>VWYE01027416.1:0-30021 GCA_013398995.1 Alaudala cheleensis | reverse complement strand
GGAGAAGCGCTCAGCTCTGGGCTGGGTGACTCCAAAGCCTCCTGTCCCTGAGCAGGGCACGGCGGGGCTGACGGCAGGTGGAGGAGGAAGAGGAGGGAGCGCAGGTTCCACCCAAAACCTCCCGGTGTTTGGGGCTGGGTGGGATCTGCGGCGGCTCAGGGCGGGCTGGGCTGAGCTGCAAAACCCCCACAGCCCTGGAATGTTCGGGCTCTGCATCCCCTCCGTGCCCAGGGATGTGATCCCGCTGGATTTTGGGGAGCACTGACATCCCAACCCCCTGTATCCCCTCCAGCCCAGGGATGTGATCCCGCTGGATTTTGGGGAGCACTGACATCCCAGCCCCATGTCCCCTCCAGCCCAGGGATGTGATCCCGCTGGATTTTGGGGAGCACTGACATCCCAGCCCCAGAGGCCAGTGAGGTTTGGGCCCTGTATCCCCTCCATGCTCAGGGATGTGATCCTGCTGGATTTTGGGAAGCACAGCCCTCCTGGCTGCCACTGTGCTGAGCTCCCCTCCCTGCAGATTACAGAGCACCCCAATCCCGCTGCCCCGGCCTCAGGTGTGTCCAGCCCTCAGCCCAAACCAGCCCAGCAGGCTCAGGGCAGAGCTCCAGCCCCTGCCCAATGCAAACCAGCACAAACCAGTGCAAACCAGTGCAACCAGCAGCCTCCAGTGGGGAGCCTGGTCCGCAGCTCTGCTGGGATGGGGCTGTGGGACCACATTCCTGCTCCTGGTTCAGGGACCCCTTGTGCTCCCCAGGAAGGCCAGGAGAGCCACCACCATTCCCCGCAGGAGTCTGGGCTGTGGAAAACAGGGTTTTGGCCACAGTCTCCAGCAAGTTGAGACCTGGGAGAGCCTGGAGATGCCACCAGCATTCCCTGCTGGGGCATCCTGACTGCTCCTCCAGGCTCCTCGAGGTACTGAAGCTGTTTTGGGGTATGAGACTTGGAGCTGGGGGTGATTGCTGCAGTTAAAGTGAGAGGGATCTCCTTCCCAGACCCCTATCCCCTTTTCTGGAGCCCATTCTGGAGCACTTTGCTGGAGGCCTTCCCTTTTCTTGGAGCCCCTTGCCAGAACCCTTTCCTGGACCAGTTTCTGGAGCCCCTTCCCAGAGCCTGGCTGGGCTCATCCCAGCAGTCTGATCCCACAGGGAATTCCCTGCTCCCGCAGCTGAGGACGTGCAGCTCGGTGCAGTGATGGGTCTGGCTCCTCTGAGCCCTGCCCAGCTCCTCTGGGCCTTTTCCTGCTGCTCCCCACAGGGGTTTGTCCCCCTTCCCAGCCCTCTCCTTCCCATTCCTGTCCCGAGCACATCCCATCCTTCCATTCCCTGTCCCCAGCACATCCCACCCCGTTCCCGGGGGATGAGCTGTGTGGCACAGGGCTCTGGAGCTGTTCCCTCCATCCCCAGCAGGCAGAGACTCCCTCCCGCTCCAGCCAGGTTTCCCTGCAGGCAAATCCTCCGGGATGGGATGGCCCGGGGAGAGATGGATATCTGCGGAACCGACACCTTCCAGCAAAGGGAATCTTTCCCATGGAATCTCTGCCTAAATCCTCTCCATTCCCCTGAAATTCGAGGTCCAAGCGCGACACAGAGAAGTTTGAATTTCCTCGGGAAACCTCTGGTTGTTGGCTGTTGGTGTTTTCCCCTTCCCTGCCTGCCCCATAACCAGTTCTCCCTGCCCCGTCCCTCCCGTCCCGGGATGGCTGGGATGGGAAGGACCGACCTGAGCAAACATTTCCTTTTGTTCTGCTGTATTCAGGCATGACCCTGCTGCTGCAGCCGGGGCCGTGACTCACCCGCGCCGAGAGAGCCCGGCTGGAAAATTTGGGGTGTTTTAAAGAAAATGCCCGGTTTTAATGACAGCATTGTAATAACCCCAAACAACCATCCTGCGCTGCCGGGGGTAGCAGGAATGTTTGATGCATGAACTGCGGGGTTTCAGATGGAGCTGGGAAGGAACAAAAAGAGGAGAATAAACCCCAAACCACCACCGAGGAGCATCCAGCAGGGCTGGCTGTCACCTCTTGTCTCCCCCCCCAGAGCCGCCCTGGGGCTGCCCTATCACCTCCATCTCGGGATGGAGGTGGAACCAGGGTCCCCTGGCCGAACCCCGTCATCCCGGGAAGGAGGAGTTACCTTCCCGAGCCTTTTAATCCAGTCCTGCTGGTTTCCCAGCACAGCCGACAGAGCTCCCAGTTCATGCGGCCGTGCCCGGCTCACCATGGCCCCGCGTCACGTCGTGCCCATGTCCACCAGCCAGGCGACCCGCGGCGTCTGCGTGCGGGGCACCGAGATCCTTCTGGACACGCGCCGGTGAGGCCTGGGGCGGGGGCATCCCCGTGCGCTCCATGGAACTGCCGTGGGCTTGCTCGGCATCAGGGCATCCCGGTGTGTTCCATGGAGCTCTGGGATTTGGGATGGGCTTGCTCGGCATCAGGGCATCCTGGCATGTTCCATGGAGCTGCTGGGATTTGGGATGGGTTTGCCCGGCATCGGGGCATCCTGGTGCGCTCCATGGAGCTCTGGGATTTGGGATGGGTTTGCCTGGCATCAGAGTATCCCAGCATGTTCCATGGAGCTCTGGGATTTGGGATGGGTTTGCTCGGCATCGGGGCATCCTGGCGCGTTCCATGGAGCTCTGGGATTTGGGACAGGTTTGGTTGGCATCAGGGCATCCTGGCATGTTCCATGGAGCTCTGGGATTTGGGATGGGTTTGCTCAGTATTAGGGCATCCCAGCGTGTTCCATGGAGCTGCCAGGATGTGGGATGGGTTTGCCTGGCATCGAGAGATCCCAGCGTTTTCCATGGAGCTGCCAGGATTTGGGATGGGTTTACTCGGCATCAGGGCATCCTGGCATGTTCCATGGAGCTGCTGGGATTTGGGATGCATTTGCCTGGCACTGAGGGATCCTGGTGTGCTCCACAGAGCTGCCGGGATTTGGGATGGGTTTTCCTGGCATTGAGGGATCCCAGTGTATTCCATGGAGCTGCTGGAATTTGGGATGGGTTTGGAGGAGATAGAGGTGGTGAGAGAGTTGGTGCTCATCAGGAGCTCATCCAAGGGTTTGGAGGGACAGGTCATGCTGGGTGTGCTTTAGGGGATGATGCCCAGGGGGAGCTCATCCAAGGTTCTGTTTTAGGGGATGATACCCCACAGGAAACTCTCCCCAAAGTTTCTTTTAGGGGATGATGTCCCATGGGGACCTCACCCCAAAATTCTGTTTTTTGGGGGATGATATTCCACAGGGAGCTCATCCAAAGGCAGGAGGGACGCTGGCGTGAGGCATCACAGGAGAGCTGGGCTGGGATGGTTTGGAGACAAAGCCCAAGCACACCCCAGCTAAGCCCGGGTCTATTTCTGGCTCTAAAAACATTGGGCAAGAGCAATTCCAGATGAGCAACTTGGAGCTAAAACAGGAGGAGGAATAAAATGTGTGGCTCAGGCAGAAAAAATCCAGCATTGGCCATGCATGGGCAGTGTGCAGGCTTTTCCCTTCAGGAAAAGGGATTTTTCCAGAATTAAGTACAAGGTGGCTTTATTGGGCAGATAGGCAGCTGTCCCTGCCCTGCTGTCACGGTGTCATTATTTAATAAATCACATTTATAATGACAGAAAATGCGGACCCGGCCAGTCGGCATTGCATCCAGGCAACTATTGGGATGGGGCTCTGGAGTGAGGCCAGGATGTGCCATTGTCCCCTCAGAGAGCTTTGGCTGCCCTACAACAGCCTCAGTTACCCCCTCATTCAGATGGGAATGTAGAAAACCCATTATCTGCAATTTTTTGTCCTGCTTTTTGACTCAAAGCTTTCTCAGTCTTATTTAAACATGGAGCCAGAGCACCCAAATGGGGCAATTTGGTTTCTTGGTGACAAATTTGAGCTGTGGTCCCAAACAGCAGATGATGGAGGCTCTTCCAGCTGGAAAATGGGATCATTTTATTACCAGGGAGCACTGGCTGAGGGGAATTTAGTGATGGATGCATCAGTTTTGGGCTGTTTGGGGCAGAACGTGCACCTCATTGGGAATCGGGCTGTGCTGATGAGGTGGGAGGGACACAAACCCACGGCAAACAGCCCCAAATCTGCGGGATCCTGACGTCCCCCAGATCCATGGCTTTGTGGGGTGTCCTGGATGGGGATGGGATCCGGCATCCCCCGGATCCACGGCTTTGTGGGGTGTTCTGGATGGGGATGGGATCCAGCATTCCCCGGATCCACGGCTTTGTGGGATGTTCCAGATGAGGATGGGATCCGGCATCCCCCGGATCCACGGCTTTGTGGGATGTTCCAGATGAGGATGGGATCCAGCATTCCCCAGATCTATGGCTTAGTGGGATGTTCCGGATGGGGATGCCAAGCCCAGGGAATGCTTTAATTTCCTCACAAGCTGCTGCAGGCACCGGGGATGCCGCGCCAAGAGCAACACCGGGGATAAATCCCTGCCGTGGCGGGGTTTTGATGTTGCATTTTTTATGTTCTTGCTGCTGAACTTCCCACCTGGTTCCCTCTGGGACACAACTGGGGGAGGCGGGGGCAGGCCAGAGCTGCCGGGATGGAGCGGCCAGGGCTGTAATGAGCAGGGAGCCGCACTTCAAAGGCTCCTGCGGATGTCACGGAGCCGGGCGCGGGCGCTGCGTGCCCGGATCCAGGCTCCGCTCCAGCCCGAGCATCCCTCGGGTCACGGGATGGTCCCACAACACCCAGCTCCATGTGTGGTTGGCATGAAAACCTTCCTGGCTCTTCCCCGGTTGGGGTTTTGTCATGGGACACTGAAATTCTGGGAATTTCTGGCTGTTGTGGAGGGAGGCTGGATGTGGGATAAACCATGGGCGGACGTGCCGGAGCTGCAGCGGGAGCTGGGCTTGCTCAACGCCGCCACAGAGATCCCACGTGTGGAACTCCAGGGACCATTTCATCACCCAGGGATGGTCTCGGGGCCCTTCCCACCCGGTTGTGGCTGGGTTTAATTCCAGGTTTGGGGAGTCGGTCTCTGAGCCAAGGTTGCTTTGCTGCAGGTCCGTCCCCAGAGGTGCCGCGTCCTTTGACGTGCACGCCACGCCGGCGGTGACCGTGCACGTCATCCACAGCCCCGCCACCAAGCCCACCATGGACTCCCGGTGGCCCCTGGATCCCGACATCGAGGTGGTGGTGACCATCGATGTCACCAGCAGGACGGTTGATGACAACCAGGTCAGGAGCTGTTGGCATGCCCAAACTGGGGAAAATAAGTGACATTTCCTAGGAAAACTCAAGGATTTCTGAGTAGTGCTGACACCAGGGTGGTTTTTCATGGAAAAAAAACTTGAGCAGAGTTGTGTAAGTGGCACTGACAAGAAATGAAACCCAGAAGGAGAAGGTGCCCTAGTGGGGGTTGCAATCCCCATCGTGGCAGTTGCAAAAGTCGGTGCCAGGCAGCAAAAAATACCACAAGTTTTGCTTTTTCTGTGCCTGATTTTGTGCTGAAGCTGGCACAGAGGGTTCTGATGAACTATGATCAGTGGAGAATGGCTGGGATGGACCTCCCAGGGCCTGGCTGGGTGGGCAGGCAGGGGGTGGATTGGTGATCCTTGTGGGGATCATTCCGTAATCCCAGGAGGGCGGAGATCCTACCAGCCTGGTGGGATGGGGGCCATGGTGTGAGGATGGAGATCTGGTGATCCCAGTGGGATGGGGGTCACGGTGTGGGGATGGAGATCTGGTGATCCCAGTGGGATGGGGGTCATGGTGTGGGGATGGAGATCTGGTGATCCCAGTGGGATGGGGGTCACGGTGTGGGGTGTCTCTGCAGGTGAAGATCTCCTACTACGACCGCGAGGGCCACGAGCTGGCAGTGGCCTGGCTGTACCTCACCTGCGTCGGTAGGTGCCCACCAAGGCTCCATGAATTCCTGGTCCTTTGGGATCTGGCTGGATCCACGAGGCCTGGGTTCCTCGGGGGCCACAGGCAACAAAGGGTTGGGTGCTCAGAGATGCTGACAAGCAAGAGGGAAATAATTAAAACACGATTAATTAAATGCTGCCTTATATGGTGTGGGAGAGATGGAGGCTGGGCCGTGTCCCCACCCAGGGTGTGCACGGAGCATCCTCCTGTGCCTGCTGAGGTGGTGGTTCCTCTGGGAGAAGAGGATCCACGGGAGATCTCCCCACCCAGCTCTGGCAGAGAGGGGAGAGGAATTGGCACTAGAGCAGTGCCTGGCCTATTTCAGGAGTTCAGGGTGAGGTGAATCATTCCCTCCAAATGCCTGCTCTCCCCTGCTGACTACAAAGGGAGTCTAGACAACCGGTCTGGGTGCAGAAGTCTCCACTTGGATGGATTAATTACCCTAAATTTGGGATTTTCTGAAGTGTTCACATGACAGTCAGACCTGTGTCCTGAAGTTGTGCCTACGCCTCCCAAAATTGCCCCTGGAGAGGCTGAAGGTTTCCCACGTCCCATGGCTGATGGGCCCTGCTGGAGCCAACTGGGGCCATCACTGGCCACAGGGATTTTGCCTTCCAAATGTTCTTCTCTTGGTTAGATTTGGAGTTTCCCTCCCAGCTTTTCTACATTGTCCTCTCTGCCCCAAGGAGAACAATCTCTGTCTCAGTCCCTGTGTTTTCCACGCCTTGTGTATCCCATCCAGAGGAGTTTTTGGGCTAGGATTGAGTTGGGGCTTGGATGAGGTCACCAGCAAATCTCTGCAGCAGAGGCAGAAATTTGAGGCAAGAAGAGCTCTGTGAGGGAAAATCCTTCTCAGATTTCCTAAGAATTATTTGTGTGTTTGCTCAATCACAGTGAAAACGTGCTGCCTCCACTGTGTTTTGGCTTCATGGAAAACAGGACAGTCAATAGGAAATTGTGAAAACGTGAAAATTGCCATGGAAACAAACACAAAATCTGCCATGTAAACATTAAAAATGGCATAAAACCAAAATCTGCCATGAAAACATAAAAAATGCTATGAAAACGTGAAATCTGCCATGAAGTGGGGATGTCCCTGCTGGGGGAACCAAAATGAGAGGAGACAGCTGGAAATCAAAGAGGGAAAATCATGGCAAAGCCGTTGGGTTGGATTTTCTTCTCCTACTTTATTGGAATCGTTGTGTCTGGAGCAGCTTTGGGGGGTTGGTGTGGGGTCGTGGTGCCAAGGAGGAACCCAAAACAGCACCGAGAGCTTGTCCTTCCCTCCTGCTGTTCCAGAGGTGTCCCTGGACGTGGACTGGAGCCGGAGTGGCCGAGTGAAGAGCAAGAGCAAGGACCAGGACAAGGTAACGAGGGCGTTGTGGGAGGGCGGATCCATCGCTGGCCACTTCCTGGAAAAGCTCTGGGAGGGACAGGGGCCTGGCTGGTGTCTGCACGAGGGCAAACAACCCGGCTGATCCTCAGCCTACTAATTGAGGAGGAAAAGGATTTGTTTTCCTATTCCATGGCAAAACCTCCTGTGGCTCCAGCCTGGCCCTGAGGAAGCTGTAGGAGAAAACTCTAGGCTTTTTCTCCCCCTTTTTCTCCCCCCTTTTCCCCTCCTTTTTTGCCCCCCTTTTCCCCCCTTTTCCTTCCCCTTTCCTCCCATTTTCCTCCACTTTTCCTTTTCCTTTTTGGTCCCCAAAGGTGCTGCTGAATGAGTTGAGCAAACAGCAGGAGATTTCCCCCTTTGGCCACACATCTGTGCCCAGGTGCTCAAGCCGGGCTAATTAACAGCAGCCCAGCCGGGCTAATTAACCGCAGCCTGATCTGCGGCACAAATTGGTTATCGAGATGGGCTGAGCTTCCAGAAACGCTGCAGCCGTGTCCAGGTGAGGCTGGAGGCACTTCCAGCCTCGTTGGGAGATAAAATCTCAGAGCAGTCCGTGCAGGCCCTGCTGGCAGCCGGCGCGGGGAATGGGGTGGTTTGGAGCGGCGCTGGTGTCTCCTGGGGGCACGGTCGGGATCTCCTCCGAGCGTGGGGCTTTCCTCGGCCCGGGATGGGGGAAATCCTGCTCCTGTCCCCCTTGGTGCTTCTCCTCCAGGCCAAGTGGACATGGGGCCCGGATGGACAAGGGGCCGTGCTGTTGGTCAACTGTGACCGGGACAGCCCCGGCGCGGGGGGCACGGACAGCGGCCAGGCGGACATACGGACCCCGGCAGGTGGGTTGTGACCCCGAGGGGCTCCCTGGGGGCTTCCCCGCTGCCATCCCCTCCCTCCATGTCCCCTCTATCCCCCAGACCTCCAGGACATGTCGGTGATGCTGCTGAGGACCCAGGGGCCCAGCGCCATCTTCGCTGAGTACCAGGTGGTGCTGCACGTCCCCGAGAGCGACGCGGACAAAGTGCGGGTTTTCCACGCTGTCCGTGAGTACCTCTGCCCTCCCCTGTCCCCAACATCCCTTTGTGATCCCAAGGTGAGCCAGCCCCACAGGTTTTGTTCAGTGGGGCACCCCTATTTGTGGTAATGTCCCTTTTACCCCCAAAGCTCTTCTGCTGTTGCACAAGTTGGGGCTCCATGGGAAAAATCGAGGGGCAGAGGGCTCCAAAGAGGCTTTCCCCAACGAGGCTGCTGGAATTCTGACATTCCCATGGTGCAGGAATCCCCACGTGGCTCCCAGCACTGTTTTGGCTCGGGCAGGGATCCAAGCAGCCAAGCAGCTCATCCCGTTGGGCAGCGCCCTTTGCCTTTGAACGGTTGGATCCCCGGCAGCTCCGCGCCGAAAATCAGGTCCGGGGAGCCAAGGGTGTCATTACATCCCCAGCCAGAGCAATGCACCCTGAAAGGGCTGGACCCGAGGGAACGGAGCCCTCTTTGTCCTGGGAAGATCAAGCGTATTCCCCAGGGATGAGGAGGAGGAGGCGGAAGCAGCTCCTTGGCTGCTCCTTGGGCACCAGCCACCTCCTGATACTGCTGCTGGCGTGTCCCCTGTGGGCAGGCTGCTGAATCCCCGGTGGGAATCTGGGGTTCTCCAGGCTGGTGAATTCCTGACGGGAATCCGGGGTTCTCCAGGCTGGTGAATCCCCGGTGGGAATCTGGGGTTCTCCAGGATGCTGAATCCCTGGTGGGAATCTGAGGTTCTCCAGGATGCTGAATTCCCGGCGGGAATCCGGGGTTCTCCAGGCTGCTGATTTCAGGGTGGGAATGCTGGGTTGTGCAGGTGGAGATGCCCAGCCGCTCTACAAGCCCGTGCTGGGGCCGGACAAGCTCTCCTATGTGCTGGACCCCGCCGGCCACGGGGACAGCACCTTCTACGTGGAGGGGCTGGCGTTCCCCGACAGGGGCTTCTCCGGCCTCGTGTCCTTCAGCGCCAGCCTGCTGGAGGTGCCCCATAAGGTATGGGGGGTCGGCCCCACACATCCCCTAACAAACCCCACTGTGGTGGAGGTCCCAAACCCCGTTTTGGCTCCGTCAGGACTCCCCGGGCACGCCGATCTTCACGGACACCGTGGTGTTCCGCGTGGCGCCCTGGATCATGACGCCCAACACCCAGCAGCCCCTGGAGGTGTTTGTCTGCAGGTAGGAGGGGTGTCCCTGCCATGGCCTGCCCTGGGGACTCTCCAGGGAGGAGTTCCCGACCCTTCCTGGCTCTGTGGGGCCGTAGGTGAGCCGGGCTTAGGCATTCCCGACTGGGGATGTTTGGGAAGGGAGCCAGCTGGCGCTGTGGGAATTATTTCCATCCCAAGGAGAAAGGCTAGAGTTGCCTCTCCAGGTCCATTCCCATGCAGGAATGCTGCCCAGGGCATTTAAATCCCAAGGAGAAATGCTGGAAGACCTTCTCTAGGTCCAATCCCATTCAGGAATGTTGCTCAGGATGTTTAAATCCTAAGGAGAAAGGCTCGAGTTCCCTCTCCAGGTCCATTCCCATGCAGGAATGCTGCCCAGGGCATTTAAATCCCGAGAAAAAACACTGGAGGGCCTCCTCCAGGTCCAATCCCATTCAGGAATGTTGCTCAGGGTGTTTAAATCCCAAGGTAAAACACTGGAGGACCCTCTCCAGGTCCAATCCCACACGGAAATGTTGCCCAGGGTGTTCAGGAATGGGGAATGAGCTGCAGGGTCGAGGTTTTGGGGCTCCCCGTGATCCCCTCCCAGCCCCGGTCCCTCCCTGTGCCCCCAGCATCAAGCAGGGCTCGGATTCCAATGAAGCCTTCCTGGAGGGGCTGCGGGCCCTGCTGAGGAAAGCCAACTGCAAACTGACCGTGTGCTCGGAGCAGGAGACGCGCAGCGACCGCTGGATCCAGGTCAGCCACCCCGGGCCACCAGAGCGTCACCCCTGTGGCTTGGGCAGCACCTGGAATGCCAGGGGATGGAGCAGGGAACGGGCACGGATGGGGACAGTGCCCAGGGAGCCCGGCCTGGCACCAGGGACACAGAGGGGCACTGAGAAGGGACCTCAGTGGGACAGAGACCCCGTGGGGCTGTGCAGGGGGGTCCCACTGCCCGGGGGACCCCAACAGGACACCGTGGCTGTGTCACTCCGGGAGGGCTGGGCAGGAGCCTCCCCGGTGGTTTAGGCTGGGCTTTGCCTGGTTCGCCCCATTTCCTGCCCCACCCTCCCCACATCCCTGGTGAAGATCCCTATCACCCTCCGGAGCCTTCCTCCTCCTCCTCTTCTCCTTCCCGCAGGATGAGCTGGAGTTCGGCTACGTGGAAGCTCCACACAAAACCTTCCCCGTGGTCTTTGACTCTCCCAGGAACAGAGGCCTGAAGGATTTTGCTTTTAAGAAGATCCTGGTGTGTCCCTGCGTTGACATCCCCCCTTCTTCCCCAAAAAATCCCCGCACAGAGGCCCTTGGTACCTCTTCCCTCTTTTTCAGGGCCCGGATTTTGGCTACGTGACCCGGGAGCCTCCCGGGAAGAGCGTGACCAGCCTGGATTCCTTCGGGAACCTGGACGTGAGCCCGCCGGTGACGGTGCGGGGCAAGGAGTATCCGCTGGGGCGGATCCTCATCGGCAGCCCCCTGCCCTGGTGAGAATTCCCTCCCTCTGGAA
This sequence comes from Alaudala cheleensis, assembly GCA_013398995.1. Taxonomy (NCBI): domain Eukaryota; kingdom Metazoa; phylum Chordata; class Aves; order Passeriformes; family Alaudidae; genus Alaudala; species Alaudala cheleensis. Next base: position 19,080 of record VWYE01027416.1, on the reverse strand, counting down.
CTCCCAAAACCCTCCCTTTGGGAACCTCTTGGAGAAAATATCCGGGGCCAATCCCCACCAAATCCCAGATTTTTGCAGGCAAACCCCATGGCTGTTCCTCCAACCCTCACAGAACCCGGCCGCTGCTCTTGTTTTCCCGTTTTCACCCCTTTTGCTCCAAGCCTGCACACCCGGGCCTGGATTTGTTCTTTTAGGAGAGAAGTGGGGGAATCCAGGAAAGGGTGAAACCCCGAATAACTGGAAATTGTTGTGCCCAGGGCAGGCGGTGCTTGGCAGCCCCGCGGGAACAAAGCTCCTGCCAAAGCCTCCACAAAGGAGGGCATTTTCCGGGAAAAACAACACCCGCACCCAATCCCGCCTGCTCTGATCCCAAAAACCCGATGGGATGCTCCCGTCCCAGCCAGGGGCTCGTGCTGCTTCCAGAGGCAGGGAAATGGGATTTTCCCAGCCCCACTGGGAGCGTAATTATCCCTCATTACCAGGAGTTTAATTAACAGCTTCCCAGCCTGTTCTGTCTAAGAAAACTTGGCCCTCCACTAAAGTGAGGCCGGATTTGGGCATCACAGGGATGGGAAAAACTCAACCCAAAGGTGCCCGAGCAGAGCAGGGCATGGAATGAACCAATCCCTATGGATAGATATGGCCTGGAGATGTATTTATAGAAAATGGGCATATATCAATGTATTTATTTAAAATTCTGCCATGTATGTTGATGTATTTATCTAATATTAGGGATCTAATAATGTGTATTTGTACTGATGCATAATATAGGGATTTAGCAATTTATTTATATATTTAGCAATATAGAAATATATTTATATAAATATATAAAAAGATATATTTTTATAATATAGGGATTTAGTAATATCTATTTTTGCCACATGCACTTATATATATAATATGGGGATATCTCAATGTATGTATCTAAACCAGAGAGAGATAAGTTGATATATTTACACAATATAGGGATCTAGATGTATATTTAGATTGATATGTTTATATAATATAGGGATTCAGCAATATGTACTTATATAATGTGCATATATTAAAGCACTTCATACACAACACAGGGATATATTAATATATAACAGATATAATGACACATAATTGGGCTATTAGGAAGATAAATCTCTATTAAAGCAGAACAATCTATAATTTATATCATTACATGCATTTAAATACGTGGATGTCTGTGATGTAGCTGGGGCCATTTCCCAGGAAAAACAGGATGAAAATGAGCCTTTGGGGTGGCGTTTGTGGGGGCGAATTTTGGGGAGGGGAGGGGATTTTGGGCAGGGGGGATTCAGCGTCGGGGCAGTGCCCAGCCCTGCCTGTCCCTGCAGGATGTCCGGGCGCAGGATGTGCCGGGCCGTGCGGGATTTCCTGTTCGCGCAGAAGGTGCAGGCGCCGCTCGAGGTGTACTCGGAGTGGCTCAGCGTGGGCCACGTGGATGAGTTCCTCACCTTCGTCCCTGCCCTCGACAGGAAGGTGCCGAGCCCGGAGCCTCCCCGGGGCTCTTCACAACGCCCCAAAAATCCCCTTTTTCCAGCTCTTTGTCCTTGCGGGGACTCCGGGGGATGGAGCCCCCTTTGGGGGGCCCAGGGACTGGATTTGGGATTGCTGTGGGCATCCCATGGCCCGGGGATGGATTTGGGATCTCCATGGGCATCCCATGGCCCGGGGATGGATTTGGGATTGCCGTGGGCATCCCATGACCTGGGGATGGATTTGGGATGGCTGTGGTGCCTCCCAGCTGGACTCTGGGGTGTTTTATCCCTCCCAAAGCCAGCGGTGACCCCTGGGCTCTGTCCCGCAGGGATTCCGCCTGCTCCTGGCCAGTCCCAATGCCTGCTACAAACTCTTCAAGGAGAAGCAGCAGCAGGGCCACGGGGAGGCCACGCAGTTCATTGGTGAGGGGTGGCTGAGGACATTCCCAGGGGATGGCATTCCTGGTGTCCATCCCTGCTGTCCTCTCCCAGTGTCCATCCCAGTGTCCATCCCCAGTGTCCATCTTGCTGTCCATCCTTGCTGTCCCTTCCCAGTGTCCCTTCCCACTGTCCATCCCTCTGTCCATCCCTGCTGTCCATCCCAGTGTCCATTCTGCTGTCCATCCCCACTGTCCATCCCTCTGTCCATCCCTGCTGTCCATTCCGCTCTCTATCCCCACTGTCCATCCCCACTGTCCATCCCGCTGTCCATCCCGCTGTCCATCCTAGTGTCCATCCCAGTGTCCATCCCGCTGTCCCTCACCACTCCCATGCCCCCAGGGTTGAAGGGCATTGAGAAGAAAAGCATCGATGAGATCCTGGCGGACGAGTCCCTGCGGAGTGACAACCGGCACGTGCAGGTGGCTCCGGGATCCCGGCATCCCCTCTCCTCCATTCCCTGGGCACAGGGAGGGGAACGGCTGGAGTGGGCAAGGAGGGGAAGATGCCCCAAGGAACACCGAGGAAGCAGCTGAAGGGAAAGAGGATGGGGTGGGCTGGGAGGTGTCCACTGGGATGGGGTGGGAGGTTGGGATGGGGTGGGAGGTTGTTTCCGGGGAATGGGTGGGATCCAGCGGGGCCCGTGGGTGGGATTTGGAGGGCCGGGATGGCAGCTCCAGGTCCTCCCCGCAGCGCTGCATCGACTGGAACCGCGACCTGCTGAAGCAGGAGCTGGGGCTGAGCGAGCAGGACATCGTGGACATCCCGCAGCTCTTCATCCTGACGGACTCCCACGCCGACGCGCTGTTCCCGGACATGGTGAGACCCCGCCCCGCCACCCTGCCCCGATCCCGACCCCCTGGCACCGATCCCCGCTGGAATCTCCGCTCCCCAGGTGAACATGCTGGTGCTGGGCCGGCACCTGGGCATCCCCAAGCCCTTCGGGCCCGTGGTGGGCGGGCGCTGCTGCCTGGAGCAGCGAGTGCGGGAGCTGCTGGAGCCCCTGGGCCTCTCCTGCACCTTCATCGACGACTTCTTCTCCTACCACGTCCTGCTGGGTGAGATTCACTGCGGCACCAACGTGCGGAGAAAGCCCTTCGCCTTCAAGTGGTGGCACGTTGTCCCCTGACCCCGCTGGTCCTGCAGGGGAAGGTGCATTTCCTGCAGCCCAGGGGGAAGGTGCATTTCCTGGGCCGGAAAAGCACCGACAGCGCGGGTTTGGCCAATAAAGCTTCACGGACACTGATGGGGGCAGCGCTTCCCCGTCTCTCGTCCTTCCTTCTTCTGCTCCCGGTGTGGAAATGCGCTTTGGAGCCCGGTTCTGGGCACAGGGGTTTGGTTTGGGGCTGCTCTGGGGGATGCGGGCCCCATCCCACGGCCGCGGGGTCACGGAGTCCCCGCTCGTGGGTTTGCAGCTGAAAACGCTCCCGAAATTCCCTGTTTCACCCCAAAAATCTCTCCCTGCTGGGGAACCTGGTTCTCAGCCTGCAGGAACCTTCCCCTGCCCTCCTCGGGACCTTTTGACACGTTCTCCAGGAGGGAATTTCCGTGTCCCTCCGCTCTTTATCTCCACCGGAGCGCGACACTTCCCCGTGCCCGTCTGGCACCGCCTGGCACCGCCCCGGGAACCGAAACCCGCCCTGTGCCCGGGGCAGGGCCGGGCGCTGCTCAATCCCGCTGCTCTTCTGTGGCTGGACACGCTTATTTTGGGCAATTTGCTTTCCTGGCGCTATTTCCGAGCTGCACCCGCGGTTCCGACTCCTGAGGCGCCGGAGAAGCGGGGAGGGGATGCTCCCACACATCCCACACTCACCCGCCCTCTTTTTGCCCCAAAAGCGGATTTCTAACCCCATTTCTGACCCCATTCCCCGGCTCTGTGTCCCTGCTGATATTCCCGGGCCCCGAGGAGCGACATTAAATCCGGTCCGCGCGTGACCCCGCGGGGAGGGAGCTTGGGAACAGCTGCAGGGACAAAGGGACAAAGGGACAAAGGGCTCTCCCACGCACCGCCGAGGGTTTAATTAAAACAAAGGCCATTAAAGCCGGCGGGGGTCCGCTGTCCCCGGCGCAGGTGACATCCCCCGGCAGCGTCCCGGGGACCCGGGCGAGCGCCCACCCCGCACCTCCAGCCCTCCCCGGAGGAGGAATTCCAGCGCATTGTCCCGGCGGAACAAACGAAGCCTTTCAGCAGGAGAAATCAAACCCGGCCGGGCCCGGCGCTGGCGCGGGCCCAGCGCGGCTCGGGTGTCGCGGTGAATATTTCACGGCGTGGGCCGGGCGGTGACCGCTCCCCCCGCGTCCCTTTGTGCCGAGCGGAGCCCGAGCGTCTCCCCCTTGGAGCCCCGCGGAGCCCCGAACATCCCGTGGGTGTCCCGGGCCGCTTCCCCCCGCTCCCATCGCCGGGAGCGCGGCTGGACCCGCGCACGGCCAGCCCGGAGGTGGGATTAGGCCGGGCTTTGGCTGATCCCCTCCCAGCAGCCCGGCTTTATAAATCCCCCGCTGCCGCCGGGCGCGGCACCCGAGGGTGCCCGGGGCGGCGGCGATGGCGCAGCAGCGCCGTGTCCAGCTGTCCACGCAGCGCCCCGGCAGCACCGTGTGCGTGCTGGGCACCGAGCTGGCCCTGGACGTGTGCGGGTGAGCGCGGGGCACAAATCCGCTTTCCCCCCTTGATCCCATTAATCAAAGGCCGAAAATAGCGCGCGGCGGGGCGGGGGCGATGCTGCTGCTCCCGGGGGCTTTTCCCAGGGGATGCTGTCCTGGGAGGCGAGAGGGGTGGGATTCCCGGTGCCCCTTCCCAGTGTCCCTTCCTAGGGTATATTCCCAGTGTCCGTTCGCAGTGTCCATCCCCACTGTCCCTTCTAAGTGGACATTCCCAGTGTCCATCCTGCTGTCCGTTCCCGCTGCCCCATCGTCCATCCCAATCCCTCAGTCCCATCCCTCAGTCCCGTCCCGCTGTCCCTCACAGGCGCCCCAAACATCTCCGCAGCAGAGGGACCCAACATTCCCAGCGGGATTTTGCCCGTTTTGGGGCGCCACAAGCTCTTTTTTGGGGTTTTCATGCTGCGCTCCGCATCCCGGCGGGATGGGATAATGAACATTCCCCACTTTCGGGGGAAGGTGGAGAGGAACCCCCCGGCCCGGGCGCTGGAGCCGGAGCCGCAGCCCGAACCCGGAGCTCTCCCCCCGCAGCAGCGGCGGGTTTTTGTTCCCCGAACCTCGCTCCGGGTGCGGCAGCTCGGGGTTCATCTCCCGTCCCCTGCCGCTGCCCCGGGCTGGGATTTTCCTGCTCTCCGGGAATGGAGCCGCGTTTCCTTCTCCCGGCTCCGGAACCGCTCCGGACCCGTGGCCTCCCGCACCGGGGCGGGGCGGGACGAGCTCCGGCCTGCCCAGCACCGCTCGGGAAATGCCGATTCTGGGGAGATCCATGCCCCAGATCCGCCCCCGGGGCAGCGCCGGCATCGATCGGATCGCGGGCGGGTCCCGTCCCCGCTGCCCTCGGGAAGTTCGCGGACTTTATTCCAAGATTTGGGGTGTTTCGGAGGGATTGCTGCGGTTCTTTCTGCGGGATTTATTCCCGTTTATTCCCTTTTTCCCATGGCGGGAAGGAGTGCGCTTTGCACCTGGAATATCCCCAGATTTGGGGCATTTCGGAGGGATTCCTGCCTTTGTTTTTGTGAGATTCATTCCCGTCTATTCCCAGGTGCACCTGGAGCATCCCCGGATTTGGGGTTTTTGAGGGATTCCTGCCGTGGGTTTGGCGCCGCCGCCTTTCCCGGGATTCGCAGCCTCGGGCGGGATTTGCTTTAATCGCCTTTGGGGATTTGTGGGAATTGCCTTTTCCAGGAGCGGCTGCCGCACGTTTCGGGGGATTTGCTGCGTATCCAGGGAACTGATGCAATTCCAGATTGCAGGAATTGCTGCGGGTTGTGAGACTTTGTCTCGGGATTTTTTCCACAGGGAAGGATTTATCCCAATTTCACCTTGCAGCACCTGCTGCAGCCGCATTTTTCAGGATTGTTTGCATTTTCCAGGGCCTGTTTCTATTCTGAATTTCAGGATTGCTTCCACATTGAAGGATTTATCAGAGTTCCGTATCTCAGGACTTCCTGCAGTTGCGTTTTTCAGGATTAATTCCATTTTCCAGGGCCTGTTGCTGTTCTGAATTTCAGGGTTTGTTTGTACGAAAGGATTTATCGGAGTTTCACATCCCAGCACTTGTTGCCTTCGCATTTCCCAGGATTATTTGCATTTTCAATGATTTATTGTTATTCTAAATTTCAGGATTTGTCCATATTAAAGGTTTCATAACAATTTCATATCTCGGGGCTTGCTGCAGTTGCGTTTTCCAGAATTAATTCCATTTTCAGGACTTCCTGCGATTATAAATTTCAGGATTTGTTGCATGCTGAAGCGTTTACCCCAATTTCATCTTGCAGGGCTTGCTGCAGTTGCGTTTTCCAGGATTATTTGCATTTTTCCAGGACCTGTTGCTATTCTAAATTGCGGGATTTGTTCCACGTTGAAGGATTTATCCCGATTTTATGTGGCAGCGCTTGTTGCAGTTGAATTTTTCCAGGCTCTGTTGCTATTCTGAATGGAGGGATTGGCTCATATTAAACATTTTATCCCAATTTCATATTTCAGGGCTCGCTGCAGTTGCATTTTCCAGGATTGTTTCCGTTTTTCAGGACTTCTCACAATTCTAAATTTCAGAGTTTGTTCCACATCGAAGGATTTATCAGCGTTTCACATCTCAGCACTTGTTGCCTTTGCATTTTCCAGTGTTATTTGCAATTTTTAGGACTTGTTCACATCCAGCATTTCAGGATTTGTTCCATATTGAAGGATCTCCTGCAACTGAATATTGCAGGATTTATTGCAGCTGCATTTCCCAGGATTTGTTGCATTTTGCACCATTTGCTGTCATTCTGAATGGCAGGATTTTTTTTTTTACCCATTGAAGGATTAATCCCAATGTCAGCCGTTACTGAAATTGCATTTTCCAGAAATATTTGATTTTTCCAGGACTTGTTGATATTCCAACCCCCCAGGATTTGTTCCCCATTGAAGGATTTACCCCAATTCCACATCACAGCCGTTGTTGAAATTGCATTTCCCAGGAATAGTTGATTTTTCCAGGACCTGTTGATATTCAAAATTTCAGATTTTTTTCCATTTTGAAGGGTTTACCAGAACTTCATATCTCAGCACTTGCTGAGGTTGCATCCTCCGGGAATATTTGAATTTTCCATGACTCGTTGATAATCCCAGGATCTATTCCCTTTTGAAGGTTTTACCCCAATTCCACATCACAGCCCCTGTTGAAATTGCATTTTCCAGGAATATTTGCATTTCCAGGACTCACTGATTTTCAAAATTTCAAGGGTTTTTCCACATTGAAGGGTTTATCAGAATTTCATATCTCAGTTCTTGCTGAGGTTGCATTTTCCAGGAATATCTGAATTTTCCAGGGCCCACTGATACCCCAAACCCCAGGATTAGTTTTGAAGGTTTTACCCCAATTGCCCATTGCAGCCCTTGTTGAAATCACACTTTTCTGGGAATATTTGAATTTCCTAGGGCTCATTGATATTCCAAACCCCAGCATTTATTCCTTTTTGAAGGTTTTACCCCAGTTCCACATCACAACTCTTGCTTATATTTGCATTTCCAGCACTCACTGATTTTCAGAATTTCAGGATTTTTTCCAAATTGAAGGGTTTTCCAGAACTTCATATCTGGGCAACTGAGGTTGCATTGTCCAGGAATATCTNTTTCCAGGAATATTTGCATTTCCAGGACTCACTGATTTTCAAAATTTCAAGGGTTTTTCCACATTGAAGGGTTTATCAGAATTTCATATCTCAGTTCTTGCTGAGGTTGCATTGTCCAGGAATATCTGAATTTTCCAGGGCCCACTGATACCCCAAACCCCAGGATTAGTTTTGAAGGTTTTACCCCAATTCCACATGGCAGCCCTTGTTGAAATCACACTTTTCTGGGAATATTTGAATTTCCTAGGGCTCATTGATATTCCAAACCCCAGCATTTATTCCTTTTTGAAGGTTTTACCCCAGTTCCACATCACAACTCTTGCTCATATTTGCATTTCCAGCACTCACTGATTTTCAGAATTTCAGGATTTTTTCCAAATTGAAGGGTTTACCAGAACTTCATATCTGGGCAACTGAGGTTGCATTTTCCAGGAATATCTGAATTTTCCAGGGCCCACTGATAACCCAAACCCCAGGATTTGAATTATTCACCCCAATTCCCCATTGCAGCCCTTGTTGAAATCACGCTTTTCTGGGAATATTTGCATTTCCTAGGACTCGTTGATATTCCAAATCCCAGGATTTATTCCCCTTTGAAGGTTTTACTCCAATCCCACATCACAGCCCTTGTTGAAACCACACTTTTCTGGGTTTGCTGCAGTCCCAAATGCCAGGGGTTTCACACTGAAGGTTTTACCCCAATTCCACATGGCAGCCCTTGTTGAAATCACACTTTTCTGGGAATATTTGCATTTCCTAGGACTCGTTGATATTCCAAATCCCAGGATTTATTCCCCTTTGAAGGTTTTACTCCAATCCCACATCACAGCCCTNTTTACCAGAACTTCATATCTGGGCAACTGAGGTTGCATTTTCCAGGAATACCTGAATTTTCCAGGGCCCACTGATAACCCAAACCCCAGGATTTGAATTATTCACCCCAATTCCCCATTGCAGCCCTTGTTGAAATCACGCTTTTCTGGGAATATTTGCATTTCCTAGGACTCGTTGATATTCCAAATCCCAGGATTTGTTCCCCACTGAATGATCTACCCCAATTCCCCATCACAGCTCCTGTTGAAATCACACTTTTCTGGGTTTGCTGCAGTCCCAAATGCCAGGGGTTTCACTCCGAAGGTTTTACCCCAACCCCACAGCGCAGCCCTCGCTGAGGTCGCGTTTTTTTGGGAATATTTGCGTTTGCCCCTCGCTCCTGGCAGAATTCCCTTTGTCCCCGCCCGTTCCCGGGGTGCTGACGGCTGTTCCATCGCTGTTCCCAGCTCGGCCCCGCGGGGCTCCGCGTCCTTCCAGGCGCAGGGCACGGCCGGGGTGCGGCTCTGGGTGCAGAGCGGGGCCCAGAGCGTGAAGCTGCCCTCGAGCGTGTCCCGCTGGCCGCTGGCGCCCGGCCCCGAGCTGCTGCTGGCCATGGACGCGCCCAGCAGGGACGTGGGCGACGAGAAGGTGGGACACGGGTCCTGCTGGGGGCTGGGATTACTGCTGGGGGCTGGGATGGGTGCTGGGATGTGTCCTGAAATTCCTGCTGGGGGCTGGAATTACTGCCGGGGGCTGGGATGGGTGCTGGGTGCTGGGATGTGTCCTGAAATTCCTGCTGGGGGCTGGGATGGGTGACAAGATTCCCTCTGGATCCTGGGATCCTGCTGGGTGCTGGAATTGCTGCTGGGTGCTGGGATTGCTGCTGGATGCTGGGATTGATGCTGGGTGCTGGAATTCCTCCTGGATCCTGGAATCCTGCTGGATCCTGGGATTCCTGTTGGATCTTGAGATTCGTGCTGGGTACTGGGATCCTGCTGGGTGCTGGGATCCCTGCTTAGTGTTGGGATTCCTGGTGGGTGCTGGGATTCCTGCTGGATCCCGGGATTACTGCTGGATCCTGGGATTCCTGCTGGGATTCTGGGATCCCCGCTGGGTGCTGGATCCCGGGATTACTGCTGGGATTCTGGGATCCCCGCTGGGTGCTGGATCCCGGGATTACTGCTGGGATTCTGGGATCCCCGCTGGGTGCTGGATCCCGGGATTACTGCTGGGATTCTGGGATCCCCACTGTATCCCAGGATCCCGCCCAGCTCTGTTCCAGCTCCGCTCCCGTTGCAGGTCAGGATTTCCTATTTCCGCGAGGCCGGAGGGGTTCCCGTGGGCCGGGCCGTGCTCTACCTCACCTGTGTGGGTAAGGGGGGGATGGCCCCGAACCCCCCCATTCCCCAACCCCCATTCCCGGGATTTCCCCTCTTTCCCATCTCCTCCTTGTCCCAGAGGTGTCGCTGGATGCTGACGTCAACCGCAGCGGGGCCGTGAGCCGGACACTGCTGGACAAGGTATCCAGAGGGGCTGGGAATCACCGTGGGATTGGGAATTCCTGAATGAGCCCCCAGACCCCGGTGGGATTGGGAATTCCTGAATGAGCCCCCAGACCCCGGTGGGATTGGGAATTCCCAGCTGAGCCCCCAGACCCCGGTGGGATTGGGAATTCCCAGCTGAGCCCCCAGATCCTGGTGGGATCTGGAATTCCTGGCTGAGCCCCCAGACCCCAGTGGGATTGGGAATTCCGGAATGAGCCCCCAGATCCCAATGGGATTGGGAATTCCTGGCAGAGCCCCAGATCCCAATGGGATTGGGAATTCCCAGCTGACCCCGTCCCTGCTCCGTGTCCCCCAGGCCAGCTGGACGTGGGGGCCCGAGGGCCACGGGGCCGTGCTGCTCGTGAACTGCGACCGCGACGACGCCGGTGCCGAGGGCCTGGACAACGAGGACAGCGCCGTGCGCTCCTACAACGGTCCCAGAACCCCAATCTCCCGCTTTTCCCTCCATTTTCCCACTTTTCCTTGAGTTTTGACATTTTTCCATCAGTTTTTCCTCCCTTTCCCCTGAGTTTTCCCCCTTTCCCTCAGTTTTCCCAATTTTCCCTCAATCTCCTTCCTACCACAGCCCAGAAACCTCAATTTCCCCACTTTTCCCCTCCATTTTCCCTTCCTACCCCAGCCCAGAACCCCCAATTTTGCTGCTCCTCCCCCACTTTTCCCTCCATTTTCTGCCACTTTTCCCCTCAATTTTCCCTTCCTACCCCAGCCCAGAACCCCCAATTTTGCTGCTCCTCCCCCACTTTCCCCCCCATTCCCTCGTTTTCCCCCTTTCCCTGAGTTTCCCATTTCCCCCAGACCTGAAGGACATGTCCCAGCTGGTGCTGAGGACGCGCGGGCCCCGCGCCATCTTCGCCGGGCACCGCCTCCTGCTCCACGTGGATTTCGGCGACGCCGACAAAATCAGGGTTTTCTACGGTGGCAGTGAGTGCCCGGATTTTTGGGGAATTGGGATTAGGGGGGATTTGGGGGTCACGGACTCGCCGGGATCAACCCCAACTCCTTGCGCTGCTTCTCCAACACCCCACGGTGGGATCGAGCTGATCCATGTGGGGTTCACTCCTGAAATCCACGGGTTTTGGGGTGGCTTTAGGGACAAAGGGGGAACGCTGCGGGAGTGTGGGGGTGGGATTTGGGATTTGGAGGTGTCTGTGTCCCGCAGGCAGCGCGGAGCTGGAGAAGTTCAAGCACGTCCTGGGGGGCTCCAAGCTGGCCTACAGCGTGCGGCCGAGCCGGCACTGCCACGAGAGCGTCTTCTACGTGGAGGGCCTGGCCTTCCCCGACGTGGCCTTCTCCGGCCTCGTGTCCCTGCACGTCACCCTGCTCGAGAGCCCTGAGAAGGTCCAGCTGGGGCACGGGGTGGGATGGTGGGGACCGATCCCAAACTCCATCCTTGCCATGCCAGGGGGGTGGGACAGTGGGGACAGATCCCAAACTCCATCCCCGCCATCCCAGAACCCCCATTTTCCCACTTTTCCCTCAATTTTTCACCCCCAGGAGGGCTGGCATGGCGGGAACAAATCCCAAACTCCATCCCTGCCATCCCAGGGGGGCTGGGGCAGTGGGGACGGATCCCAGACTCCATCCCCGCCATCCCAGAACCCCCATTCTCCCACTTTTCCCTCAATTCTCCCGTTTCCCCCTCAATTCTCCCATTCTTCCACATTCCCAGGACCTCCATTCTCCCACTTTTCCCTCCATTTTCTGCCACTTTTCCCCTCAATTTTCCCTTCCTACCCCAGCCCAGAACCCCCAATTTTGCTGCTCCTCCCCCACTTTCCCCCCCATTCCCTCGTTTTCCCCCTTTCCCTGAGTTTCCCATTTCCCCCAGACCTGAAGGACATGTCCCAGCTGGTGCTGAGGACGCGCGGGCCCCGCGCCATCTTCGCCGGGCACCGCCTCCTGCTCCACGTGGATTTCGGTGACGCCGACAAAATCAGGGTTTTCTACGGTGGCAGTGAGTGCCCGGATTTTTGGGGAATTGGGATTAGGGGGGATTTGGGGGTCACGGACTCGCCGGGATCAACCCCAACTCCTTGCGCTGCTTCTCCAACACCCCACGGTGGGATCGAGCTGATCCATGTGGGGTTCACTCCTGAAATCCACGGGTTTTGGGGTGGCTTTAGGGACAAAGGGGGAACGCTGCGGGAGTGTGGGGGTGGGATTTGGGATTTGGAGGTGTCTGTGTCCCGCAGGCAGCGCGGAGCTGGAGAAGTTCAAGCACGTCCTGGGGGGCTCCAAGCTGGCCTACAGCGTGCGGCCGAGCCGGCACTGCCACGAGAGCGTCTTCTACGTGGAGGGCCTGGCCTTCCCCGACGTGGCCTTCTCCGGCCTCGTGTCCCTGCACGTCACCCTGCTCGAGAGCCCTGAGAAGGTCCAGCTGGGGCACGGGGTGGGATGGTGGGGACCGATCCCAAACTCCATCCTTGCCATGCCAGGGGGGTGGGACAGTGGGGACAGATCCCAAACTCCATCCCCGCCATCCCAGAACCCCCATTTTCCCACTTTTCCCTCAATTTTTCACCCCCAGGAGGGCTGGCATGGCGGGAACAAATCCCAAACTCCATCCCTGCCATCCCAGGGGGGCTGGGGCAGTGGGGACGGATCCCAGACTCCATCCCCGCCATCCCAGAACCCCCATTCTCCCACTTTTCCCTCAATTTTTCATCTCCACTGGGGCTGGCATGGTGTGCACCGATCCCAAACTCCATCCCTGCCATCCCAGGGCCTCCTGGAGTCACCGATCTTCACGGACTCCGTGGTTTTCCGCGTGGCTCCCTGGATCATGACGCCCAACACGGCGGCGCCGCTGGAGGTCTTTGTCTGCAGGTGGGTGCTGGGTGCTCCCACCCTGCCCTCTGCCGGATCTGCTCCCAAATCCCGATTTTCCCACTTTTCCCCCAGCGTGGATGACAACGAGGGGTTCGTGGCAGCCGTGGGTGAGCTGGCAGAGCGGGCGCAGTGCCCGCTCACCGTGTGCCCGGTGCCGCAGAACCGCCAGGACCGCTGGATCCAGGTGGGAGCAGGGCCTGCCCGGCCCCTCCTCGCTGCAGCAGCGCTGGGGGGCTTCCCAAAACTCTCCATCCCTTCTCCAGGATGAGGTGGAGTTCGGCTACGTCCAAGCCCCTCATAAAACCTTCCCCGTGGTCTTCGACTCGCCCCGGGACGGTGGCCTGAAGGATTTTCCCGTCAGGAGCATCCTGGTATCCAGCCCCTTCCTCCTGCCTTGTCCAGCTTGGCAACATCCTAAAAACTGGGATAAATCCCTTTAAAAACTGGGATAAATCCCATTTTCCCCCTGCATTTTCAGGGTGGGAAGCTCCAGCACAGAGGATTTGGGGCTGCAGTGCTTCGGTGCATTTTTTAAACCATTTCCTCCCGGTTTTCCCCCACCCAGGGCCCCGATTTTGGCTATGTGGCCCGGCCGGCTCCGGAGGGCGCTTCCAGCCTGGATTCCTTCGGGAATTTGGAAGTGAGCCCGCCCGTGACGGTGCAGGGCAAGGAGTACCCCTTGGGGCGCATCCTGATCGGCAGCAGCTTCCCCAGGTGAGCCGGGAGCAGGAAAACCCCAAAAAAGGATTTCCCGGCCCCGTTTGGGGTGGGCTCCGAGCGGAGCCTCCCCGGGGCCCCCCAAACACCCGGTGCTCCCCCAGGCTGGGCGGCCGCAGGATGGCCAAGGCCGTGCGGGATTTCCTGGTGGCACAGAAGGTGCAGGCGCCCGTGGAGCTCTTCTCGGACTGGCTCCTCGTCGGGCACGTGGACGAGTTCCTGAGCTTCGTCCCTGCACCTGACCGGAAGGTAACGAACCCCAGGAGTGGAAAAAAGCGGGATGAGACCCCCAGAGCCCTCCCCGACCTCCTCCTCCCCTGCAGGGATTCCGGCTGCTGCTGGCCAGCCCCAGCGCCTGCTACCAGCTCCTCAAGGAGAAGCAGGAGGAGGGGTTTGGAGAGGCCGCGATGTTCCAGGGTAGGGCAGGAGGGGAAATGGGGTGCCTGAGTTCATTTTCCCCTTTTCCTGCAAAATGTGATGGCGGGGGGCGGGGATGGACCCTGGAAGCCGGCTGGGAAGTGGGGGCAGAATGGAGCAGCGTTAATTAATTAATGAAGCTGCACGGATTGGATTCCTGGGTTGGGATGGAGCCCCAGGCTCAGAGCAGGAGTCTCCTCCCAGCCCAGCTGGGGCAGAATCCCAGCCCAGCTCCCTCTCGGCAGGGCTGGACAAGGACAGGGTGCCCAGGCCCACCATAAACGAGATCCTGGCTAACGAAGAGCTCCGCAAGTTCAATGACTACGCCCAGGTGAGGACAGGGAGCAGGAGGCTCCAATCCATTGCTCCCTCTGTGTCCTTTGGTCACCCCATCCCTCTTTCCTCCCCTCCATCCCTCCACCCATCCTCCATCACCACCCCCCCTCTCCATCCATCTCCCCATGGCTCTGTCCCTCCCTCCATCCATTCTTCCCTCTGTCCAAACTTCCATCCATCATCCATCCCTTCATCCATCATCCATCCATCCATCCATCATCCATCCATCCATCCATCCATCCATCCATCCATCATCCACCCCTCCATCCATCATCCATCCTTCTCTCCATCTGCCCATCCATCCTGACATCCATCCCTTCATCTCTCTTTCCCTCTCTTTGTTCCTCCATCTCCCCATCCCTCTCTCCCCATGCCCTCATACCTCAGTCTCTCCATCCATTGTCCCTCCATTTCTCCATCCCACTGTCCATCTCCCTGACCCTCTCTCCCCACTGACCCTCTCTCCCTGCCGGCTCCCAGAGCTGCATTAACTGGAACCGGGACATCCTGAAGCGCTCTCTGGGCCTGGCCGAGCCGGACATCCTGGACATCCCGCAGCTCTTCCAGGACAATGCCACCTCCGGGGCTGTGGCCTTTTTCCCGGACATGGTAGTGGCACCCCTGACCCTGGGAGCAGGGCCGGGAATTCCTGGGATGGGATCTGGGCCAGGATGACCCTGGGATGGGATCGGGGCCGGGATTTCCCTGACGGGATCAGGGCCGGGATCAAGGGGTGGGACCAGGATCAAGATGTTCCCTGATGGGATCGGGGCCAGGATGTTCCCTGATGGGATAGGGGCCAAGATGTTCCCTGGTGGGATCGGGGCCAGGATGTCCCCAGGATGGGATAGGGGCCAAGATGTTGCCTGGTGGGATCGGGGCCAGGATTTCCCTGATGGGATCAAGGCCAGGATTTCCCCAGGATGGGATCGGGGCTGGCCTGGGATGTGGCTGGGATATCCCTGGGCTGGGATGTCCCTGGGCCGGGATGAGGCCGGGATGTCCCCTGGCACCGATTCCCGCTGGAATCTCTGCTCCCCAGGTGAACATGCTGGTGCTGGGCCGGCACCTGGGCATCCCCAAGCCCTTCGGGCCCGTGGTGGGCGGGCGCTGCTGCCTGGAGCAGCGAGTGCGGGAGCTGCTGGAGCCCCTGGGCCTCTCCTGCACCTTCATCGACGACTTCTTCTCCTACCACGTCCTGCTGGGTGAGATTCACTGCGGCACCAACGTGCGGAGAAAGCCCTTCGCCTTCAAGTGGTGGCACGTGGTGCCCTGAGGTGGCCCTGCAGTGTCCCCTCCGTGTCCCCTGCCCTGTCCCTGCCAAGTGCCTTCAGTGGTGGAAATAAACGCGGCTCCGGGGGCTCCGCGGGGCTTTCCCGGCACTGGGACAGCACTGGACTGGTTAAACTGGTGGGAATGGGGGCGGGTGGGGCTCTGGAGCCGCTCTCCCGGTGCCAAAATCCACATCGCACACATGGAATCAGGGAATCGTGGAATGGTTGGGATGGAGGGGCCTTCAAGCTCATCCATTCCCAGGGGACACCTTCCACTGTCCCAGGCTGCTTCCAGCCCCATCCGGCCTGGCCTTGGACACTTCCAGGGATCCAGGGGCAGCCACAGCCTCTCTGGGAATTCCATCCCAGCTCCTTCCCAACCTCACAGGGAAAGATTTATCCCAAATATCCCAATCAAAGCAGTCCCTCTTTAGTTTGAAGCCATTGCCTGTGTCCTGTCCCTCCATCCCTTGTCCCCAGCACCTCTCCAGCTCTCCTGGAGCCCCTTCAGGCACTGGAAGGGGCTCTGAGGTCTCCCTGGAGCTTTTCTTCTCCAGGTGAACACCCCCAACTCTCCCAGCCTTTCCTCCCAGCAGAGCTGCTCCAGCCCTGGGATCATCCTGGTGCCTCTGGGCTCTCTCCAGCAGCTCCAGCTCCTCCCTGTGCTGGGCCCCAGGGCTGGGGCAGCTCTGCAGGTGGGGTCTCATCCCCATCCCCAATCCCACTCCCTGCTCATTCCAAATTCCCATTCCCTGGTCATTCCCATCCATCCCCATTCCCAATTCCCATTCTCGCTCATTCCCATGCCCATCCCACCCCTGGAATCCATCCCTGACCAGGGGAGCTGGACGGGGCCTTGTCCGAGCCCTGCCAGAATTCCAGAGGGATGGAATCTGCAGCCCTTCCCTTGGAGCGACCCCACACAGGGACAGGAATTCCCAGAGCTGTGTCCCTGCAGAATTACAGAGGGAAAAAGGGACAGGAACCCCCGATCCCAGAGCTGTGTCCATATGGAATTCCAGAGGGAAAAAGGGACAGGAACCCCCGATCCCAGAGCTGTGTCCCTGCGGAATTCCAGAGGAAAATGGGACAGGAACCCCCGATCCCAGAGCTGTGTCCCTGTGGAATTCCAGAGGAAAATGGGACAGGAACCCCAAATCCCAGAGTTGTGTCCATGTGGAATTCTGGAGGAAAATGGGACAGGAACCCCCGATCCCAGAGCTGTACCATGTGGAATTCCAGAGGGAAATTGGACAGGAACCCCCGATCCCAGAGCTGTATCCATATGGAATTCCAGAGGAAAATGGGAATTCTTTGGGATGGAGCCTGGTGGATTTGGGAAAAGGCAGCATCAGCTCTGGGGCCCTTTGGAGACAGAAGGAACAAAATGGGGAAATAAAAAACAAAATCAAAAATTTAAAAATTAAAATTTCAAAGAAAAAAAAAAGGGATGGAAATCCTGCAAGTGGAAAAATACGGAATGAAAAGAAAGAAATGTTACAAATGAAAACAAATTAAAGTTCAAAGTTAAAAAATGAATAAAATAGCAAAGTTAAAAATAAAAAATGAAAAGTAGAATAAAGAAAGAAATTAAATTAAAAATTAGGGGGGAAAATGTACAATAAATATTAAATTTGAATTAAAATGGAAAAACAGAGTAAGAAATAGAAATAAATATTAAAATTGAATTAAAATGATAAGTTAGAGTAAGAAATATCAAATAAATGTTAAAATTGAACCAGTGTTAAAAAATATTAAAAGTAGAATTTTAAAATTAAGCAATTAAAAATTAGGAATACGAATAATGAAAAGATGAATTAAAATATAGAATTGAAAAAGGGGAAATAGGAGAAAATGAAGTTCAAAGTTGGATTTACCAAATTGAAAAGCAGAAATTAAAATGAAGGAATCTGGATGAAATAAAATAGAAAATAAAAAGGGAAAAATGAAGTCTAAAGTCGAATTTATGATGAGAACCAAACGAAACAGCAGGAATGAAAATGAGGAGATTGTGATGAAATAAAAGAAACCGGAATGAAAAATAAAATAAAAATAAAACTGGAAGAAACAAATAAAAATTAAAAATAAAGATTAAATATTGAAAAATGAAGAAGCAGGGATTTGGACATGCCAAAAATCAGGGATTGAAACCGGAAAATGGGAATTTTTCAAACTCAGACCAAGGGAAGCCGAGGGTGGGGGGGGCACAGTGGCCTCAATCCAGGGAATCCAAAAATCCCTGGATCCTTCCCCAGCTCCTCCTGGATCCTTCCCCAGCTGGGAATTCCTTGGGAATGCGGGAATGGCCCCTCAGGAATGCAGGAACAGCCCCCCCATGATCCTCCCCGAGCTGGGAATTCCTCGGGAATGCAGGAATGGCCCTCTGGGAACGGCCCCCCCGAGGCTTTTGGGGCTCCAAGCCGGGTGTTGGTGATTCCCCACCCCCAAATCCTAAATATTGATCAAAAAGCAGGATTTGGGATTTTCCATCCGGCTGCTCCTCCCAGCCAGGATCTCCCCTCTCCAACCCCCTGGAAAACAAGCCCCAATCCCAAAGACTGACCAAAACCCATTTTTGTTTTACTGCAAACTCCCCGAGCGCCGCCCCGGGGGAGATGGGAAGGAGCAAAAATCCATGGAAAAATCCAGGAGAATCCCTAAAAACGGCCCGAAGGGAGCGGGAATGGCGCGGGGCAGAGCTGGGCTCTGCTCCTGAAGGCACCTCGAGATTCCAGCACAGTGACCTGGCACGGAGGGAACCGGGAATGAGGGGGAATGCGGGAATTCCGGCTGTTCCCGGGCCACACCAACCGCCAGAAGGAAAAAACCCCAAATTCCCGGGAAAAAAATTCCTTTGGGACTCCCCTCGTGATCCCTGAGATGTCCCCGGGGTGGGTGAGGGCGGGGAGGGGAGCCCGGGAATGCTGCTGGGATGGGATCCGGGAATGCTGCTGGGATGGGACCCGGGATCCCTGCGGATGCTGGAGGGGTGGGAGGGGGGAAATCCCGAAAGTTGTAGCACCCAAAGTAAGGAAAACCAGCAAAAAATGGGAATATTGGGAGAAAAAAATGGGAAAGTAGGGGAAAAACCAGGTGTTGGCAGCTGCTCTTTAGGGATCCCAAATCCCTAAAGGGATCCCAAGCCGGGATCAGATCCCCAAAGTGATCCCGAGCTGGCAGCCGCAGATTCGGGGCTGGAAAAACGGGAAACAGTAAAAAAAAGCTGCAGAAAAATACAAATAAAATAAAAATAATCCAAGGCCAGACCCTACAAAACCTGGGGCGGGATGTGCCAGAAAGTCCGGCTGCGGGTGGGAATTCCAAAAGCCGGGAATGGGGGTGGGAATGACCCCCCCGAGGGCTGGGGATGCGGGAACGGGGAGGGAGAACGGCGGCCGGGATGGAGAAGCGGGATCGGGATCGGGATCGG
>VWYE01027414.1:0-40804 GCA_013398995.1 Alaudala cheleensis | reverse complement strand
CTTTGATTGTAAATCAGGCACCACCCCACCCAAAGGAATATCCATTGTCTCCCTCTTTTCCCAAGGAAAGGACAGACAGATACCATGGAACTGCTGGGGCTGGAGTGTCCTTCAGGTTCCATGTTCTCACCTGGAGTCACTTCCTGAGTCAATGAAAGAATTTGGCACTCAGTGTTTGCAATCTCTCTTTATTGCTGAGAATCTATGAAATTACCTAATGATTTGTTTTATAATTTCACCTCTTTTGGTTAAACCCTGTTCCTCTGTGTGCAGAGCAGGGGGATTTTTATTTTTTAATGTTGTGGTGGATACTCCCACAGAAAACAGCAGGGATAGCAAAGGAGCAAACCCAGAAACTCAATATTGCTCATTCATTAAAAGCCCCAACAGGATTTACTGACCTTGTTACAACAGCATTTTCACAACATTTTAATTCTACAAGTGCTTAGTCACTCAAGTAAACATTCCAGCTTTTTAATAGCAGTTTTTCCAGTAAATGTATTTAATTGATATTCCACAGCATAAAGAGAGACTTCACACTGGCATAATTGAAACCACTACACATAAATATCAATATTTTTTTCCTTGGAATTCCAGTAATTATATACTTGCTGCTCTTCTAATTGGATGTGAGTGTCATCACCTACCACAGGGCAACTGATTGCAGGAGGAGCTGAAATGTCCTGTCCTGTTAAAACCCTTTAATGGCAAAGCCTCCATGAGCACAGGAAGGCCAGAGTTAGGAGGACTCTGATGCTTTTAACAGCCTGTCAGATTTTATTAGACTTTGTGAGATTCTCTGTTTGCTTTTTTATCCCTCCACCACCGAGTTTGGATGAGGACTGACATGTTTTGTAACAAAACAAGAAACTTGCAGTGCCGTGGTGGAAAAGAGGGGAAAACTGCAAATGTGTTCATGTGAAATAAGTCATTATAGAGAGATTTTGAAAGGGAACTAATGGGATGTGTGTTTACACAAGTAACCTGGTTTTTCTGTGGTTCCAGGCTTTGGCAGGGAACCAAGGAATTGTCGTTGCAGTGCGTGAGGCAGCTCTGCTGAACACATGGCTGTGCTTCCACATGGAACTAAAACTGTGCCTTTCCACCCTGTTTACACCCTGGAAAATAAATCCTGGGCCTATTTATGTAAGATCTCAGCTGTGCCCAAAGTGGCCTGGCAGAGCAGCCCTATTCCATAAAATCTAAATATTCAGGATGAGCCTGTTCAGGCTCTGGGGTACTTGCAGTGAGGATGTTATTAATCCTGAGAGAAGCTGGGATAATTTTTTTCCAAAGGGGCCAAACTCTCCCTTTCAGGAGTTAATTAGTTGCTCCAGGGTCTGTGTGTCAGCAAAAGGGAAGGTGAAAGTTAGTTAGAAAGTTCTCATGAGACAGCAGTGATAAAGTATTGCAGTTCATATATAAATACATATATATTCATATGTATGTTCAGTGCTGGGTAGACAAATGTGCTGATGTTTAATGTCCGTGCTTGCCTGAAGAATCCCCCAGGTTCCCAAGCTTTCATCCCATAAAATAGCATGCTTTGGGAATGTTCCAAACAGCCTGTACCTCTCCAGTGAGGAGTCCAGCCACAAGCAAATGTATCAGCAGCACTGAGCCAGACGTGTTCCAGTGACAGATTTAAACTCAGTCATAGTAGGTCGACTTTATTATCCTTTTTCAAGTGGGAGGACAATCCCAACAAAATATTTGCCACGGTAGTCCAGGAAGAAGGAACTTCTTAGGTGTTTAACATCATCCAGAGCTAAAATGTGGAGATTATAAGTGAAGGGTCACATCAAAATATGGATGAACATTAATGCAGCACCATTTCACAGCTGGAGCTGTGCCAGGGCAGGGTCAGGCTGGATCTCAGGGAAAGGTTCTTCCCCAGAGGGTGCTGGGCACTGCCCAGGCTCCCCAGGGAATGGGCACAGCCCCAAGGCTGCCAGAGCTCCAGGAGGGTTTGGACAATGCTCCCAGGGATGCACAGGGTGGGGTTGGTGGGGTGTGTGTGCAGGGACAGACTCTGTGATCCTGTGGGTCCCTTCCAGCTCAGGATATTCTGTGATTCTGTGATTTTACCAGACTGAGATAATGAGCAAATCCTGAGTAAGTCAAAGGTCTGTATCTGCTGTGCATGGCTCCTACACACACAGGGTTTTTTTATGGATAACTTTCTCTTGGCACATTTCCTACATCCCTAAATCTGAGTACATGTGCACACAGGATGTCTCCAATAAAAGTAGGAGAATAATTTGGATTCTATTAAGAAATAATCCACAGGCTGCCCTAGAGCCAGCCTTTCTTTGACGTTCAGGGGGATATTTCTGTGGAAAATGCAATATTCCATCCTTAGCTCAGCTGAAAGAAAGGGGTGGGGGTGGGAAGAGTTCTTTAATTTTCTTTTGTTACTTTGCTCCCACGCAGACATGCAAAGATAGTGTTTAAAAGCCATTGAATCCCAGTGCAGGGACAAAGGAGAGCTGTTTACATCAATCTGAGAGGAGAGCAGGTATTCCAGACTTACTGGTGTCCTCATTGGAATACTTAGGGCTGTATTAAAGTAGACAACAACCATTTGTCCCAATAAAGCAGCACAAGTACTTGCCAATTTATGTACTCCAGCAGCATTTTATATTAAAGCCAAGGAAAATCTTTACTTTTGCCACGTGTTTTTGTAGAAAAATTCTGCTTTTCCCATATTTCAGCTTTCTTGGCAATACCCAGCCAATCTCCCACTTGCTCCCAGCAGAGGAGCAGTCACCCCAGGATGGTGTTGGATAACTTTGGAGCACAGGTGGAGGAGAACACAAGGTGTGCCAAGCACATCCCAGATTTGTCTGCAGACAGAAGAGCTCAGACATCCCTTCCAGCTCCCTCAGCTGTGTTTGCACATTTCTGCTTCCACCCTGCAAACACTTCTGTGCAGGAGACACACAAAGATCTCCCTTCAATCCCCAAAGTGTTTTAATTCCCAAAGTGTTTGGCCACACACTCCTTATGGCATCCAGAGAGGCTTTGGCTGCAAGGGAAATCAGACCCACGTGGCAGAGACAGGGTGGAAATGCACTCGTGGTCTGTATGAGCCTCTGGGGTATCTGCTGCAGCAGATTTTAAATCCAAAACTTTATTCTGTCGTGGTATAAAAGGATGCAGAGGCAACAAAAAGTTTTTGACACAAATTAGGAAAATTAAGGAAATATTAAATAAGGAAAAATTAAAATAGAGTCAATCCCTCTTCAAAATAGCAACAACAGTGAGATTTGTGGTCTTGATTTGAATCTCCACTGCTACAGCTTTGCTCCCACTGCTTTGAAAAATACAAAAATACTCTTTTTTTGTTTCCTTTTTTCCTCCAGTGGTGGTGAAATTTCAGAGTTACTGACACAGAAATACGAAAAAGGAACACATCCCTTTGGTATTTATTTTAACTATTATTCTCCTCAAAATTGCATTGCATTTTAGTGTCACTCTTCTGTGACACTCTGTGCTTCCCTGTAGGATGAGGGATGGCTCGATATTGTTTAAATGAAGGACAAAATAATTGTTTCCTCCACTCTCTAAAAGCCATTTTGTCTGTGAGGCTTTTCTGTGCACAGAAGGAAGATGAGTTAAGGGGAAGGGGGGGATTTTTCCTTGCTTTAATACTTCCAGAGGCTGGAAGTGCTGATTGTTTAAGCACAGATGTGAGAACAATTTCAGGAGTAGTGTGTGCAATCCACATCCTCGTGCATTTGTCTTGCTAGGAAAGGCCTTCACAGGGAAAAAAATATGATTGATGGTCGAGTTAGGTAGGGATGAGTCCCCTGGAGTTTAGAGCTGACGTGGTTTTAAGAACTCAAGCGTGGTGTGTTAATTCTGCTTGTGCTTATCCTGCAAGCCTGGGCTTGCATACAGAAATACAGGACCAGGCAAAAGCAACTGAGAACACACTGAAGGAAACAGGGTGATGGCCTCTTTTCCATGCTCTTATGGGTGTCCAAAATAATCCTGAACTTTAACAGTTTTGGAATGATTGTCATTAATTTTTATTCAGGTGTCTCATTGCTCTGTGATCAATGTGTTGTTTTCTGCAGGTACCTGTTATTGCCATGTCAGGACAACAGAATCATTCTTGGCCTCAAAATAAATTGGATAATTTCTTCTATACTGTTTTTATTGTGTAAACCATTAAGAAGCCATTTTTCAGTTTATCACCTCCCAAATACCCATGGGGCTTTTTTCCTCACCAATCTCAGTTAAAGTATATTTATACAGCTCCTGTCTGTGTCAGTAAAATAGCTAGGAGATAGGAGAAAGGAAAAATCTGGAAATGTGGGAAGGGCCTCACCTCTGCTCTGTCTTATCCATCTTTAAGAAAAAAAAGTGAAATATAATGATTTTCTCATCCTTTTGGTCGTGGCATTGTGTCAGACAGTTGCAAGGCTGTGTCCTGAGCATGTACTTCCACACTCCAGGAAGGATTGTATGCTGGGAATCAGACTGTCAACTTCTAAAAGTCTCAGCAAATACTTCAGGGAAGTGTAAAACTGGCTGAAAATGCCTTCAGCTTCCTACTGGGTGCAAGTTCTGCTACTCTGGATGTGCCCATCTTCTGTGTGACAGTGGATTCTTGGCCAGGAAGGCTGTGGCTGTGTGAGCCCAGGCTCAGAACCTGCCCCTGGGAATGCCAGAGCTCAGCAAGGATGCACTGAGCCATCCCAGCCCACTGGGGGCTTCATTACTGATAGACTTGTGTTTAGAAAAGGGATTGAAAGCTTTGGAAAAGCCTTTGGGGAAAGCCTCCCATCCATCCCTGGGATGGAGAATGGCTGTTTTGTGTGTAGAGCAGATTGTTACAACACTTACAGTCACCAGTAAATCATGGAGGAGTCACAAGAGGGACCTTAAAGCCCATCCAGTGCCACCCCTGCCATGGGCAGGGACACCTTCCACTGTCCCAGGGTGCTCCAAGCCCCATCCAGCCTGGCCTTGGACACTGCCAGGGATCCAGGGGCAGCCACAGCTTCTCTGGGCACCCTGTGCCAGGGGCTCCCCACTCTCACAGGGAACAATTCCTTCCCAATAGCCCATCTGACCCTACTTTCTGTCACCCCAAAGCTTCTTCAGGCTTAACAATCCCAGCTCTCCCAGCCTTTCCTCCCAGCAGAGCTGCTTCATCCCTCTGCTCATCCTGGTGCCTCCCCTGGACTCCAGCAGTTCCAGGTCCTTCCTGTATCCANCCCTGGCCTCTCTCCAGCAGCTCCTGTGCTGGGATCCCCAGGCTGGATGCAGTATCAATAATTAAAGAAATTAACTGACATAAAAGAAATCAAGGCTCATTCCATCCCAGAGTGTTGCACATACATAGGTGCAGAATGGTGAAACAGTTTAAAAACGCCTGCTAACCTGGAGTTTGGATCATTTCTGTCAGGTTTAAAGGCACTAATTCAGTGCCAAGTCCCCATCAGGTGAAGATACAGGGTTTGTGGAGTCTCCTGGAGCAGTGTGATTAGAAATGCCAGATGTGTAGCTCCAACATGCTGTAGACTTAGACTCTAATCCAAACATGTCAACAGCTTTCAAGGTGTTTGTGCAGATCAAGGGAGAGGAGTTTTCACTTCAGCTTTTCCCTTCTGTTCTGCTAATAGGGTTAACACGTGTTTTCCAAGGACAGGGAGCAGCATCCTGGTGCAGACAGTTGCTTAGAAGAGTAAAAACCAGATTGAAGTTGGCAGGATATTAAATAAAGTTAGGCACTTTCAGGTTCCTAATCAAGCTTACAGAAAGTGCACAAAATATTTATGAACTTACCTTTCTTGGAAAAGGCTTCTTCTTGTTGTTGTTGTTCCAAATATAGAACTGATTTTTTGATTGAATTTTTCTTCTCAGTTCCAAAGGCTCTGACCTCTCTCATCAAGGCATAACTTTGCTTTAGTTGTTATGCAACAGCTCTGAGTCATATAAGAAAGGGGAAAAGGCAGCAGAATTTCCTTTTTTTTTCCTGTTTTTGCAAGGGTCTGACAAGATACAGCTCAACAACAGCTCGTTCTTCTGTCTAATTGGGATGCACAGTGGACAAAGGCAGAGGTATTTTAAATCAGAAAATAAGGGAAGTTAAAAACTTCCCAGGAAGGAGAATACAGGACAAGGACAGTTTGAGGAGACATTCTATCATCAAATTTTCTCATTGACAAAACATTTTAGGCACTTTATTCTACTTTTTCTTTTTTTTTTCTTTTTTTACCTCATACACATGTCAAGGGTACTCAGACAAGCAGAAATAATGGCCTGTGGCTAATGATTGAGAGGGAATGTCAGAGAGCTGCTAACCCAGACACGTGTGCCTTATAACAAATCTCCCTCTTCTTGCTTTCCTGCTCCACCCAGCACAAACAGCAGCACTGGGTGTGCTGCCACACCTTGGGGACAGAGAATAACATTCCAGGTTGGGAAGGACCCCAGAGGTCACCCAGTCCAGCATCAGTCAGGACAGCTGTGGTCACTCAGGGCCTTTTCCAGCCAGGATTTGCTGTCTCTGAGTATGAAAATTCCACTGTGTCCCTGGGAAATCTGTGCAAGGTTCTGACCACACCACTGGCAACCATTTTTCCTTCAATCTAACCAGAATTTGTGATGTTTTGGCTCGCTCTTGTTGCCTCTTTATCCACTGGAGCACAGCTCTGAGGAGAGAGTCTGCTCTGTCCCCCATGAGGCCACTGTCAGAGCAATATTTTCCAGTTTGTGACCAGCTGGAGGTGTTTGCCCTGGGCTCTGGCCACTTCTCCTGGGATCTCAGCCCTCCCCAGGTTGCATCCCAGTCTGGCAGTGCCTCCAGAGCTGCTGAGAGTCCCTGTCCTGTCATCACAGCATCAGTGCCAGTCCCTGGGGGTCATCACTGGGACTGGCCACCCACTGGTTGGACTTTGTACCACCAATCACCACACCCTGAAATCAGTTCTCCAGCCCATTTTCTGCCCACCTCATTCCCTTATCAATCCCACATCTCTCCACTTAGGCCAGAAGATTTATGGAAGGCTCTGTCCATGAGGTTACTGGTAAAAAGGGTAAACAACACCCACTGTCCTTCCCTTGTCCACATGGCCCCTTGGAAAGAGATCAGGGCAGCTCTGGTTTTCCCTTGGAAGACCCTTTATGGATTTTCCTGCTCTCAAACTCTTTTTCATGGGCCTGGATCCTCAACAGGATGAGGAAGCTTGAGGGAATGAGGTGGAGCTGGGAGGTTTGTGCTTTCCACAGTCTCCCTTGCCCTTCCAGCAGGGGTGTGGGGTGTGACCTCCTCCTGTCATTTTCCTGCATCCCAGAAGTGGTGGAGATGGTAGAGAGCAGTTCTGTGGTTAGGAGCAAGTGCTTGGGATCACTTAAAAAATCATTGGCAAATGTATCAGCGAAATCCAGATTTAATGTTAAGAGAAAGCATGAAAGAGTTCATTGGCCAGAATTAATTCTACTGCTCACAGGACAATTAAGGTGCAAAAAGGAAAAACAAGCTGTAACAAAACTAAATAAAATCCAGGCAATCAAAAGAGAAATGAATTGAGAACTATCCTTGTATGTGTGTGTGTGTCTGTGTGTGTGTGAAAAGGCAGTGAGGCCAAGGATAAAAAGGAACATGGCCCAAAAGCTTAACAGCATTCAAACATTCAAACAGTGCTTTCACTGAACTTCAACCTTACAATTTAACAAAAGAACAACACTTAACTTATACCTGACTTAAATTACACCCTAAACTTAATTTATATCTTAACCTTAACAACTTAACAGAGGAATAACACTTGAACCTAACTTACAACTTTGAAGTTGTACTTGGCAGCTTAGCAAAGAACACTTAGCAACACTTAGGTAAGCTTATCATTTATGTTAAAAAGTTAGCAAAAGAACAACACTTAGTAGTATTTAAGTAAATTTATAACTTAAGCTTCCTGACAGGCCTAACTTACTTAGACATCCATGGTACTTAAGCCTGTAAGAAAGCAGCATTTGTCCCAGATTTGCTCCAGCACATGCACACGTGTGTGCACACTGACACAAATGGTGCCACTCAGCCTTCCCCACGTCCTTCACCTCTGTTGTGGCATCCAGGCTCCCAAAAAGCTTTCCTGCCCTCCAGGGCTGTGGCTGTGCTCCATGAGTTCTCTCAGGTTTTTAAATTTGTTGGTGGCTGAGCCACAGGCACACTGGAGTTGTCAGCTTTGACCTGTTCTTCCTTCCTTGGTTGGAGCAGCTCCAGTGGGAGCAGCTCCCACTTTTATTTTAGTGGCAAGAAGAAATATTTTACAAGTGTCCTGGACTGACCTGGAAATACCAGAGGAGGATGAGCTGCTGCTGGGAAGGACTCAAATGAAAGTAGAAACCAGCAGATTCATTGGTTCATCAGCTACATAGATAAATAGTTATATAGATATAGAAGAGAAATTAAAATATGATGGACCACTGTTTTTTGGCTGCCTGATTTCTCTCTCTTCATAGGAACCCATCTGGTTTACAGAGAAGAATATCGGACTGTTCTCTGGAAAAATACACTTCTGAGAAACAATGCAGAGAATTGTGCTAGAAACAAATTTTATCTCAGTATTTCCTCTAGGTTATGTATTACTTATTATGCACATAAGGAGCTGGGTCACCTCCTTCTCTGAACCAGACATGCTCCAGATTGTGATAATTCATTTCATACAGGGATAAAATAAGCTTTAAAAGTGTGTTGGTTTTATAGTCAGGAGAGCCAATGCCCCCTGGACTTGTCATGTTTTGTCCTTGGTGAGAAGGGCTTTTCTCTTCCCCTGCATCTTATAAATGATTTTGATATGCTTGCAATATTCATTAAATGTGATTAGTAGAGGAGTGCAGGTCAACAAGGATTGACCAGGGATGATCTTGATTTAACTTAAGCTGAGAAGAAAGTCAGCAACGCAAATATTGGGAGATGACAAAGGCAGATCAATTGGATTATGATTTTCAGTGCTCTTGGCTGAGTGATTAAAATGACCTGGAGGAGAACTTCCCTCAGCACTGATTCCATTTCAAAGGTGAGGGGAAGGGCTCCCATCGTGTGTCAGGAATTGGTTGGAGGCTCTGGAAGCACTTTCTGTCTGTGTCAGGTGATGAGATCAGAGACCCTGCAGGCACCTGCCTTCTAACTGGATTTGGGGAGACACGAAGGACCTGACTCTTACTTTCCTTCCTGGATCAGGAGGGATGTTTAACCAGCAGCTGTATTTGTTCTGAAGGATGCAATTGGATTTAGCCTAATCCCAGAGGCAGGAGGAGAGAGCCTGGGTGTATGAGCTGCTCTGAAGGGAGGCCCCTGCCTGGATCCAGGAGCGCTTTGTGGCACTTCCAGCCGGAAAGCTCCGACAGAGTCCTGCTGTTCATTCTGTGACAATATGTCCTGATAGATTCCCAGATACATCTCCAGACTGATGAGCCAAGGAGCCAGGCACCAATTGTGATTTACAGCACTGTAATGCTGCTATCCATTTCCTCTCAATCAGCAAGGAAATCTAGCACAAAACACTTACCTGTGTACCGGGGAGAAGCTTATTTACACCTGCCCCCAAACCCACCCGGCTGTAAACACACTGTGCCTGAACACAGGGAAATGAAAAGCACTGCAACGTTTTCTCTCAGCCATTTGTGTCTGAGCACACACTGCAGAGCCTGTGGTGCAGCTTAATAGGTTGTTGAGAATTAGCACGTGGTGGGGAAAGGTCTCTGTGCTTGCATAAATGAACAGCCTTGAACTGGGTTTTAGCAGAGGAATGGGAGACAAGCTTTAACTAAACCCGGGGGTACTTTTTGCACATTTGCAAGGTTACTGTGAGGAGAGGAGTGGTGTTTCAAGGGTCAGGAAGAAGGAGGTCTCAGCTCACACTGAATTTCCATCCTTAGTTGTACAAATGCTTCCCACATCATCCGTGGCTCAGGGGTGACCAGGGATGTTCCAGAAACTCAGCCCTTCTCAAATTGTTCGGAGCTTTTCCCACTGGAGGAGACAACAACAGTGTTAAAGTTTTAGTTTAGGTGAAAAAAAAAATTGAAATAAACCAAAACCACACCACACTTACATTTATCATGGCTTAGAGAAGGCATTTTGTGTTTGCTGACCTAGAGAGGGTGTGGGAAAAAAAGAAGTGCTGGGAACAAGGACTGAGGTGGACAAGGGAGGAACTGGAGTGTGAGCAGGGTTGGTGGGGTGTGGAGGATGGGTGGTGTGTGAGCAGGAAAGGACCTTTAGAGGTCAGGGACACCTCCTGCCATGTGCAGGGGCACCTCCCACTGTCCCAGGTTGCTCCAAGCCCTGTCCAGCCTGTCCTTGGACACTTGCAGGGATCCAGGGGCAGCCACAGCTTCTCTGGGAATCTGTGCCAGGGCTTCCCCACCCTCACAGGGAAGGATTCCTCCCCAATATCCCATCTAACCCTGCCCTCTGGTAATGGAAATCCATTCCCCCTTGTCCTGTCCCTCCATTCCTTGTAAACAGTCTCTCTCCATCTTTCCTGTCGGCTCCTTAAGGTCCTGGAAGGCCACAATGAGGTCAGCCCAGGGCTTTTCTTCTCCAGGTAAACAACCCCAGTTCTCCCAGCTTTTCTTCACTCAGAGCTGTGCCCAGAGACTGTTATGGCCTTTGTAATCCACATTATTTGCTTTGGTCAAGTTTAGCAAAGAGTCTTAAATTTATTTTATTCACAAAGAAATGCACATTGTGATGCATGTTTAAATCAACTTCCATGTTTCTCATAAATTGTGGAGTATTTCTAATATGAGCTGTTGGAGAATTTACCCCATGGTTGAAGGATTTAAGTTTCCATCTGATGTGCATCTTTTAAAATTCTGGAATGATTTAGCTCTCAGTTTTTAACTAAGGGAGCAAGAGAATGGCAGACAATTCAGTGCAGCCACCCAAAAATCAAAGATGATTGGAACATGGGAGATGTAGACAATATTCCCACTTCCACTTCTTTTGGGAATTCAGTTCCAACAGATTCTTCCTAGCCCTGACTTTCCTGGGTGTTTATTCCTCCCTTCTTTACCCTCCTTGACTCCAGTTCTCAGAGTGGATGGCACATTTTCCCCCTGCAGCAGCTGCATTTTGGGGAGTGAGATGATTTCCCCAAATACATTCACTGCTAATTCCATCAAATTCAATACCTATAAAACATCACAAATATATTAAAAACAAAAAAAGCATAAAGCAGCAAGGTTTTTATGATGACAGCATCATAAAGAAGGGAAAGATAAACCAAAATACTTACTTTATGACATCCAGCAAATCTTATTGTTTTCACAGTTCAAGGAAAGATTAGTTAGCACTGTCTGGAAGACCAGGAAATGGGATTATTTTAATGGACACCACATTCTGCACACACACTGAGGCTGGGGAATGGCAAAATAAATCAGGGAAATATTTCCATCAATATCAACTTAAAGTCCAATTTCTTTATCTTTTCTATCAGGTGGGAATACCTGAGGAAGTAAATATTTTCTTTATCTCCCATTTCACTTTTAACAGCATTCTGTGTTTATCTTCTCTCTGTATTGCCTGAGATCATTTCTTGTGAGGAGGGAAGATGGAAAACAAAACCACACGTTTTATTTTGTGACTTTCATCTTTTATGGCCTTATTGTCTGGATGGCTCCATCTCCTTGTGCATGAGAGGTGCTCTCCTGCATCCATGAGAGGTAAAGGGATTAAAGATTTTAAACAAACTGTGCTTTTAACCAGGAAAGTTGTGCACACACAGGAGGATGGGCTTTATTTCTCATTTTTAAGGGCTCTCTCATTTCCTGAAGAATGAGAATGATTCTGCTGTTGGTCACTGGGAGGGGACAGGGCGTTTCTGAGGTAACACATGGGCTGGACAACAGGAGAAATCGTCATGTGGAGATAAAAGTTGAATTTCTGGAAGTGCCACTTGAATGTGCAGCAGGAAAAGTTTCAGCCTTATTGGAGCACAAACATTGGACCACACAGACCAAACTGCACATGAGTGAGGTTTTAAGCTTTTGAACACAATCCTCCTGAGTTCAAACCAGTTCAGCTCAGTTCATACTGGAATCAAGGGCGTGTTTGAAGAATTTGAGCATCATCTCATCCAAGGAGCAAAGAAGCTGCATTATTTGTTAGGATTTCATGTACATTGAAGGTCTGGGGTAGCATTTCTCAAATGCCTTTTGTAATAACCTGAAAGCACATTTCCAGCTCTCCATCAAAACATTTCCCAGTTTATTGGTAAAAGGTTTCTACAGGATACATTTAGGAGTGCATTTATCATGAGCCCTGTTCTGGTGTAGCCTTGTTTTTAAAAACATTCTTTACACAGGGAGGAAAATATTTACTGTAATGTGCAATTTTTATTCTATAATGGCTGCTCTAATTCTCCCCAATAAATCTGACTCTGCCTTTCCAGCTCTGCGTGGTGCCTTTTTTGGTGTTTGGAATCTTGTTAACATTTCTAATAGAATATCACCCCATGAAATTGCAGACCTCGGGGGGTAAATTAAGGTAAAATAGCAAGTAAAAGGATCACTGAGGTGTCATTGGAATCAAAATAAAACTTTTACAGGAGAAGCAATGTGTTACTGTATCCACAAAGAATATTTGCTGTGTGTTTGACACCACTGACTTTTCACAAGTCCTGTTTTCTCTCACTGCTGCTTTACACAAAATTACTCAAATAGGATGAAAACAAATCTTTGTTTACAAACAAACTTAAGTAAGAGCTGTGGGAAGGTGGAGAAGAGGAAGAAAGAAAGCAGATGTTGTGTTCTTCCTATTGTGAGTCCTTCTGGATCAGCCTTCCTATTAAATGTGGATTTTCTTCTGCAAAAACTTCTGCACAAATTGCTGTCATCTGTCCTAGCTCAGAATTCAGAGCCAATGGGATTTAAATACATCAAATGTTCAAAACTGAGTCTATGTGGCACTTAACAATGTGGGGATATTGGTCAAAGGTTGGACTTCATGATCCCAGTGATCTTTCCAACTTTAATTATTTTGTGGAAAGGGTAAGTGCTTTAACAAACCTGTTCTGTACATTCAAAATTATTATAAAGTCTCCCATTTCTAATATTCCAGTTAAAATTTTCAATGTTTAACATAAATAACAAATCTCTAATCATCTGGTATTTGTGTTCTTCACTAGGACTAAACAATTACAAAAGCAGTTTAATGACTAAATCTGTAACATTATTAAACCCTACTTGATCTGCACTATAACACACCCAGGAAAATGCCAGAAGCTGGGAGAGAAAGGGGAACTCTAGAATGCAAAGGGACAAAGAGGTTTTGTCAGTGTCTGGTATTTATTCCAACCTTGTTTGCAGTAAAACAGCATTTCTGGGTGGTGTCTCTGCCCCAGGTGCAGCACAAAGCACCAGACATCCTGTCACTGGGACAGATCACAGCCTAAAGGGCCATATGGTTCCATTAGTCTTCATTTCCTCCCCCTGTCCTCTCTGCTGCTCCCCAGCCAAGGATGGGTGTGAAACCTGCCCATTTGCAGTGTAACAGAGCTCAGCAGTGGTGCTCCCATCCCTTTGGATTATTTGGGATATGAGCCTCCTTTCCCACTGGTGTAACACAGCAGTGCAGCAGCAGCAGGGACAAAACTGCTGCTTTTTGCTCCCACACCCTCGAGCTGCACCATCAAGAAAACCTCCTTCCCTGTGCCAGCTTCTGCTGGTTTTGGGGATGGCCTTGGTTCTTTTGTCCCTGGAAGGGTGGTGTGGAATCCAGGGAAACCAAAGGAAGGTGTTTTTCCAGTGCAGAGGTGCTGAGTGGGATTTGGGACTCTGGAATCTGCAAGGCAGGGGTTTTATCTCCTGTGATAACTCTGACCACAGCAGTTCAGAGACCTCTCCCTGCTGCTCTGAGCTCTTGAGGCAGGTCACTGATGGCACCCCAGAAAGCAGATTTGGAACATCCAAACTCTGAGCTGGCAAGGCAGCCCTGAGGAGGAGCTTGCTCTATCTGCAAAGTCACAAAGTGATCTCCAGTGCTCCCCAGCCCTTCCCCAGCACATTTCATCACTCTTGGGGACCTCAGGAGGCACCTTTCTGCTCTGCCAGGAGAAAAGCAGAGTTCTGATGTCCATCAGAAGCAATTCCTGACCCGTTACCATTCCCTCTTGCTGCATGCCAGTGTTTAACAGCCATTCCCTCCCAGATCCTCCTTCTCACTCACCCTCTCTGTCCCATCCCCATTTGGGACAGGTTCCCCAGCCCCCATCCTGCCTCAGTCTGTGGTTTCTGATTGAAGCTCTTTTCCAGGGGGCTCATCTGTGCCCTTTCTCCCCTGGCTCCACCAGGAGCTGACAGTTTGTCCTTAGGAAAGGTTCCCAAGCTGAAAATAAGGATTGAGCTTGGTTACAGCTCCCTTTGCCTGTTTTGGGGTGGGGTTGTTTTGCTGTTAAACACCTCTGCCAATGCTCTGTCATTGCTGAGGCACAGGGAAGCTGGCAGCTGTCAAATGCAGTGACACNTGCTGTTAAACACCTCTGCCAATGGCACAGGGAAACTGGCAGCTGTCAAATGCAGTAACATGAATTGAAAAATATCCCTCTGCCAATCAATCAGGATCATAATCATGACCAATCCCTTTTACTCCAGAGAGGGTCTGGAGCTGCTGGAGAGAGTCCAGGGGAGGCACCAGCATGAGCAGAGGCATCTGAGAGAGCCAGCTCCTGTTATCTGAAGCTGGGATATTGGAGCAAGAAAGAACTGCTGATATTCGTGGAAGAATTCTGGCAATAAAAGGGTTAATGAATCCACCTGCTTAGCCATGCCATATTTCTATATTTTAGAAAGAGGCTAATTAAAATGGGGTGCATTTAATTACCATATAAATTCCAAGTTGTCCCAGCTGAGAGTGGGAGGAATATGAGACAACCATACCATTAAGCAACTGAGTAGGTAAAATGATGCCCACAAAATGCTCCTTTAATCAGTGCAGGTACAAACTGGTGAGAGCCTGGTGGTGTTTCACAGTGTTTCCACTGTCAGCCTGAGTGGTTTGGGGTTTTTCTTTTTAGTTCTCTGTAGGTTTTTGGTTTTCCCTTGCATTAGAACATCCTGCATCAGCCACAGTGTGGGAGATCTCTGTGCAACAGTCTCACCTTATCTCCTGCAGCAGCACCATGGTGTGAATAACTCTGGTAATTGCAGGGCCAGTGACAGAGAGAGGCTGCAGCAGGGCAGGGATTTGAAAGCATCCAGCTGCAAGCACTGCTGGAGAGGAAGGATCCCATCATTGTGCTGTTAGTGATGCTTCCCAGCCTGGAGCCAGCTGCCACAGCAGTGTGGGAAGCACAGCTGGCTCAGGAGCTGGGTGAAATAACTGCTGCAACCATCCCCTGCTAAACCAGCCAGGGCTGCTGGAGAAAGATTATGGGGAAACTGAACACCTGCATGGGTGTGGGAGGCAGAATCCATAGCTGTGCTCCCACCTGGAGGCAACTGCATGAGGAGATGTGAGGATTAGTTATGTCCTGTCTGTCTGAAGAGTCTGTGCCTCAAGTGCCTGAGACATTTGTGGCATCCTTGGGTGCCTCACTGAATGTCTGTGTGCTCTCCCAGCCTCCTCTGACAGCTGTTCCTCATTCACCAGGAAATGTGGTGCAGGTTTTGCTTTGCACATTGGTAACAGAGAGCCAGCAGCAGAGTTTACACTGCAAAGAATGGTGCAAGGGAGAGCAAACTGTTCCAGCAGTTCCCAGCAGCAGAGACACACAGAGACAGGGACTGCCTCAGGCAGGGTGGCTGGTGTTTATGGATATTAATGTGCATCGTGGATCATGGAAGGCTGGGGGGGGAAGGAACACTAAAGCTCATCTCATTCCCACCCCTGCCATGGGCAGGGACACCTCCCACTGTCCCAGGGTGCTCCAAGCCCCATCCAGCCTGGCCTTGGACACTTCCAGGGATCCAGGGGCAGCCACAGCTTCTCTGGGCACCCTGTGCCAGGGCCTGCCCACCCTCACAGGGAACGATTCCTCCCCAATATCCCATCAAAACCCACTCTCTGGCATTGGGAAGCCATTCTCCCTTGTCCTGTCCCTCCATCCCTTGTAAACAGTCTCTCTCCATGATTCCTGTCAGCTCCTTCAGGACCTGCAAGGCCACAGTGGGGTCACCCCAAAGCTTCTCCTCTCCAGCTGCACAATCCCAGCTCTCCCAGCCTTTCCTCCCAGCAGAGCTGCTCCATCCCTCTGCTCATCCTGGTGCCTCCCCTGGACTCTCTGCAGCAGCTCCAGGCCCTCCCTGTGCTGGTGCCAGGGCTGGGGCAGCTCTGCAGGTGGGGTCTCACCTGAGCACAGGGGCACAGGGGCAGAACCCCAATCCCTTTCCTGCTGCCCACGCTGGGGCTCAGCCCAGGGCACGAGGGGTTCTGGGATGGGGCAGCTCCATTCTCACCCACAGCACCCCCAAATCCTTCTGCCAGGGCTGCTCCCTCTGCTCCTCCCCAGCCTGGATTGATCCTGGGCTCTTGTTAAACCTCCTGGGATTGCCATGGGCCACTCCTGGAGCTTGTCCAGGTCCCTCTGGATGCCATCCTGTCCTTCTGGGGTGTCACCTGCAGCACTCTGCTTGTACAGGACTGCTGATCTTGAGAATGAGATTAGACCATTTAAAAAGAGGAAATATGTAACACATCCCCTTTTCAAAGACAATCACACATTGAGATGACCTTTTGTAAGAGGGACTGTGTAATTGTTAATTGTGACTGATGGCTTCTTCCCAGAGCTGGGAATCTGGTGCACACACC
Organism: Alaudala cheleensis; assembly: GCA_013398995.1. NCBI lineage: Eukaryota > Metazoa > Chordata > Aves > Passeriformes > Alaudidae > Alaudala > Alaudala cheleensis. The sequence goes on along the minus strand of VWYE01027414.1, from coordinate 24,036 downwards.
AGTTCCTCCCCTTCCCATCACAGCACAGGCTGCTTTTTCAATATTTATCAATGATGCTGAGATGTTTCATGCATTTGATTATTTTAGAAGGGTTGGCCCCAAATCTGTTTATTTATTGCCTCCATTTCCCAAGCTGCTCTTGTCACATCAGTCTGTCTGCATCTGCAATACAGAGATGTTTGTGAGATTTCTCTTCCTTCCCATTAAGATTTTGTTATCTCAACTTCATCCTCTGCCAGCTCAACTAATTGAACTTAGTCCTTACTCCTTACCTGGGTTCATTACTCAAAATAGAAGAGGATGATGAAATAATTGTGAAAACATCAGTGTTTGAAAAGGGTGGAAGACACAAAGAGAAGAGAGTCTGCATCCTGAAGTGAAGGAATAAGGTGTCAGGATAGAACCTAATGATGCTCCCCCTGAATTAGTGAGTGTGTTAGATGTGAAGAGCTTTAGGAAGGATAGAAGTTTCCAGGCCTTGAAAAGGAAATGGATTTTATTTGTGCAGTTCTCCCTTGGTGCTGTTATCAGTTGTCTGTGTTTGGAAGTGCCCAAGGCTGGTTTGAGCAGGGCTTGGAGCAGCCTGGGCTGGTGGAAGGTGTCCCTGCCCATGGCAGGGGTGGCACTGGATGGGCTGTAAGGTCTCTTCCAGCCTGTATTTTCCCATATTTACCCTTTCCAATCCATTTTGTTTCCACTGCCTTTGGTCCTTCCCTAAGCATCCCTTTTGTGCCCTCACACATCCCCACACTGCTTCTAAAATAAGCCATAATAAATTTTATGGTGTCTCCAAATGCCCCTCTGTGGCACCCCATAAGTTCTATCCTCCTGTAAGCTGTAATCCCCTTTATTTTTCATGCCTTTCTGGGGACAAAGTTTATTTCCTTGACTTCATCTCATGTCAGGAGCACAGGGCAGCTCCTTGGTTGTCCCAGCAGGTGCTTTAAGCTCTCCCTGGTTGCTGTCTGTTGCCTTTTGCTTGTGTTTAATGAGATTTACCATTAGTCAGATAGCCTGACTCCGAGTCCTGGGAACCAAGCAACATTTCAGCACAAAATTCACTTTCTGCAAGACTAATTTTCACAGGAAACTGTTCTTGTATCTGTAATGAGGAAAATAAAAATGACCCCTTTTGCTCTGAAGCCGTCTCATCCTCCATGGAAACAGTAACAGGTTTAATTCAGCTGGAGGCATTTAGGGTGGTGTGAGTCCAGGTCTGCTTTAGCTACTGCCACGTCATGGACAGTTTATTTTCTGACAGGGCAGTGGCTTTTATTCCTATTTTACCAGGCAGGTTTCTCTTATGTTATACATAACAGATGCATGGTCTCACACATGGATATGGAGCAAAATCCCTGTGTGTTGTTGGCAGTGGAGGATAAAACTACTTGGGATAAAGTCCTAAGGGTGCTCCTGAGGAGCCTCCTGAGTCAATGTGACCCAACCAATCACAGAATCACAGAACCACTGAGGATGAGGAAGATGTCCAGGACCATCAAATCCAAGCTGTGCCTGATCCCCACCGTGTCACTGAGTGCCACCTCCAGCCCTTCCTGGGACACCTCCAGGGATGGGCACTCCAACACCTCCCTGGGCAGCCCCTGCCAAGGCCTGAGCTCCCTTTCCATGGGGAAATTCCTGCTGATGTCCACCCTGAGCCTGCCCTGGCCCAGCCTGAGGCCGTTCCCTCTCCTCCTGTCCCTGTCCCCTGGCAGCAGAGCCCGACCCCCCCCGGCTGTCCCCTCCTGTCAGGGAGTAGTGCAGAGCCACAAGGTCCCCCCTGAGCCTCCTTTTCTCCAGGCTGAGCCCCTTTCCCAGCTCCCTCAGCCTCTCCTGCTGCTCCAGCCCCTTCCCCAGCTCCGTTCCCTGGACATCCATGAGATGTACAAGGAAGGGAATGAAAGCTGGGAATAATGAAGTGCTTAGCAGAAGATATGCCTAACAAAATATTTAGACTAGTCAGTCNCCCTTCCCATCACAGTACAGGCTGCTTTTTCAATATTTATCAATGATGCTGAGATGTTTCATGCATTTGATTATTTTAGAAGGGTTGGCCCCAAATCTGTTTATTTATTGCCTCCATTTCCCAAGCTGCTCTTGTCACATCAGTCTGTCTGCATCTGCAATACGAAGATGTTTGTGAGATTTCTCTTCCTTCCCATTAAGATTTTGTTATCTCAACTTCATCCTCTGCCAGCTCAAGTAATTGAACTAAGTCCTTACTCCTTACCTGGGTTCAGTACTCAAAATAGGATGATGAAATAATTGTGAAAACATCAGTGTTTGAAAAGGGTGGAAGACACAAAGAGAAGAGAGTTTGCATCCTTAAATGAAGGAATATGGTGTCAGGATAGAACCTAATGATGCTCCCCCTGAATTAGTGAGTGAGTTAGATGTGAAGAGCTTTAGGAAGGATAGAAGTTTCCAGGCCTTGAAAAGGAAATGGATTTTATTTGTGCAGTTCTCCCTTGGTGCTGTTATCAGTTGTCTGTGTTTGGAAGTGCCCAAGGCTGGTTTGGGCAGGGCTTGGAGCAGCCTGGGCTGGTGGAAGGTGTCCCTGCCCATGGCAGGGGTGGCACTGGATGGGCTGTAAGGTCTCTTCCAGCCTGTATTTTCCCATATTTACCCTTTCCAATCCATTTTGTTTCCACTGCCTTTGGTCCTTCCCTAAGCATCCCTTTTGTGCCCTCACACATCCCCACACTGCTTCTAAAATAAGCCATAATAAATTTTATGGTGTCTCCAAATGCCCCTCTGTGGCACCCCATAAGTTCTATCCTCCTGTAAGCTGTAATCCCCTTTATTTTTCATGCCTTTCTGGGGACAAAGTTTATTTCCTTGACTTCATCTCATGTCAGGAGCACAGGGCAGCTCCTTGGTTGTCCCAGCAGGTGCTTTAAGCTCTCCCTGGTTGCTGTCTGTTGCCTTTTGCTTGTGTTTAATGAGATTTACCATTAGTCAGATAGCCTGACTCCGAGTCCTGGGAACCAAGCAACATTTCAGCACAAAATTCACTTTCTGCAAGACTAATTTTCACAGGAAACTGTTCTTGTATCTGTAATGAGGAAAATAAAAATGACCCCTTTTGCTCTGAAGCCGTCTCATCCTCCATGGAAACAGTAACAGGTTTAATTCAGCTGGAGGCATTTAGGGTGGTGTGAGTCCAGGTCTGCTTTAGCTACTGCCACGTCATGGACAGTTTATTTTCTGACAGGGCAGTGGCTTTTATTCCTATTTTACCAGGCAGGTTTCTCTTATGTTATACATAACAGATGCATGGTCTCACACATGGATATGGAGCAAAATCCCTGTGTGTTGTTGGCAGTGGAGGATAAAACTACTTGGGATAAAGTCCTAAGGATGCTCCTGAGGAGCCTCCTGAGGCAATGTGACCCAACCACTCATGGAATCACAGAACCACTGAGGATGAGGAAGATGTCCAGGACCATCAAATCCAAGCTGTGCCTGATCCCCACCGTGTCACTGAGTGCCACCTCCAGCCCTTCCTGGGACACCTCCAGGGATGGGCACTCCAACACCTCCCTGGGCAGCCCCTGCCAAGGCCTGAGCTCCCTTTCCATGGGGAAATTCCTGCTGATGTCCACCCTGAGCCTCCCCTGGCCCAGCCTGAGGCCGTTCCCTCTCCTCCTGTCCCTGTTCCCTGGCAGCAGAGCCCGACCCCCCCCGGCTGTCCCCTCCTGTCAGGGAGTTGTGCAGAGCCACAAGGTCCCCCCTGAGCCTCCTTTTCTCCAGGCTGAGCCCCTTTCCCAGCTCCCTCAGCCTCTCCTGCTGCTCCAGCCTCTTCCCCAGCTCCGTTCCCTTCCCTGGACATCCATGAGATGTACAAGGAAGGGAATGAAAGCTGGGAATAATGAAGTGCTTAGCAGAAGACATGCCTAACAAAATATTTAGACTAGTCAGTCATTATCTCATAATTATAAAAAAAAAAACCACCAAAGGAAAGCAAATGAAAAGTTGTCTTTCAAATAGATATTAAAATGCTAATGTTTCATGCTTCTAATGAAGGTTCTAATAAGAGTGGAAGATGAGAGTGATTGGAACGGGTGAGATACCAGTTCCCATTTCAGCTGTCATCTTAACAACATCATTCTGTGCTTCTGTCAGCCTGGTGGAGTTCTGCTGATCCCAATGTGTTTCATTTCCTTGCTGTCTGTCTGCCTGTGTAAGGCAATATTGTTCCAGTGTGAAGTGTCTTCCTCTCTGAGCAAGTGCTTGAACTGATCTTTTATCTTTCCTCCAAATGAATTTTTCAAAATTATTTTTGAATGAGCTTTTAGTGCCTGTGAAAGGTGTGAGATGTATTTATTCACATTTTTCCTCTTTTTTTCCTCTCTGAGTCATGACACGAGATGCAGATCTCATTCCAAATGACAACTTTCTAGATAAGAGAGTCTCTCCCATTCTATCTGAGGCTGCAGCAGTGCAGATTTTATATATTAACTATTATAACCCATATTAACTATTATGATTTGTCTATTAAATATCTCAGCACCTCACATCTGTAATTCTTCCTGTGAGCTTAACTTTGCAAATGACTTTACTCATTCATGAGAATTCCAGACCCACCTTCTTCCACTCTGTCATGTTCAGCTTTAAATTTGATTTGCTTTGCATTCCTTCTTCCTTCAGGCTGCCACTGATTCCAGTCATTCCCCAGCAAAGGGCCTTGCCCAGGGAAATGGGAAGTGAAATGTCTGTGTTGTTTCAAAGGGGCAGCAGGAGAAGTCCAGGCAGTTTAAGGCTGTCATGGTGGAGTTTGATTTTAATTGGTAAACACTGTATTCCATATGGATACTCTCCTGTCTGGCTGTTCAAGAGGGGGAAAAAGCCAGAGAATCCCCAAAACACACAGAAAATCCTTATTTATTTATTTATTTATTTGTTTGTTTGTTTGTTTATTTATTCATTCATTCATTCATAGCAGAATTTTGAATTATTTCAGAACTGAAGTTCTGAAATAAATATTAAACTGAAGTTTAATACTAAATCTTTTCAAAAGGGCATCCAGCTGCCAGTGGCCAAGGAAATAGGATGGCACCAATGGATTTTACCAGGATTGCATTTTGAGAAGGCTGAAATGTTATTATCCTTTCCTGAAAATTTCCTGTGACTGCCACAACACCTCCCTGCTGCAGTTTGGCTTTATTTTTTTCAGTAAATAACACTTTCTCATGCAGGAACCATCCCTCCATATTCAGAGAACAAAGAGGAGAAACTTCTGTTAGTCTGGGAGAATGAAAAGAGCTGAGTAATGGAATGGTTTGGGGTGGGAGGGACCTGAAAGCCCATCCAGTGCCACCCCCTGCCATGGGCAGGGACACCTTCCACTGTCCCAGGTGGCTCCAAGCCCTGTCCAACCTGGCCTTGGACACTTCCAGGGATCCAGGGGCAGCCACAGCTTCTCTGGGAAGTGCCAGGGGCTCACCACCCTCAGGAATTTAATCTCTCTATCCCATCTAACCCTTTTCTCTGTCAGTTTGAGGCCATTCTCCCTGTCCTGTCACTCCATCCCACGTAAATTCTCTCTCTCCATCTCTCTTCCAGCTCCTTCAGGCAGTGGAATCCCCAAACTGGGCCAAAGCCTTTTCTTCTCCAGGCTGCACAATCCCAGTTCTCCCAGCCTTTCCTCATGTACTCCCCGGATCAGGGAAGTGCTGTCAGTACAAGGTAATGTAGTCTTCTGTATTTTTTTAGGTTTTTAAAAAGTATCAGGATGAGAAAGTAGGAAAAAATTAGTTGTTGCCTGCACAAAGCCAAAGGAAACAATGTGTTCTGTGATAAGAAGACCTAAATACAATTAGCTCAGGGTGGATGCCTTAGCAAGCTTCCAAAAATGATTGCAGACTCAGCATTCCATGGATCCAAACAGCAGCCCCTGAGGGGCAGCAGAGGGGAGGGAAGTGCCTGGGATCCCCAGGGCTGAGCTCTGAGGAGCTTTGGGAGGCCCAGAGCAGGTGTCAGTTTAATTTCTGAGTGTCATTTCCCCCTCAGCAGCTGGCAGCCAAGGTGGGAACCTCTCTGAGAAGTGACAGGACAGGAACCTGCTGGCCTCGGGGTACAGGAGATCTTTGGTACCTGCTTCACAAGAGTCCCAGGGGCAGCAGGGAATGCCAGGCTCTTACTGCACTGACCCCTGAGGAGCTTGGGGTGGTGCCAGAGGAAGGATGTCACAGTCCAGTGTCACAGCACACAGAAAGGGGGAGCATCACATGATGATGTTATTTAAATTTAAATGCTTTCTCCTCCCTCTTTTATACAAACTGTGCCTATAGGTCTGTTTTGTCTGAGTTAAACGCCTGATTTTTTACATTTATTATGTTGCAAGGTTCCTTGTTCCATGGCTTGAAATTCCTGATTGTGCTGTTGAGGAGCCCCAGGATTAACATCCATCATTTTCAGGGCAGCCTGGTGTCCCTCACTTCACCCAGACATGAACCATGGCTGAGGTGGGTTAATGGAGCACTGAGTGCTTCACAAAGACCTCACAAAGCCACAGCTGTGTTTCTTCTTACTCATCTCAATCTGGGGTTTCTTTGTGTACATTGCAACCCAAGACAGCAGATTTCCTCTTTTTTGATGTATATTCCCTCATTCCTGAAATATCCCCCCTGTTTCAAGCAGGAACTACTTCAGGAAAAGTGAACTCCTAAAATCTCTTTTATCCCTGGTTCCTTCTCTTGCAGCAATTCGTGTTCCTGGGAAGGGCTTCTCAAAAGGACACTGCAGTTCTGACCCAGGTCAGCCTTGCAGAGAACTAATAAGGAACTGAATGTTTACATGCCCAAAACACCAGAAATATTCTGTAAACTCATGTGATTTCTTACAAATCACCTGTTTAACTTGGCCCAAAGAAGCTGTACCATCTTTGCAAACACATTAAAAGGGAAATAAGAGCTAATTTAATCCAATAAATGATACAAAAATGATATTTGATTTCATGCCCATCAGTTCTTGTCTGCACTGTGGTTTTCAGTGATTTGCTAAGCTCTACCTGCTAAAATATTGCTTCACACATTGATATTCCAGGTATTTATTTAGAAACTGCTAAAATAAACCTGCCATGGGTTAGTACAAATTAGCACGCGAGGCCATGGACAACAAACCCAAAGGTGCAAAGAAAAGCACTAATTGGTTGCTTTCAACTTTTAAATTGTGAAGTGCTCACCTGAAAACTTGGTCTTTCTTAAGAGATCTTGAGAGAAAACACTCACTTCTACATAAAACTTATAATTCAGAGATGTATTCTTCATATGGCTGTAGAGATGAGAGGATAAGAACAAACTCTTTAAATTATTTACTGAAACACACCAGCTGTGCTTTTCCACTGCACTGCTCACAAAGCAAATAAAACTCAAAAGCACTGAAAACGCAAAATCTCTTTTTAATCTTTTGAGCCATTTCAAGCCATTATAAACGGTGTTGAGCAAACCCTGCAGACAAATGCTGAGCCCCTAATCAGAGACATGGGTCCAAACCCCATTATTTGATAAGATTAGATCCAAGAGGGCTTTCAGGGCTTTTTTTGAGGTCTTCACATGCCTTTCAGCCCCGTGTGTGGCANGAGATAAGATTTGTAAAATAAACATCTGCAGTCCACAACCCAGATGTTCTCTGATTCCTTCTTTCAAGCACGGGCAGGTGAGAAGAAAGATTTACACTGCCGGGGTTAATCTCAGAACAGAGAACTCCGACACCGTGGATGTGTTTAACACTATTTAAAGTCCATTTTCAAGCACAATTCCCTGTTCATCCCCTCCCTCTGTCTCCCACAGCTCTGCCTCTGCATCAGTGCCTTGATCTGTCACTTCAGGAATTTTAGGAAAAGGCAGCCAGAGTTTCCAGATTTCATTTCCCCCCTTGCAGGCCGTGCCCCTGGCTGTGCCTTGTGCTGCTCTTTCTCACCCTCTGCCTTTCATGTCACATTTCCCTCAGCAGTTTTGTTATTGTCACAGCCACTAAAAACACTTCCCTCTGCCCAGGGACCAGCCTGAAAGGAAACTCCCTTTCAGATCACTTCCAATGGGTGCAGAAATCCACTTTTCCAAGCAATTCAGGTGGCATTTCAAGCTCATTTAGCCACACATGTGATCAAAAAGTGAAGCACACGTTTTTAACTCACATTTTAATTGGAGCTTTGGGGGATTTATGTACATTTTCTAAATCTGCATGTAAGGGATATCACTGGGGATGGTGACTAAACATGAGTAATTTGAATTTCTTCTACTTCATCCATTATGGTGTTTTAGTGGCTTTTGAGCTGTAATTAACACTGACTGATACAGAGGGNGGATGGTGACTAAACATAAGTAATTTGAAATTTCTTCTACTTCACCCATTATGGTGCTTTAGTGGGTGTGGCTTTTGAGCTGTAACTAACACTGAGTGATGCAGAGGATCAGAAATTACTTTGGTTTAGTTTTATGAAATGAGTAGCAGTTTGAGGGAAACTGAACTTAGATTATTGCTCAAGGAAAGGAAAATTTAAAAATAAAAAAACTGACCCAAACCAGTAAGAAAATGTTTATATTTAGCATGTGAAAGATGTTCCATTTACTGGAGAAATTCCCATATGGGATCTGGGAGTGCTCATTTTGGAGGAGAGGAGGCTCTGAGGGATCTTATCAATGATTATCAATATCTGCTGGGGAGGGGCAGTGAAGAAGATGCTGACAGGAGTATTCAGTGACAAAATATGAGGTAAAAGGCACAAATCCAAATTAAAAAAAAACAAGTCTGGACATAGAATCCTCTTTTACCTTGAATGTGGTCAAACACTGACAGTTTTCACCCCCAAATTTCAATCACTTGGAACATGGGGGCAATCAGTGCAGGGATGCTGATATCTGATTCCTTCATCTCCCTTCTGCAGACAACACCTTCTGCATGGTCACAAGGGTCTGCAGTTTAAAGCCTGGTTTAAGTTGCACTAAATAATTTANTAATTAATATATATTTTAATATTATCATTATATATTTAATATAATTAATCATATATAGAATATATTTCTATTACTTATACTATTATTTATAATAATATAAAAATATATATTAATAGAATTAAGATAATCTAGAACATATAATTATTATTATCTATTTAATTAATATAATTTAATTAATGTATTTATAATTATTATATATTTATAAATATAATTAATTCATTTATATTACTCATTTAATTCCTAAAATGAAATTAAGGAATTTTAGATTATTTTCCCTAGAATTCTATAGGGTTTCCAGACAGGCTGTGAGTCTTTGAGAGCCCGAAAATGCCCCCAGGTTTGTGTGGTCAGGCTGCTCCCCAGCTCTGCCACACACCTGAGGATCTCCAGTCCCCAAAACATTCGTGAACACACCAGAGAACCCAGGAGAAGCCAAGTGTTCACCACAGTCATGGCTCCCTGCTGCTGGCAAAGAGCAGGGCATCCAAAACAGAGGTGTCTTAATGTGGAGCTTGCAAGATTTCAACAAAGCTGGAGCCAAAATGTGCTTAAAGAAATGTGGAATTTCAGCCAAGTGCTCCTGCAGTGCCCTTGGTCATGTTAACTACTTGCAAGTTGTATTTCGAGACAACGAGAGGTCAAATGGCTGAAAGAAGTACCAGAGTGTGCATGTCCATCCAAATTTGGGCTGATTTGGGGGGAGTTTGGAGTCTGGGCTCAGGGAAAACACTGAACCAGCTGGAGGTGTTGTACAAAATCTCATTGCAATGCTCAGGAGCTTTGCTGAATCTTTAATGCAAAAACACAAACACCTCCAGCTCACCTGACAAAATGGTGGTAGATTTAGTGCACACCTGTGAGTGGCAAAAGACTGTGCAAGAGTGTGTGCTTGCAAATAATTAAAACATCATTTTGGAAAAGCTTCCCATTAAAACACCTTTCCAATTCATTTACTCTCGCCATCCTTTACTCCAGGATCAATTATTCCACAATAATGTTGTGCATGGTTTTACGAGCGCTGAGCTGGATGGAGATTTAAAGGTGGGTGTGGGAGAGTTTTGAGATTATCTGCTGTTCCTCAGGCTGCAGCACTGCAGGGAAGATAAATTAAACAAGCAGAGGCAGAAAAGAGAGCAGTGTTTCAAAGGAATAACCATAATGCAAAAACAACCACTCCAATATCTGGAGGCAGGACGTTGTGACTTCCCTACACCCCTGTTCCCACTGTCTGCACCCTGCAGGAGCTTCAGGATCATCAGTTCAGGGGATCAGGCACAGAAATAAACCTCCTCTGCAGACACAGAGGGTGTGTCTGTACAGAGAGAGAGGAAGAAGTGGGTAAAACCATTTTATTTATTTATTTTATCCTGATCCCAGGATCCCACCGGCTCCTTGGCCCCCAGGACACTCTCACTTCCCTACAACAGCTCATTGTCTGCCAGGACTGCCAAGTGCAACTCCCAGGAGTTGGTCTCCAGCCCCTGCTGGGATATTTCTTCCCCAACTGCAGGAGCTGTGCTTGCCCTTGTCATTGGATCTGGTTTTTTATTGCTGGAAATAGCCACTAGTGAATGTTTAGGGGAGCATGGGAAAACAGAGCTGGCAGCCCAAAGCACTTTGNACTGGACTGAGAGAACTTTTAAGATAAGAAAATAATAAACAATTCTGTAAAACAACTGCACGGCCTCTGGCTCTCCTTGGAACTCCATCATCAACTCTCAGGGTGCAAAAACCACCAGAAAACCTGAGAGTGTCTCAGACAAATCTCCTGCCTGGGAGGGGAACCATCCTGGGTAGATCTCACTTGTATGAAAGCAGGAAGTCGTGACACAGTTGGTGGCAGTGCAGTAAATGTGATACATCATTTAAACATGGCAGGTTTTAGGGAGCAGGAGCTAATTTTGTGTCATCCTCAGATGAATTAGACCTGGCTTAGAGCAGGTTGCTCATGGAGCTTGTGTAGTCTCCATTCACAGGGATATTCCAGCCTGACCAGATGAGTCTTGGGCAACCTCTCTGAGGAGTGCAAGAGGATGTCAGGAGATCCCTTCCAACCTAAACATGTCTGAACATCCAGCAATGAGAGTGAAATCCAAACATCCTCTTCAACAGCTCCCTCCAGCTCAGTGTACTGACACTCTTTTGGGTTTGGATGTCTCACACCAGCACTCAAGGAAGGTTTGCTGCTACTGAGAACATTCCTGGGATCAGCTTTAACCTTTAACAAGGTTAATTGTGAACAAAACACACCCAAGAGCCAATGGCTGCATCCTCCAAGGCCTGCAAAAATGAGGAGGTGAGCAGAGCCCCCCAGAAATGTGGTTCCTTTTTGTTACCCTTTAGTAATGGGGAAAGGTTTGTGGCAGTTTGAGTGGAAAAGTGAAACCTGAGGAGCCCAGGCTGACACAGAGGCAGGAGGAGGGCTGGTTCCTGCAGAGGCTTTATATTCTCCACTTGTTCTCCAGTTACAGCAGAGATTAGGTTACAGCTGGGTTTGGGAAATTAAAGCTCCAAGAGCTCAGTTTTTCACTTGATTTTGTACTTCCCACCCCCTGACTTAGATGGAGAGCTGATGCTGGGAACGTTGGGCTGGAGCCGTTGGGAAATAAGCTTAAAGAAGTGAAATTGTTCAATTTTGTTCAATTCAGTTCTGTATCATTGCCAGAGACAGGAAGAGGCTGATTAGAGCTGGTGGTTTGTAGTGGTGGAAAGCCTTATGGTGCCTTTCCCTGTTACAGCCAACGGGATGATTTTAATTAAGGTTTAGGGCTTGGAAATCTGAGAGTGGCTGTTCTACAGGGCCACAGGAATAAAGAAGAGGGACAAGAACATCACATCCTTTTTGTGGTCTGTTAGCTGTGTGCTCAGGGGCTGGGAGCTCAAACACCCCACAATCATTCTCCTGCTGCATTCTCCAAGTCCCTCAGGGTTCTGTCAAAGGAGAAGAGTTTCACTTTCCTCACAGCAGGATCTGAACCCTCAATCAGAGCACCTGGAATTGAGATTTAGGAAGAGGTTTAGCCTGGGGTGCTGTTATATTTTCCTGGGGTGATGCTGCAGTGTGAGGTCACTTGTGTTTGACCTTCCTAGAGATGTTTTCCCTTGTTTGTGATGCAGCTGGGATTTGTGATTAGTGCCAAGGCCTTTCTAACAACACTTTAATATGGATCACCAGTGTGGGGAAAGACTTGCTTTTACTGACTGATGCCTTGCATTGAACTTTCTGTAATCCACTGCCCAAGGAATTATGGAATAAGTTTATTCACATTATAATCAAAGCCAAAAGTTAATTTCCAGTGGTTTCATCATGTGCCATTAGAGCTGAGTGAAGACTCTGCATCTTTAAATAAATTCTCTTTGAATCTCTAATGTTTCTTCAAAACCCAGGAGATGTAAAAATGTGTAGTGAGATTCTCTGAATTCATCCCCAGTGCCTCTTTCCCCAATATCAATTAGCACCAGGCTTGGTGTGTAGTTAGGGATAAAAGGAAGGTCACAGCCCATTTCCTCACTTTCAGGATCCAACAGCATCTAGTAAAAATACCCAAAAAAAGTGTTTCTGAATATGGATAATCATGTCTTGGGCTGCCATGTCGTTGTAGGGCTGTAAAGCTCTGATGATACTTAACCAGAGTCTTTTTTCTGCCTCTGAGGGGTTTTCCACAAGTGACTGCACAATTCTGATTCCAAAACATCAATTCTAACCTTAAACTGTCGATAAAATGAAATGTAGGATAAAGTTTTCTCCTAAACCAATATCAACCAGTCCCACAAGGCTCCACTGGGAATTGCAGCCACTTGGCTGCAGTAGAAAAACCCCATATTTTGATCTCTAATATCCACCCAGACATTCCTTATCACCAAAACCTTTGCAGAAGGCTGCAATAAACCTTTAATCTTTCATTTTCCTTAATCTACTCTTAATGCTGATCAAATTTTAAAGCGTCATTACCTCTCCACTAATCCTCTTCCCACCCTCAGGAATTTGTAAGCACAGGGAAACAAACTGGGCTACAGAACCTTTGTATTTCCTGTTTGGTGTCACAGCCCAGATCTGCCTACCTGGATGGGAACTTTTCCCTAAATCCATGATTGGATTTACCCCAGCACTGAAGCTTTCAGAATCCAGCACAAAGTGTGGGATCCTTAATCTCTAAATTCTTAAACCCTTGCCATCAAAAATGTAGAGCCAAAAGCCTTATCAATGTATTAAAACCAGGCTTTGATTGAGCCAATCCCCATAGAATTCTCATGGTTGTGCTGCATCCAAGGGTGCAAATTGATCCTCCTGCATTTGGCTGCTGTGGTCTGACCAGAGCCAGAGCAATGGGGTAAATGATCAATCCAGAAGGCAAGTGGAAGAGACAGAGATATCAGCAGATCTTTTTCCAGAGAGCTGAGCCCACAGACACCCAGCAGTGAGCACCCAGCACCAGCACCCAAGCCTGCTTCAGCCTGAGATTGTGCACTGCAAAACATGACAGGGCTTGGGCCCCAGGAATCCTGTCCTGATCCCAGAGCAGGCAGCCACCATCAGGGCATGAAATCACAGCTGTAATTACAGCCACGATCAGGGCATGAAATCAAAGCTGTAATTACAGCCACGGGGGCAGCACCTACAGCAAAATGCAGCTTTAGGCAGTGGCTCCCCATGGTAACCTCTTATCTCTGTGTGTTAGATAAGGGGAATCGAATAGAAAATGCCTTCTCACAGCCTCTTCCCTCAAATCTGAACCCCAAGCAGAGTCATGACCCAGCCTGGAATTACACCAGGCAGCTGATAGCTCCAACAAAACTGGATGTTTGATGGAAATCTTTAGGAGCAGCAGCTTTCCTAATGTCTGTGCACACTGAGTCCTGCAGCAGGCTCAGGAATTTCAGCCTCTTTTCACAAGAACTGCCCCCAAAACACCACCTCCACACCCAGCTTCTCCCTGCTTGCACCTCCCAAAACTTTTCAACAGTTCATCCTTTTATCTCCTGTGACATAACTGAAATATATATATAAAATGAGTTAATTGTGCTGCCCTGTCCCCCTCAAAAATGCAAGGACATCTTTGTTAAAAAAAAAAATAATTAAAAGGTGTTAATCACTCCAAAACTTCTGTGACTGGTAAAATACTCTGAATTTCTTTCAGAGAGCTACATAAAGATATACATTGCCTTAACTGCAAGGAATTGATGAAATGCACTCCTGACTCATTTGTCAGTACATTCCCTGGAAATAAAACCTGGAATTTCCAGCCAGGAAACACAGCACTGCAAGGACCATATAAACCTACTAAACACTTGCTTTTTATAAAGATTTTCTCTGTTCCCAAGAGGAAAAAAAAAAATCCCTCACCCAGCAGCTGTGATCTGTTCTGCAGAGGGGAACCAGTAATCATCAGGAAACAAAACAATAAGTAACACTGTCCTGCTGGATGGGGAGAAATGGAAATAAGGGCTTTGGTGCAAATGAGGAGTGACAGGAACAAGAGAGGAGAAAACGAAACCTGCCTTGTAACTCCATTTGCAGGGAAATGGGGTTTGCCTGCAATTTCGTGGTGAGGGAACAAAAACATGCCCAAAGCACCTCTGTGAGGTGCCCAGGGCAGAGTGGGTTTTCCTCAGCACAGAGACAGGAATATTCAGTAAATAGTTTTTATTTATGCCAGTGTCAGAGCCCAGATTGGCTGCAGTGATATTCATTGTGCTGCTACAAATTGTCTCCTTGTCAGCTGTGTGGTAAAACTGAGAGCTGTGGCACCAGAGCCCTGGTGAAAAGAGTTGTTTGGCCTCAGAAAGGGCAATGCTCTGTGAGATTGACCCAGGACAGGCATCTCTTGTCCCACAAAGGGCTCAGTGGTTTCAGCAGTGCAAGGTGAAAGTCACCTTAAAATTCAATCCTGCTCCAAGCTTTTCACTTCCCCTCCCTGCTCCTCTCTCTCTGTGGCATTGGATGGTGCATATAACACCATGATAACATTTATTCCAATAAATCCATGCTGATACAGTGATAATAATGCCAGTTACACTTAATTCCCTTGCAAACTGTAGCTCTTTCCATGTCTGGAGCTTGGTGCAGAGTGGAATAAGATATTCTGATTTTAAATCCAGCAGCCCGGCAGTCTCTGTAATTAGGATCCATCATTTCTTACATCTCAGCTTGTCAGTGTGGTACATCTTTGTAGCCCAGGCTCTGAGGGTCTCCAGCCTGCCAAGGCAACACAGCTGAGCAGCTTTGTCCCTTCTCTCTTTTGTTTGAATGATTTTTTTAAAGCAGGCCACCACCAGAAGCTGGGATTGCCAAGGGCAGGCCCAGCTGTGCATGTCTGATCAGACTCACGTGTCCAAGGCTCTTTTGGGACCAGAGCAGAATGGGCAGACCTTGGCAGGGTCAGCCTCTCAAAACAAGATCAGACTTTGGGCATCAGAAGCTGGGAGTGGCAGCTGAACACAGGTTTTAGGGCATTAAAGCTCAGTTTTCACACAATATTTAACATTTTTCCACAAATAAACTCCTGCTATTCCATATACCCAGACTCATATCCACCTGATAAAGCTTTTCAGCCAAGGTGTGATCACTCAAAAAACACCATGAGCACTGAAAAGATCAAGAGAATAATTCACAGTGTGACAATGCTCATTTTGGGAATCAGTGGTTACTCTTTTCCCCCCAGCACATTAATCCATTCTTCTGAGAAAGTTTACAAAGAGACTGGAAATGTTCACAGGATGAATATATTGACATCCCAAGATTCACACCTCCAATCTACTGATACTTCCTCCTGGATGTAGCTCCATCTTCCTTGGCTCTCAGCATATAAAATGATCTCTTGGATGATCAGAAATAGAGCTGACAACTTTCCCAAAGTCCAGAGTTCTGCAAGTTCATGCTTCATTACAAATAATTATACTTCTTATTAATTTGCCCAAGGCATCATCAACCTCTCTTGCTGGGAATAGTGAATGGCAGGGGAAGTCTCTGCCAGTAAAACTTGAAAAGTATTACAAGTTCAAAAACTTGAATTATTCTAGCAGTAACAAAATTAAACACCAAACTGGAGGAACTTGCTGCAAATCTTCTCTGGAATGAACAGATTTCTGTGTGTCCCTGAAACTGGAGAATTATACAAGAGGGGAGGTGGAAGAGGGGAGGTTTTCTCTATAAATAAGATAGATGTATTTGCTATAAATTTACCCTGCAAATGACCTTTATTTCTGCAATAACTGAAAAAAACCAAACCACCAAACCCAGAGCCATGAAGCCTCTTCTGCCTTGTGGCTGGCAAACCATGCAGAAGTGGCTTTTGGAGCAAAAAAATCTCCTTGGAACGTTGTCCCATCCAAGGGAAATATCCTCCCCCGAGTTCTCTTATGGGTTCTTTTTCTTCACAAAGTGTCTCTTTGTGATGGAAGCTGCACACGAGGGTGGATTTTGGGAGGAAACAATGAACCTGCAGTGGATGTTGGCACCTCTGAGTGACCTCCTGGTGCCACAGCCTGCCCCAGACCTTCTGCACTGGCCACCAGCTCAGTCCCTTTACCTGCTCTGGAGGACAGAGGCTGCTTTGGGGTGGATTCTGCCCGTTTTATCTCACCCCCACAATATTCCCTTCAGGATGGGGACAGTGTCCTGGTGCTGACAGGACTGGGAAGATGGGCTGTGGATCATGGGATGATCCATAACAGGCCCAGCATCACCAGCAACACAAAATATTGAACTGTTTTCCTTGTAAAATGTCCACATTTTGATTGCCAGCCAGGAACTGGAGCTCACAGAGATGAGAACAGATCTCAAATCTAATTTCATCGAGTGGAGTGAATTCATTTTGAATCCAGGAGCTGAGCTGAAAGCTATGACAATTTATTACTTGCTCCAAATTAATTAAACTTCAGGGAAGGGAGAAAAGACCAGAAAATTGCATGTTATTGACATAATTAAAATGCATCGTTTGTTCTCCTATTTCATTTTTTTGTTTTGCTAGGGAAAAGGGAGAAAAAAAAAAAGCTTGGAAAGAAAGAAGCTCTTTGAGTGAGCAGTTAAAGTGATTAAAAGTAATAAATTCCAGAATGTTGAGATGAATGTATAGATCACTGGTTAAGGAGGGCACACAGTGTCATTCACTGACATTAGAGGAGATGTGGAAGCATCACCTGCTAAGTGAAAGCTGGCAAAAGGCATCAGCCAGCACAGAGATTGATTTCTCAGCAAGCTCCTTCAATTTAAACACTGTTCAATACTGCAGGAAAAACACTGTCAGAACTTTGAGAATGGACAGAGAGCAGGAAAAACATCCCTGCTGGTGTTTGAGGGGAAAAAAATGGTGTTTGGGCAACAGACAAGTCTGGAAAACATTAATTTATGTCATAAATATGATGAATTTAAACCACTTGGTAGAAAAAATAGCAATGAAAATAAAATTATGCAGCAACTCATTGAAAAATACACATTTGGGACGTCAACTCTTTCTTCTTGGTGGCAAATTTAACCACAACAAGCAAAGTGAGGTAATTTACATCAATAGAAACACTGTAATATGGAGGGGAAAATGAGAAAATTCAGCACCAAAACCAGCTCAGGAGTTGTGGCACAAGTTCTATGAGATTGCATCAGACAAATCAGGATTTGCCTCTTGCTCTGTCTTGCACTTCTCACCCCTTGATGTATAATATCCTATATTTAAAATGTGCATTAGCAAAAACACTGGTGACCTGTATGTTTTGCCACAGTTTTCCCTATTTTCAAACAGCTGAGTAAATGCATTTTGAAGACAGCAGGAATTTGAAGAGCACACAGATCAAATCTCCCATCTCTGCTGGTGGTGGGGCCTTTCAAGCCAGATTCCTCAGGAAATCACCAGTGGGTGATATAAATCAGCAGTCAAAAATCATCATAAAACCCCCAGCTCCCAGCAAACCTCTTTTTCCAGGTGATCCAGCCTTCAATGATGCTCACACTATCTGCAGGAGGAGACTGCAGTGCAGGAAAGGCAGCAGGGATGGGAAATCACAAGGAAAACACTGCCACTGTTATCTCACGTTGATAAATCCAACCAGATGCTCAGGTTTTAGTGATATTAAATTCTGCCACTGCTCAGAAATGGCAGATGAAGGAGTGTGATGGAAGGAAGATGGAAAGCTGCTGGCACACACCCACCTAGCTGCTTTCTCTCTGCCCCTCTGCAGCAGGGTGGGAAAGAGAATTCCATGGCAAAGCTCAGGATGAGGCCAGGGACATCACTCACCTGTTACTGCCATGGGCAAACAATTTAACTTATTGCCATGTAATAACACAGTGGGATAGTGAGGAATTAAAATAAATCTAAAAGCAATTTCCCTTCCCTCTCCTTTCTTCCCAGGAGTGAGGAAGAGCTTCTTCCCTGGGCAGTGACTGAGCAATGCAAGAGTCCTCAGAGGGTGTGGAGTCTCCTCCCTGGGGATATTCCAGAGCCCTCTGGATACTCTCCTGTGCCAGTGCCACGCTTATCCCAGCTCTGTGAATTTATTCTTAGTCTCAAGCTACATTTTTTTTAATTGAAACCCGGCCTTGTTGTCTCTATAAAAGAATCCAGACATCATTTTGGCTCAAAATGCACTTCTGTCCCCCAGGACAGCATATGGAAGTTGGAAAATGTGAGTCTTAACAGATCAAACAGCAGAAGTAAAGGGAAATGGAGTAAGTTGGTGCTTTCTGAGCACATGGCCATAAAGCAAACCTCACAATTAATGGCTGTTGTCCATTAGCCCCAAAGCATCCCAATAGTCANAAATTGAAACCCGGCCTTGTTGTCTCTATAAAAGAATCCAGACATCATTTTGGCTCAAAATGCACTTCTGTCCCCCAGGACAGCATATGGAAGTTGGAAAATGTGAGTCTTAACAGATCAAACAGCAGAAGTAAAGGGAAATGGAGTAAGTTGGTGCTTTCTGAGCACATGGCCATAAAGCAAACCTCACAATTAATGGCTGTTGTCCATTAGCTCCAGAGCATCCCAATGGATAAAGCCCCACAGAGCTGTGTCCATGACATCCATCAGCAGTTTCACACTCATTAGGTATTTCTGGCCAGCACTGTGATTTAGTTCCAGGAGCAGGGAAGGACTGCTGGAAAAGCAGCTCTGATAAACCCACAAACTCCAAAAACACCCTCCCCAGGGCCTATTACACTGGATTTGATGCTGAATTCATCAGCAACAAGCAATCAGGAGTATTGGGGGTGATTATGTTGTGGCAACTCTTAGAATGCATTTGAATCTTTAGGTCAGGGGCTGCACAAAGACAGGAGCAAAGCTCTGAGCCATTTTCAGTCCATTCTGTCTGCCTTGGATGTCACCAGCTCCATTTTCTGTGCAGTGCCACATGAAACATGCCCGGGCCACATCTCATTGAGGAACACAACACAGTCAACAGCAAAGGGAACTGGGCCTGAAAATGAGAATTTAAACATCCTCAGTATGGAATCCCAATTCCTGGGAGTGTTTAAGGCCAGATTGGAGATTCCACTCCCTCCCATGGCAGGGAGTGGAATGAGATGATCCTTGGTCCAACCTGACCTTGAGAAGTTCCAGGGATGGGGCAGCCACAGCTTCTCTGGGCAACAATTCTGACCATGCAGACTGAATTCAAAAGGTTTTCCTTTTCCTTTTCCTTTTCCTTTTCCTTTTCCTTTTCCTTTTCCTTTTCCTTTTCCTTTTCCTTTTCCTTTTCCTTTTCCTTTTCCTTTTCCTTTTCCTTTTCCTTTTCCTTTTCCTTTTCCTTTTCCTTTTCCTTTTCCTTTCTCTCTTTTTTTCCCTTTTTCATTTTCTTTTCCTCTCCCTCCATTTCCCTTTCCCATATTGTTCCATTCCCTTTCCCTTTCCCTTTCTTCTTTTTGTCTTCTTTCTGTTGTTTCTGACTGTACAATTTCTCTTCGAGGTAAAAAGGTGATAAGTGTTACAAACCCCCATGGTCCCTGGGGCTGGAATTTCAGGGATATGTGAAGTGTTTTCATTACAGCTCACAAGAGAAAGCAGCTGACACCTCTGAGCAGTGGCTGGAGGGATGTGCAGCCACAGCCCTTCCCCAGCACACTCTGCTGCAGAGAGGGGAGCTGCTTCTAGGGGATTTTAGAGCATTGTGCATTTTAAATCTGTCAGGGATTTAGCTCTGGAGGATGGCAAACCCCCCAAAGCGAGGTGTGCATCCATGTGCAAACCAGCCAGGATTTGGGGTGTGGGAGCAGGTGGGATGTTCTCACAGGCTGTGCATCCCAGAAATGTGGGGTTAGGTAGGCAGAATTTATAGATAAACTGTTGGGAAACTGTCAAAAGAGTCTTGCAGCCATCTAATCATAAAGGGAATGATTGATTTCTGTTCTGGGAATAAGTTCTCCCTGTCCACTCTAATGTAGAAATGGCAAAACATTGATACAGAATTCCAGAATAACAGAATCAGTAAGGTTGGGAAAGCCCTAAGATCAAATCCAGTTGTTGAAACAGCAACAGCAGCATGGTCACCACTAACCCATGTCCCCAAATGCCACATGCACGGGTTTTTTAACAATTCCAGGGATGGTGACTCCACCATGCTCTGGGCAGCCTGTGCCAGTGCCTGGCCACCCTTTCCATGAAGACATTTTTCTTAATTTCCAATTTAAACCCCCCCTGATGCAATTTGAGGCCATTTCCCATCATCCTGGCAAACAGCAAAATGGTCAATTTGGAAGCAAGGAATAGCTTGAGGAACTGGGACTGCTTTCACTTGTTGCTTCCTTTCCTTCTTGATTTCATGGGTGTGGTTTGACACCTCAGATCTCAAAATCCACAATTTAAATGTGAAATTCAAGCTTAAAGGCTCTGATTGACTTGTGCAAGTTTGTGTCACACAAGATACCCACATCCAAAGTTTATGGAAGTTATGGGAATTAATGATAAAAAATTATTCAATTTTTTAATTAATTGAATAAAATTTAAAAAGCAATCATTATCAAGAACAACCAAAAACAAAAAAGTGAAAAATTCTCTCTCCTTCAGCCAAATAAGGCACAGCTGAAAAGCAGCAAGGAAATGGGGCCTCACCCACTGACCCTATATTTGGTGCCCCTTACCCAAAATAAATTTGGTGCATGAAATAAAGAGGATTGTTAATGGCAAAGTGGAATGATAAATGAACTTGATCCTAAAGAAATCCCTAATGGACAGTTAGGAAATGAGTTTATCAGGGGAAGCATTGTGGAAAACAAGTGACAGGAAATTCCTGCAGTCTCAGTGACACAAGGGCTGTGCCAGGTGCAGTTCAGTCTGAGTGGGTCCCTTCCCACTCAGGAGATTCTGAGATTCTGTGCAAGGAAAAAAATCAATTTAAAATGAAACAAAAATGTTGAATTTTAATTCTGCAGCTTCAGCATCTGCCTTGCTCACTGTCACATCAGCAAAACTTATTAGAACAGGAACCCACTAATTGTCTGAAGATCTGGTAACAAAGGAATTCTGCTTCAGTAGAAATTCTGAATGGAAACTTTTCCCCAAACTTTCTCCCAATAAAAGCCAAAGTATCAAAACAACCTGCCTTTCATGGACTTTGTTTTGATATATTCATTTGTTTTTCTCCTATTCCAACACAGTAGCTGCTTGGCAGTGAGAGGAAAGGTCTGGAAGGACAAGCCCTGAGGTGTGGGAGGAGGTGAAGGTGGAATGACAGCATTCACATCTCCCTGCACAAGATTCCTGCCCTAATTCTATCCCCCACTGGTGTGTCCCACACATCTCCACGAGTGACACTGATTTTTGTCATCAGCACCCTCTGCCTGTGGCTTTTATTGAGGTTGTGTCCAACCTTGCACGTGGCTGAATTTCATTTTGGCTTGCAGAAATGATAAAGCTCTTTTGGCCTGAGTCAATGAGGGAGGTTCAAGGTGGGTGAGAAGAATCAAAGATTAACACAGGGCTGTGTTAGTTCTCCTCAGATTTAGCTGGGAATAGCCAAAAGCTCAGCTAAAAAAAGCAAAATGGATAATAATAGAAATTATTTTAAAAAAATTAAAAACTGAAAAACGCATCCAAAGGGACATTTGCTGAAAGGTTTAGTGATTCAGTTGTGAGTCTCACTGTGCACCTCTGCCCTCTTGCACTCTTTGTTTCTTGAGGGAAATCCTCATTCTGCAGAACTCTGGGGTCTAAAAACCCAGCTATGGTGAAGCTGGATGAGCTTGTTTGTGCATAATTGCCAATGTGAACGTTTATGTTACAACAGCAATTCCAGTTGATGGCTCCAATTTCGTGTTTTATAAGTTTAAGCCAATTATCTTTGGATTTGCACTTGGAAAAGGAGGAAATTGAGGCTGCAATAATTCCTGGGTTCTTAAGATTCCCCAAGTTGTGCTTTAGCCTGTGCTGGTTGCAAGGCATTTTTATTCCTAGGAAAGGGAGTTTGATCAGAGGTTGATTTGGCTGTGAACTCCAGCAGGTATTTTTTGGGAGGTGGATTAATTTTGAGTAATTACCTCTTACCCCAGGGTTGTCAAATCTGGATGTAATTGAGGCCTCTCTTTGTTCCTCTTCTGTTCCATGAATTTATTCTGGAATACCAAGGGACTGAGATGGTCAGAGGCTGGCACATTTTCCTTAAAGAACAATGTGGAGGTTTGTTAATATTTTCTCACATTTCAACAAGTCTATTTAAAGTGGTTTATTTTTTGTAAAAGACAGAAAAAGCACCTTAAACTGAAAAAAAAAATAAATGCATGGAAAGGAGGGTTCAGGAAATCATTGCAATTCATCACAGAATAATGTGCTACACATAAATAACAAATACAGACCAAGTGAACAGCAAATTCCTGGATTTGCTGCTGCTCCTGCATTCCAGCTGCAGGATCCCATGGAGGGAATGGGGCTGTGGGAACAGCAGGGCTCAAAGCAAACAGGTGGAGCCTTCCTATTTCTTTAATAACTGAAAATGAGAAATAATCGTTTGTTTTGAAGGCTTTTCCTGTGTCCTGGGCTTCAGCCAAGGCACTGAAAGGCAAAGACACAGAGAAGCAGAATCATCTCAGAGCAGCAAGAGAATGAAAAAGAGGGAATGAGCCAAGCTGGACATTGGGAGAGTCCAATTAAAAGGGGAAAAATCCTCACCAAACTCCAGGTGCCCAGAGGCTCTGGGGAGATGCCCAAAGGTGACTGGACAAGGCCAGGCAGCCCCTGGAGCTCCCTCCAAAGTCACTTTCTTGGTCTTACTGATCTTTATCAACTCCTGAAAGCCAGTTCATGAGTAAAGGCACCACAGACACTTCCCTACACCAAAACTAAAGCACAAGGAGGGAAAATGTCAATTTTCAATGTAAAGATTCCATCTCTGTCTCTCATGTGCTGGGTATCAGCAGATGGAGGAATCACATCTCCCCTCTGCCTCTGGAGTGGCTGCCTGGAATGGGGAAGGAACAGAGAACAGGAAGGGAGAATTGAAAACACAGGCTAATCCCAAAAACAAAATACTGATCTGGCAATACAGGTTCAAGCCTTGTTAGCAGGCCCTGACTTGGTGTTTGACCCTCCATAACTGAAGTCATTCCTTTGTGCTGGTTTTATTTCTGGTTTGACTCAGATGCTCTCCTCACTCTGTGCAGCACCTGCTCTATAACTCAGCTCCTCACTCCCAGGGACAAGAGAGAAGATGAGTTTTGAAAGCCAAATTTTAAATGCCAAAAAAAAAAAAAAAAATTAACATACAAATGGGAGCAGATGTTGCTTTCATAAAGGTTCTTTCATAAAAGTAAACTCACAAAAAATTCTGTGCTGAGCCCTGCAGAGGGTTTAATCACTTTCACCTATCTTTTTTAAAATTTGGAAATAATTTTAAATACATTTCAGGATAGATGGGCATCAGTTTGGTGGTCTGAGTCTGTCTTTTATTTTTTCTCCTTACAATATATTTAATTCCAAAGAACCAACCCAATTCCTACCCTAGGGCATGTTCTAGTTCAGGATCATGGAACAGGTTATTCCTGGGGACTGCAGTGGGTTTCCAGCTTAATTCCATTTTTCTTTCACAATATTGAAGTCCAAAGGAGGAAGCTTTTAGAGAAGTACCAGCTGACCCAGGATGTCTTTGGTCCCCA
>VWYE01027408.1:16096-27780 GCA_013398995.1 Alaudala cheleensis | reverse complement strand
AATGGCTGCCAGGCAGGGGGAGAGGAGGCTGAAGGACTCCGTTCCCATTGGGCTGGGCTCCAGCAGCCGCCAGGCAGAGAGAACGGAGGCTGAGGGGCCCTGTCCTAGCCAGGCTGGACTCCAGTGGCTGCCAGACAGGGATAAGGGAGGCTGAGGAGCCCTGTCCCAGCCAGGCTGGACTCCAGTGGCTGCCAGGCAGAGAGAAGGGAGGCTGAGGAGCCCTGTCCCAGCCAGGCCAGCCCCCAGCAGCTGTCACCATCTTGCCTCCAGGCTGGTTCTCCCTCCACTCCAGCGTGGGCCTGGCGGGGTCGGGCCCTGTCTCTGCCATGGCACTGGCTGGGCTGGGCCCCAGGATCCTGGCACAGCCTCATTGCAGCCTGAATCCATCACAGGTCAAGGTATTAAATCTTTCATTGCACAGATGAAACTTGCAGGATGTGAATCCTCTCTCCAGTGAGAGAAAAGGACAGAGTGAAGACACGTAGAGAAACAACATGAAGACATCAAGGTCAGGGAAGGACGAGTCAAGTTCCACATGGGAGGAGAAGGAGAAGATGTTCAGCCTTAGTCTTTGGCTGAAATGCTTTTGCAAGGCCATGGTGATGGACTGTGATACACTAGAATATCCCTTTAATTCATGAAAACAATATGGGGAGATGGAGTGTTCAAATTGAAGAGCAAAGGCGTTCCTGCTGAAGCAAGTAAATGCTGAAGTGGCTGTGATCACATGAGAAGCTTGAGCAGAGAGGAAGATGAGAGTGATGAAAATCCTCTGCCCCTGGGGAAAGAAGAAGAAGGAGACCTCTGTTCCCAGAGGTGAAGATGATCTCAGAGATAGATGAAGGGAACCTTTGCCTTTGAGCAGCTCATCCTTAAAATAGTACTCCATGAGTTTACATGGTCCATGAAGGCAGCTGTGGGAAGGCTGTGTGAGGTGGGATGAGGAGGGACTTCATGAATGCAGATTCCTGTACAGCTGCTGTTCGTGGGAATTGAAGCCATGAGAGAACTGTTTTCTTGTGCAGAAGTCTCCATGACGTGGCAAAAGAGACTCCTTTCCCTAAGAGAACTGATGAAACATTATTTTAGAGGTGGTCAACCGACCTCAGTCCTGAGGTTTTGTCTCCGTATGTTGTCAGTGGGAAAGAAAAGAAGGTTGTGGGGGGGAAGAGAAGTGTTCTGAAGGTTTTATTCTGATTCTTACTAATTTTTTTTCCTTTTAGTTTTGTTCAAAAAGATTCTTTATACCCTTTAAAGTTATTATATCCAAACTATGTTCGATCCCACTTCTGTGAAGATGTGGGGAGGCTGTTTGAAACTTCAGCCCTGGTAAACTCCATTGGAAGGGCTCAGCTCTCTCTCTCTGATCCCTGGCTGGATTTCCACGCCGAGCATCTGCGTGACCTTGGCTCGGCCCCTCTGAGCAAAACCACCACCAAGCTGTGAGGAAAACAAGCAAACTCGAGCTCCACAAGCTCCGAAAGGTCAAGCTGCAGACAGGGGGAAGATTGCTGAGAAGGGGACACTTAGCAGCTCAAGGACTCGCAGGGAAACACATCAAAGCTGCGAGCTGGGAAATTCTCAGGTTAAAAGGAAGCCCACAGAAGGTGGGAGCTCAGTAGCAGCAGGGAATTACTGATGCTCGGCTCTGGGGCTTGCAGCCATGTTATTCTACTGTGAATACTAGGAAATAAATCATTACCCTGTCCTGAGAGCATAACCTGCTTGCAGTGCACCTTTTCATGCCCAGACACAGTGACCTCAAAGGGTTTTACACCCCTCAACCATTTCTGTATTTGTTGTTTTCCAAATCTCACCCTTGTTATGACACTGCCCACCTGTATATCCATGGATTTAAAGCTGGGACACCCTAAATAAACCTGGAGAGGGACAAAGTGCTGCTACAGATGATTGTAGCTGATGGCCAAACCCATGTAAAATTCTCCTATTATTCTGTTTATTCCAAAAGGCCTCACCCCAGAGGGGTTTCCAGGAGCAGCAGAAGTGCCCAGCAATAGATCTGAAGAGTAATTTGATAATATCAGGGAAGGTGTTTCAGATACACACCATGAAAATGGTGAAGAAGACACTAACACTCATGTAAGCCATTAAACATGATTATATTTTCCTCTTATTGGTTCAATTATGATCTGCTGTACCTTTCTCCTTATTACTCTAATTATAGATCGGTATAATTTCCTCTTTATTAGCACAACTATGGTCTGTACTTGTATAAATGCCTTGGAGAAATCAGAGCCACTGAGAAAATGCAGCCAATGAAAAGATGAAGACATTATTATTATTATTATTATTATTATTATTATTATTATTATTATTATCGTTGTTGTTATTATTATTACTTTGAATGTTCACATATTCTTAGTTCCTTGTGGTATTACTTAACTCCATATTTTTGTCTCATATAGGGATCAGGTTCGATGAAGAAAATAAAAAATGATGAATGTGTGCTCAGTATGACTTACACACCATTATTGAGCTTGGTGTTGAGCTTGCAAGAAAAAAAACTAATTAAATTATAAGTTAGGTTTCACAGATTTCTGCAGTAACCTGTGGATTTTGAGGGTACAAATCAAAATATTGAGGCCACATTGATTCCAAAGCTTTTCCATGTAGAACTATTGGGAAATATTTTATTATAGAGGAGCAAAAAATAATGTTTCATCAGTTTAATATCAGTATATTCTGCTCATGATCATCCTGCCCTATGCAGAGCCCTGATGGTTCTTGCACCCCATAAACTTCTCTCTCCTTCCTCCCACTTTTATTTGAATGATGGAAACTACACAAACCTGAAACACCAACTTTCCCAACCCCTTGCCCTCTATCATGTCAGAGCATTTTAAAATCCAAATCCAGATCCAAACATGATCGTTAAGTGAACTTTCCCTTAGCAGGAGTTGCAAGAGGTCGAGACAGGGAAGGAAAAACTTCAGTGCACTGCTGGAGAACCTGGCAGAGCTCACGGACCTCACCTGGGGAGAGGATTTTAGTGGCTGCAGGAATGTTCTGATTCTCTGCTCATTCTCTCCCTTTTGCCTGGAGGCAGGTTCAGTACAAAATGCACGAAGAGAGCCCAGGGCCTGAAAGATTTTCTGTTTAAATTGTCAGATCAAGGAGCCTGGGAAATGGAAAGATGTGCCCAAGACCATAAGAGAAGACTGGGCTGCACTCAGACACCCAGAACTTCAGGACTCCACCATCCTTTTTTGTTTGTTTTAAATACTCCACTTTTATAGCTGCACTTTGCTAGATTTTCTCTCAATAAATCACCAAAAATTAGGACCTTTTGACGGTAATCTTGAATAAAAGCATCATTTCCACCCGTTGTCCACAGCAAACAGAAGCCAGCCCTTGGGATTCAGAGGCTGCATTTTCTAGAATAACCAAAAGATGTTATGCAGAATATTCCCGGGCTCCTTCACTGGCAGCCTCCCCCTGGGGAAGGAAAACCACTTGGGATCAGCCTGCCCAGGAGCTGCCAGCGCTTCTTGTAGGAGCCACCAGCACAGCTGTGAATCCTGTGTGCACAATAATCAACCCCAGTGAAAGCTGCAGTGAGGATGCTGTCTGGAAATGGATTCGCAATGCACAGATGGATCCCCATGGCACAAACCCCTGTGCCTTCGTTTGTGCCAAAGCAACAACTCGCTCACGCCGGAGGAACCCACAGGCGGGTGGGGTGGGTGCTGAGAGCTCCACACGGACCGCCTTCCCTCGCCTCTCCTGCGGGAACACAGCTCCCATAAAGCACAATCACAGCATCATTAGGGCTGCCAAAGACTCCCAGTCTATTTCCCAGTGCCCCCGGAGGAACCAAGCGCGATGGCGAGGGCTTGATCACTGAAAGCATTCCGGTGATTTTAATTTTCGTCTTCGCGCAAAAGGGAAAAAAAAGAAATAAAAGGGTAAAATCCCATCACCGGCTGCTGAAAACATCGGAGGTGTTGAATGTCACACGAAGAATTGGAAGTGCCTGTGGGTTTGCTTCTCTGATTGAGCCCATTTGTAGCTGTATCACAAATGAGCTGCCCTCCCCTGAAAGGGCATTTACCAGTGGTTAGGATTTAACCATTGAAAAGGCAAAAGCGATTTGCTCACCCTCCTATGCTGCCTTTCCTCTCCAAATCCTTTTATTCCACACTCCCTTTCCCAAATTTTAGTCACTATTCATGCTGCCAAAATATCTGCAGTGATGTCCTTCCATGCAGAGCGTAAAATAATTCCTCCAGTAAATGTTAACAGCAGTCATAAAAGAGAAAAATAAAATAACACCAAGAAAAGCAATCGATAAAAATCTGTACAAAAATTAAGTATTGGTGCATGAGATAGGAAAGGGCCTGAATCTGAGTGTTTTACAGAGAAACCTGGAAACTGTTCCAGAGAAGATGGGCAAGGAGTAAAATTTATCGAATGTTGCTGGGACAATTAAGCCAGAACAGACAGGAAACAAGATGTTTGACCAAAGGGAATGTAAGTGAATAGCTCCAGCTCTTTCCATGCTTCCCAAATCATTGTCATTCTGGGCTTAGGTGATCCCAGAGTGCCACCATGCACATGATTTTCTGCCAGTGCTGGGACAGGTGTTCCCACGATGGGTGCCTGGGCAGGGGGAATTTAGTTTGTGCTGAGCATCTGGTGTGTGAGAAATGGGGATTCAGCCTTTGGGAGCAGCACAGAGGTTCTCCACAGTGGGACAAAAAAAATACAGATTTTAAAAAATATTTTTAAAAATAGAAGTTAGAAGGCCTGCAGTACTAACAGCACCAGAACCTTTTCCTGGAAAGCTGAGCTGGGTCACTCCATGGCTGGATTAAAGCAAGGAAGATCAGCTACGAGCAGCCTCAGTAGAAAAAAACCCCTCTCCATTTATGACAAGTGGAGAGCAGAAAGGTGGGATCCACCCAGGGAAACCCACAAAGCACCTTTTGTCAGCACATCCAGGGCATCCCCACGGGAATGGCAGGCGGGAGGAGCCGACAGAGTTGTGTGGAAATGTTTACTGGAAGCGCTGAGGAACAGAGAGGCGTTTGCCTGGGACAGAGCCAGCTAGGAACGGGATCTGGAGGTTTTGGCAGCAGCTGGAATGTCAGCAGCAGTGACAACAAGAGGCGCGATGAGGGCAGGCCTTGAGGAGGAGTCACAGGAAGGGCTCTGGCACCATCAGGATGAAGTAAACCCATCCTCACGCAGTTATGAGCATTGTGTCCCTTTGACACGATGCCTGGAGTGTTTGTCCAGGGGGCAGCTGCTGGGCTGCATCACTCAGAGCACAGCACGGAGCTATTCATGGCTTTTAATGCGATCCCCTGGATCCTGACAATACCTGCCAGGCCTTAACTACAGGATCACTGATACCGATATGCTTAAACCAGTAAGCAAATACTCAAAATGCTCCTCATTCACAGGAAAATTATAAAGCTTCAAACCGGACCATCCACAGATCCAGTGCTTGCTGGAACAAATCAGAATTTTTATTCTCCACGTGTCCACCTATTCTTGGGTTAATGACTGAGAGTTACAACCAGCTTTTCAAAATTATAACCAAAAAATATCACCGCTCCTTTCCCTGGCAGACTGCTCGCATCACTTTAATTGAGGAAGCAAACCGTGTCACAACAACCACGGACATGTAAATGAGGCAAAACATGGTGCTCGTTTTGTTGCTTTCCAAATTTAAGCTGACCTAAATAATTTAATACAAAATTTACAGCAGCGAGAACACAATTTGGTGGGCAAATATGGGGAACACAGTGAATTTGTACTGCAGAATTCGTGCTCCTTTGGGTGAAAGATCATTCACCATCTGTGTGTGCTGCAAGCAGCTTTCACTTTGGGGGCAAACACAGCGCGGACCCTCTCCTTTATCCATCAGTTTAGCATAGAAAAAGGAGAATTTTCTTTCATCCCGTCAGGAAAATTTGGATTGTTTTCTGAATGGGTGTTTGACACACATTTGTCAACATTTTGTTGTCACAAGTACCTGAAAGGGAGTCACACCCAGGCGGGTCTTGTCTTTCAGGTGAGAAGTTTCAGGACCAAAGGGAACGGCCTCAAGTGGCCCCAGGGGAGGTTTGATGAGTAGCACGGAAGATTTCCTCACTGAAAGGGTGAAAGACAATGGAACCATCCCTGAAAATGTCCAAAAAATGTGTGGGTGTGGCACTTGGGGACGTGGTTTAGTGTCGGCCTTGGGAATGGTTGGACTCGAGGATCTGGAAGGGTTTTCCCAACCTCAGTGATTCCGTGATGGGAAGATGTCCCTGGTAGTCCAGGAAATTACTGCTGGCAAACCCTTTGTGCTAACACGAAAATATGGAATAACTTTGAGAAACAGCAGGGGAAGGAGAGGAGAGAATTAACCCTGTCAGTGCTGCTCCGGACATCACCCAGCACCCGGGGCAGGAGGAGGTGTCAGCTCAGCGCAGCTGATCTGAGCTTCTCCATCCAGCCATCAGCACTGTCTCCTGCTCCTGAGCAAGGCACAAATCAGTGTCTGAGCTGATGGGTAATAATTGCAGAGTGATCAAAGCACGTCAGGAACGAGACCTGACATCCCTGCGCTTGCCGAGGATTTTTAGAGATCTGAAATGTACTCTGGTTCCTCCAGTCTGAAGCAGGATGTGTGGGAAGCTGGGACAGCTTCCAGCTCAGGGGTTTGGCTTCTGTCCATGGTTATGGTGAGCTGAGGCACAACTCAGCATCCTCCCCATGGCTGCTCCAGAGGGATTCAGGAACTGCATCAGCTCCCTGTGCCTCAGGGGGATACAGGGAAAGGTTGTGAACAGCAGCATTTGGGATTTGATCATTTTGTCCTCTAATTCAGCACTCAAGGAAGAGAAGACAATTTCTTTTTCTTTTTTTCTCTCTTTCTTTTCCTTCCTTCCTTCCTTCCTCTCCATTCTACACCTCCAAAGCTCTTTGTACAATTTCCCAGAAACATCCTCGCTGCTGTCCAGAGTATTTTGTCCTATTTATGTAACAATGACTCTCTTCTGTAATAAACCAAAGCAGAATAATCAGTATTTTCATGAATTCCAGCAGAATTCACATTGGGCCACAAAAAGATGAGTGAAACTTAAGAGAAAGCTTAAGAGTCAGTGGAAATGTGTGAGTCACAGCTCCACTGGACTCCAGCGCTTTCTGGAGAGTCATTGTGACTCATTCCTCAGCCACGGACTGGGCTAAAGGACAAAGAGGGAGCAATGAGACACCTCAGCATTCCCGTGGGGAGGAAATCCTACAGGCATAGTCACTGCAGAAAAATAACGAGCCTTTTTGCCCCACAGCACTCCAGCCCTCCAGTGGCTTTGAGAACCCCTTTGCTCTCAGCTCCAAAGGCACACAGGTGAAATCAAAGGTTCTTTGTGTGAAGCTGAGCAGGACTGAACAGTCTCTGGTTTGGATGAGTAACCCAGACAGGTCCTGGACTCCCAGGAAGTGTCCAAGGCCAGGCTGGATGGGCTTTGGAGCAAGTTGGGATGGTGGAAGGTGTCCCTGCCCATGGCAGAGGGGGAACTGGATGAACTTGNACTTACCCTGCAGACACACAAGGAAGAGAATAAATATTATTATTGGTGTCTGAATATTCAGTCTATGTAAATGCATTCTATACTTTGCTTGGCTTTGATATAATAGAGAAAAAGCAAGGCAAACTCCCATTTTTTTCTGCTCACACTTTCCTTTTGTCCATTTTTGGTTGTTTTTCTTCCCCCCAAATTTTGCATAGTACATATTGCAAGATTTTATTTTTTTCTCAGTTATATCCCTCTAGTTATTATCTTGAAAGCAAAATTCAGACATATCCAGCACCCTGAGGTTTCAGAATCAGGGATGTTGTCAAGCACCTGTTACTTCATTTTTATTTTGCTTATGCCCTTGCAGTCTGCTGTTTTCTATTTACTCCGAAAACCTCGGGTAAAATGGAACCTTACAAATGAATTAATGAAAACAAGATTCATTTCTGTGCAGGCAGCGAGCTGGGCTGTGAGGGAGGGAAATTCCTGATCGCGATGCGGTGGGAATGTGGAATAACCACAAACCACCAGGTTGTGCTGTTGCCCTTAAGCAATGCACATCAGCACGGAGCTGTGCTCGGCTTCTGGCTGCAGTTTGTCTGGGAAGACCCTGAAATCCTGGAAAACCAATTCTCTCGGACTCATTTTCACTTGTGATTACACAGCTCAGGATTTTTTTTTCCCCGGGTTTTGGCTCGCTTCGAAAGCCACCGGCAGTGTTTGCTGGCCGTGGAGTTTGGGTGGGAAAAAGAATTTAAACAAACAGTAAAATTAAAAGTATTAAAATAATGAAAAGAAAACAATAAAAATAAAATAATTAAAAACAAATCAGCCATCAGCACAGCCTTAGGATGTGAACATAGGATGTAAACATTGCACAGCTCACCCAAAAATTGGCAGGTTTTTTGATCGTTTATACCCAATCAATTAATTTTTCTTGCAAACTTCTAAACAAAATTAATCTTTTCAGGTTTCCCATTGCACGTTTTCTAAGTAAACCACATCTAAACTGAGCAGATTTGTTTTTACAGGACTGAGCACCTCAGACAGTGGAGAGACCCAGAGTTACTTTCCCACTCCATCAATTAACAGAGATGTGTTAATTGCAGAGGAGTATTACGTTTTCATTAAACAAAGAAGATTCAAGAATGGCCATGCAGAATCTGAACAAAGATAAATCAACAAATCATTAAATCCCAGGATGGTTTGGGTTGGGAGGGACCTTGAAGCCCATTCAGTGCCACCCCTGCCATGGCAGGGACACCTCCACTGTCCCAGGCTGCTCCAAGCCCTGTCCAGCCTGGATTTGGGCACTGCCAGGGATCCAGGGGCAGCCACAGCTTCTCTGGGCACCCTGTGCCAGGGTCTGCCCACCCTCCCAGGGAGGAATTCCTTCCCAATATCCCATCCATCCCTCTCCCCTCTTGATTCAAAGCCATTCCCCCTTGTCCCGTCACTCCACGTCCTTACAAAAATTCCCTCTCTGCCCTTATTTTAGACCCTCCTTCAGGTGCTGAAAGGCCACATAAAGTCTCCCCAGTGCCTCCTCTTTCCCAGGCTGAGCAACCCCAATTCTCCAGCCTTTCCTCCCAGCAGAGCTGCTCCATCCCTCTGCTCATCCCGGTGCCTCCTCTGGACTCGCCCCAAATGTTGGGGAATTTTGCAGAAACAAAGCAGAAGAGCAGTGCAGGCACAGAACTACACAAGTAAAACCTTCTGGCCAACAAAATCCTGCATCTCAGTAAGAGGTGATGCTTTTGTCTCCTGTTGCCACCATGAGGTTTTTGTTCCTTGAATTCATCTGAGCACTTTTTGCAACCTTGTTAACATTCGGTGTCTGGAACATCTGGTGCCAGATCCATTAGTGACAAACACCTTGAGCCCTTTGCTTTTGAACCCACCACCTGCCAGCCCCCCGTGTGATAAAGGGAAAAAGCAAACCTGGCAAAGATTCAAGGCTGGATCCTGATTTCTTCCCCTCAGAAATACTGAATAAAACCACCTTTGTGGGTTTGGGACAGGCGGGACCATCCCAGCACAGAAACCCAAGTCAGGACCCCAAATCTTTAGATTTAGAGCAAACAACTGAGAGTCACATTTGGAGATGATTTAGTTGAACTTACATCACTTAGCACCTGATTGTTTCCCCTTAATATTCCCAAGGATTTTAGGACTCTCCCCCAACTACCCTTGAACTTTTTCCCTGGTGCTGAGCAGCTTCTCCACGTGTTGTGCTTTCCTCCTCTACTGATGCAACACCCACCGTCTCCTGCCTTCCCTCAAAGCACTCCAAGGAAAATAAAACCTTTTAGCTCAGCCTGAAAAGAAGAAAAGAGGAAGGATCCTTTTCTTTCATGCAGCTCGGTGGGAGTACAGCAGATCAGGAGTTGTTAGAACACAAGGAACACAACTCGGGTTATTCAGCTCCCAGGTGGGAGCTGGGGCTGTCCTGCCTCGCAGAGCTCAACTTCAGCAGCAGGTTTTGTGCTGCTCAGCGGTTTCCTCTCCTAAAAACAGTCTCCTGAAGGAGACAACCGGATTGTTAGCTCCTAAAATTCACAGCAGCACCTCAGAGGCCGCTCCTGTCCGTCTGCTTCAGCGAGGTGTCAATCTGTCCTTTCACAAAATGGGTAATCACAGGTTGGGCGTTCTCAGATTTCCTCCTGTCTAAACTATCGACAAAGCAGCTCCTGCCACGTCGAGTTCCGACTCTCAGATGGGCTGACAAATGTGAATATTAAACTCCAGCATCTCTGCAAAGTGGGGAAAGAGGGGGAAATCCTCGCCCTCCCTTCGGATTCCTTCAAAATCTTGCCCCACACATCTGAGTGCTGTCAGGAAGGTCCAGACAGAATAAAACCAATCTGAGGGAGATCATCCAGGGGTGGTTTTAGAAGGCTTTTGACCCAATCCATCCCCAAAGCCTTTCAGGGAAATTTGAAAAATGCAGGGTAAAAGATAAATTTCTGCCATGGATTAAAACGTATTGCTGAGATTGGGAAAACAAAGGAGAAGAGAAAAAAAAGATCTAATTCTTGGCATACAGAGAGGTTAATGTGGAGTGCCCCGAGATTTGCTGCTGGGACAGATTTTTTTTTTTTTGGTCCCTTGAAATCCCTGGCATAATGCAGGAAGTCCTGGCTTACTCAGCAAATATTCTGCACTTCTCTCCTGCAATAAATCCCTGTGCTTGCTTTAGCTCAGGCTCCGGAGCTGCTGTGCCTCAGATTGTCACAGCACCCACAAGAGGAGGGAGCTCAATCTCTGCGGTTCCACTTCATTAGCAACATCCCGAGGGGGGAATCTGCATTACTTGTGATTTCTCATCAATCAGAACAAAGACATTTATTTTTCTTTTAAACATCCTGCCAGTCTGAAGCTCTGCAAGGTAGATAAAACATGTTTTCCCCCTCATATATGCATGGAAAAAAAAATTGGAAACCATGCTGGTGCAGTGGAAAATGTGGCTGTAATGTGTGAATGAATGGCATCAAAAGGATTCTTTAAATCCAAAGTAAACTTTGTCTTGAAGGTTTAAGTGATACCAAGCACGTGTGCAGATGTTCAGCATGGAAACAAGCCAGCAAATGGAGCCAGCTGGAAAAAACAGTGGAGGAACTTTCATCCAGATGAAGATTTATGAGTCCACCAATGGAGATACTCATGGATTCAGAGGTGGGTGTTTGACTGTTAAAAAAGTTTAACCAACTCAGTGGAAGTGTCTGCTTATTCTTCAAAAACCACCCCAAAATGGTTAATGTGTTCCATGGCAAAAAAAGATAAAACCCAAATAAATGTTTGGTGTTGTCGCACATCCTCTTGATTTTGAATTGTTTCAGTCATGAGACAGAAAACATGGAAAACATTCTGAAGGAGCAGAGAGGAATATTTTCAGGGCAGCAGGAGCTCTGAAAAGTGTAAAAGCAGTTTTACACAAGGTTCTGCTCCTTTTTGGCCATTTCAGCTGTGCAATGTCCCAAAAGCTGATGGGGCTGCCATGGGCAGAGAAACCTGACTCAAATAAAGCAAGATAAAAATCCTGAATACGATGAATACTCACTATTCAGAACACAAATTGATTAATGGTCAGTCCAGCCAAAAAGTTCTCTTGGAGGTGTTATTTCATAGGCAGCAGGAACTGGCAGCAAA
>VWYE01027408.1:0-15910 GCA_013398995.1 Alaudala cheleensis | reverse complement strand
AACACACACAGTGGAAATTTCTCCAGATACAATTTCTCTTCAAAAAGCTGCTTGATGTAATTCCATATTGACTGAAAGGATTGGCAGGGGAAAACACATCCAAATTAAAATCAGCCACTTTAAAAACATGGAAAGAAAATTGCTGTGTAAGAGCCACACTTCTGCCAGAGTGTAGAACAGGGAAGAGGAGCCTTTCTGAGGGTTTTACAGCTGGGAAAGCCTGGGAACTTCCATTTTCAGAATTGTTAGAAATGCAACGATTTGCTGCTGTTGGTCAGTGGAACAGGAGTGCTGCTTGTGGAAAAGTGTTTGTGCAGAGATGGAGAAGATGAGGAGCTCTGGAGCAGCCTGGTTTCTCCAAAGGCTCCAGACACAGAGCTAAAAAATGGGATTAATCCCAGGAGGAAAAGTGCAAAGCTTTCCCCAGGCAGCACTGCAGGACCACAGGTGAGTTACCTGCAGTGGGTAATGATTAACTTCATTAATTGTGCCAGCCCTGCCTGCTGCAGCTGCCCTTGGGGTCAGCTGGGAGAGGAAAGGGAGAAAGGAAAAGCTGAGCACATTTTCCTAGTCCTGAGGAAGTTCTGCCTGTTCAAAAACCTTTGGCAAAGAGTCTGCACCAAACCTTTCTAGGATTCCTTGCTTGATTTTGCTTTTGTAAAGGACCCACACCACGACATTCCCCTAATCACCAATCACTTAATTGTCCTTTGGGCTTCCCACAGAGCAGGAACTCCCCCAGTTTCCTGCTTGGACACCTTCAATCCCTGCCCTGGGAGCAGCCCAAACCCTGGGCCAGTCCTGTCCAGCAGCTGCTCCAGGTGCAATCCCAGGTTTTTCCCGGATTCCCAGGGCTGGCTGCAGCTCTGAGCACCCTGCAGCTGCCCTGGCCCGGTGCCACAATCCCGGTGGCACCAGCGAGGGGACAGTGCCGAGGTCAGGGCTGAAGGGCACCAGGGAGGCACCAGAGCCCCTCCAGCTGTGCTGCCCTCACCCTGTGCCCTCTGAAACGCCAGAGCTGAGCAGGTGACATCAAATTCACCCAGAAATTTGATGGGAACAGTCTGATCATACCAGCCCTTCCACCTCTCCCTCTCTGAGCACTCTTGGGGCTGAAAAAGAAGCAGAAAAAGCACCAACCTTGAGCGCTGGTTTTTCCCCTCTGGCTGCTCCTGTCCTTGAATCAAAGGAGTTTTCCTGGGCCAAGAGCTGGTTACCAGAGTAGGCAGATCATTCGTGCCCAGAATTGCTGGTTAACCTGGCAGATAAGCAGCAGGTTAAGGAGCCAGCAGCACCACATGACTGCAAGGATGTGCTGGTTTTTTATAAAAATAAATAAAGTGCTGCAGTAATGACACTTGGGCAAACAAGTGAGTGAGCCACACACACGTTTCTGCTCAGCTGTGTTTGCACACCTCTGCTTTTCCCACTTTGCTGAGACCTTCCCCTGTTAGTGCATATTTTTTATAGGATCAGGGTTTTGTGCTTGTTTTTAAATCCTTTCCAAAGTCCCCAAAAAGTGCATAAGTGTCAATTTGATTGTTTTATAAAACCATTTGGAGTTTTAATTCATGGGTTTGTAATTTGAGTGGAATTTAGATTCCACATTGCTTTTTTAAGAAATAAAGAAGCATTAACATCCAGAATAACTCAGTTATTCAGTTTTCATGTCTGGTATTGCTGGGCTGTTCAGCTCAGTGAGAAAGGGCTGGTTCTGCTCAGGGAGCTGAACTACTTTATTTTACACTTCCCATTTTCTAATGAAAAATAGTTGGTTTGGGCTGGTTTTTTTTCTATATATATTATTTTCTGTAGGCAAATTAGTTTAATTTAAAACCTCCAGGCAGAAAAGATCAGAAAAACAATTCCAGTTGAAGAAACCTCTCTGTTCAGTTCTCACCAGCTCTGCAGTGCTGTCACTCTCACGTTGCCACCTGGATTTTATTCCCAGCCCTGTGTGTATTCACCACCTGCCTTTCAAAACCTGGAGCCTGAGCCAGTTTGTTCAGCACTGAATTTTGGCCATCCAGAGCAACCCAAGGGAGTTCAGCAGGAGAACTTGGCTGGCTCCACCACTCCCAGGAGTGGAGCTGGTTGTTATCACACTCCTGATACCATGAAATAAAACATGAAAAGGTTCAAAGGTGACAGTGGCCAAAGTTGAAGAGAAGGAATGACCCTCAGGAAATGCTCAAAGCCAGGCTGGAGGAGATAAAAGAGCCAAAGGGACCCAAAGAAGTCTCCCCTGTGGGAATCCTGGGGGAAGGTGATGGGTCTGAGCAGGCTCTGGGAGGAAAGCTGGGCCAGGGAAATGGGTCTGAGGTTGAAAAACTCATCAGGAAACCCGACTGGAGTCTCTCCATTCTCATTTCTGTTCATTTCTACAGCATATAAGAAACTGTGGCTTGGGTTATGTAGTTTTTATTATTGCACCTAAGGAATGCTCCATTAATGCCAACAGTGCATTATTTTATAGCAGTAACTACTGGCATTTTTAGTTTGATTATTGGTGTGTGAGAAATGTTCCCTGATATTTCACCTCTGGAGATCTCTGGACTTTTTTCTGTGCACATTGAGACAGCTCTTGCCTTTCACTGTTCCAATTTGGAAACATAATCTACACACACTTCACAAGAATTTACTGTCTCTCTTGATCCTTGACCTGTTTATAGAGTAATTATTAACCAGCTCCATTCTGAGAACTCTGCTGCTGCTCTGTTTTCACACAGGATATCTTGGCATGATGAAATGATGCCTCGTACGAGTCAAGGTTGTTTTTGCTCAACCAGAACAGCCACATTAATTCTGAATTCAGTGTAAACAAGGAGCAGAATAAATGTTTCCCAAGCAGAGGAACAAACCTGGCAAGGAATAAAACACATTCATGCTTTTAAGGTTCATAATACAAGTGTGTAAAAACACAGGATTCTTGGTTTTCAAGGATGTCAGGGCATTTTACAGTCCATGGATTGTGGATTGTTTTCCCTTTAATTTTGAGCTAATTCTTTGCTTAACCAGCCTTAATCCTTAATCTGTTTCTTTCCAGGTATTTATAATTTGTGCATAGATCCAAGACTGAATTGAATTTGAGTCTGAATTGGGGCTGATCTTTTCAGTGAAAATCAGAGCAGTGGCTGAATTTATTGAGGAGAAACCAGCACAGAACCCTGCCATGAGCTTTGCCTCCCAGAACTGTGGGGCTCCAGTGCTGCTCTCAGAGTTTGTGTGAGGATCACAAGAGTTACTGCTTTTAATAACTTATTATTCCATGATTTCTCACATCAGTTCTTCTCTGGCTTGAAGGAAGTCACTCATATAAACCAAACACATTCAGCTTGGTAACTTCCTCTCCATAAAATGCCTTTTCCAGGCATCAAACCTTCCTTTTTCAGGATATTTCCTGTGTGCAGGATCAGCCTGGAAATGAGGCTGCAGAATTAAGCAATCTCAGCAATGCTCTGTGGACAGAGGCCACCTCTCCCCTGCTTTTGCTCCTTCCTCTCCTGCTTTTCCCTTCAGGTGTTGTGTCCTTGCCTTTCCTGCAGCCTTGCACTGACACTGAAACTCAGCTTCTCACCTCTGCCTTCTGCAGTGTTGATTTTCCAGGCAAAAATTTATGGCATTGCAGAGGTACAAAACGTGTTTTGCCAAAATAAAATCTATTGATTTACACTAAGACATGGAAAACCTTCCCCAATATTTCCTTAGTCCACAGTTCATTGTGCATTAGCATCAAATCAAGACAGAAATGGCCAAGAAGTATTTTTTAATGTGTTCTACCACAGACTGTAGCAGTGTCTAAAGTCTAAAAACTGATTTAATGTTGCCTAAGCTCATTATTGATCATTAAAACCGGTGCTGAAGTGAGTGAAGCCCTGGAATTCACCCCACACTGAAATATCCCAGTATGGATATGGATCCTCCCCCAGTGTGAACAGCCACGCTCAAATCAAAAGGAATAAACTTGGGATCATTTGCACCAAGTAGGAACTGGCACTTCCCATGTTTACAAATATTTAGCTGCATTTAAAATTGCCTTTTTCACACTGAAAGGGAAAAAAAAAAGCCTTCCTGATTTACCATCTGAAAATTTGTCTTTGCTTCCTACGTTTGGTGGAGAGCTGGGAAGCGAAATGCAGGGGGTGGGAAAAAGGCAGGAATTGCAGGATGGAAATAGCTCCCTCCTCTCTCATGGGCTGTGTGATGGAATGAAAGTCAGATTTTTATATTTGTCCCTTTGATTTGTATTTTTAGTCAAACTCTTTGCTGTGTGAATGAGTGGGCACATGCACAAACAAATTCACTAATGGTCTCAAGAGTCAGTAGTCTTGGAATATAAAGGCCTAAGAAAAAAAAAAGAGGTTAGAGAAAAAAAAACACTCCAGAAAAGACAGTGTTTCTAGCAGAAAAAAGAGTATTCTGAGACAAATTGAGGTAAAAAATATCCTCTAGAAAAATCTCTAGAAAAAAAGAGTATTCTGAGACAAATTGAGGTAAAAAAATGTCCTCTACCAGTAAATCTTTGGGTTTCTGCTACAAATATCCCAAATTTCCCACTCCAGGAGAGCTCTTTTTTTGCCTGAGCAGACCAAAGCAGTTTGAAGATGTTGACTCGAGTACCACTGAGGCTGTGATCTCAGTCAGACCTGGGTGGGAGCAGATTGCACAGCCAGCAGATACGAGGAGTGCTCATCCCTTATTAAGAACAATTCCTCCTCTGATATTTCTGCATCTCCCGGGGTGGGCTTTAAAACACACCGAGCTTGCCCAGGAAGAGGCCGGGAGAAGATCCCAATCTTTTCAGGGCAGATGCATTTTCCGGTGTCCCGGGGAATTAAAAAGATCTTGGACTGCATTTCAATGGCTGATCTCAGAAATTTCAACCGGAGCCTCAGAAATCCCAGACCACAGGACTTCCATCTCCTCTGTCATTCAGCAGTTTAATGTGCAGCATTTCCTGATATTTACATCAAATGTTCTTTCTTCTCTCATCAAATATTCCCTTCACCTGATAAACTCGTCCTGCCATGTAGCAGAGTGAGTAATTATTATCCTTTATACAGGCTTATGTCCTCAGCCATTGGGAAGCTGTTATTGTGCTCCTGCTTATTCCTTATTTGGCCAAATTATAACTGCCTAATTCCCTTCATTTTTCTTCCCACT
The DNA here is from genome assembly GCA_013398995.1 of Alaudala cheleensis. Lineage (NCBI taxonomy): Eukaryota > Metazoa > Chordata > Aves > Passeriformes > Alaudidae > Alaudala > Alaudala cheleensis. The sequence goes on along the minus strand of VWYE01027408.1, from coordinate 10,747 downwards.
TCAGCTCTCACAAAACCCCTCAATTTTTCATTCTGCCTCCTCTCTGATTTGCTGCCAATTTAGCATCTTTCTGGGAGAGCAGTGGCCAGAGCAGGGTTGCAGATAATCCCTGCTCTGGGACTGCCAGCCGTGTCCCAAATCCTTTGAAGTCCATGGCTGCACTTCCCCTGGATGCAAAGGGCACTGGATCCTGAACTTGCATTTTGCTTTTTGTAATTCCTGCAGCATCCTCCTGCTCTCTTATCCCTTGCCACTGTTCCATTCCCTAAAAAGATAAATTATTGCTCATCTTTTGAGTTGCTCTGCTTTGTGCTGGTTTTGTGTTTGCAGTAAAATAACTTCATTCCCTTGATGAATCCATTTTTGCCATGTTTTTAATCTGTGTTTCCTATCAATCCTTCTTTATTTCACTCTCCTTATTGATATTTCAAACCTTCCAGGATGAGCATCATCTGTGTATTTAATTATGATCTTGATGATATCTTTTTCCTAAGCCATTAATGAAGATATAAAGTGAACTCAGAGTAACAATCAGTGTGTGTTACCCCACTGGACATTCCCACCCATCTTGTCACCAGCTGTTTATCAGCACTTTCTCCATTTGTGCTTTAGCCAATATTCAACCCACACACCATTGTCTGCAGCCAAGCTGACTTGAATTAATTTTTCAATTAAGATTTCATGAGGCAGTGTCAGATGCTTTGCTAAAATCCAAATATCTGTCAACTCCCATGCCGAGATTTCTTCTGGTTTTATCTTATTTGTCTTTTTTCCCCCCTCTCTCCCTCTGTTTCAAGCTAATTCTTCATCCAAAGACATCAACAACTCTTCCATGTCTGGATCACTTTGGAACTGTGTTTGTCAGAGGTGGACTGGGAATTTTTTTTAGTCTGTTTGCCCAAAGCCCACCCAGCTCAGGGTTTGCAGAACATGAAAAAGCTTCTCCCTCCTTCACCCTGCAGTGACTGGGGTGAGCTGGGCCAGGGTTTTCTACCTAAATCCTCCCAGATTCCCAGTTCTCTCCATTATTTTAATCCACCTTCTGTCCATCCCTTATCACACAAGAAGCAGCAGATGAAGCTGAAATTCCACTCCGTGATTTTTCTGCCAGTGAGAGAAATCCTTCCCCACTGCAGCCATCACCTGGTGCCTGTGCTGTGCCCAAAAATTGCCAAACCCAGAAATCCAGGAGACTCTTCCTCAAAGGGTCCAGAGATCTGAGTTTATACTGTCTCATTGCTGGACATTAATCCTCTGTTTCTGTTGTTTTCAGAGGGACTAATCATGCAGTAATTGTCAATTAAAATACTCCAGCCTGGCTATCTCTGTGTAGAATTTAGATAATATTTAACATCTATTTAACTCCATTCACTGAAAAGATAAAAATAATTATTCTTTTCTTCATTAACTCACTCTATCTTCAGTCTTTACAAAGGAACTTTTATGTGGTTAAATAAACAGCAACTTTCCATGAACTTTCTTTCATATCCAAGCAAATCTGGATGAATTTCTAATTAATTCATGGTAACCAGTTACAAGGTGTTCCTTCATTAATTCTGGAAGGGTATTACCAGAAAAGCATTTTATAATATATTCAAACTCCTGCCAACAGAAAGGAACCAATAAGCAAATTTTGAAGAATTAAAATGCTTTCTCCCTCCACGAGAAAAAATAAAAGAGGACCATCAATATACCCAATTTTTTAGTAGCCAGACACTCAAATTAATTACTGAAGGATTATGTATTTCTTCTTAAAAATCCAGATCTGAATCTATGAAAGATTTAAAGAGGCTTTTGAATAATGAAGAAACTCATTGAAATTAAAGAAAGCCAATGGCCTCTGTTTTATTGCAAACATATTTTAAAGCCTGACAACAGTTGCAGCGCTCCCCTAATTTTTGCTGGAAAAGGGAAGCAAACCAGCAGTTTATTATGGCCATACTTCACTGTGCCCTACTTCTGGAAATTGTCTTTGAGCTCTGGGGTGAGGGTGGAACGTTCCTGGTTTTAAATTGGACACAAAAGCTGTTTGTGTGCAGGAATTGCCACACAGAGACTCCAGGATTGCTCTGAACACTCTTAGTGAGCTGCGAAGGTTTTCCTGCCTCGCTTTACCTGCAGCTTGTGCTCCTTTAAAATGCTTTTTAAAAAATGTTTGGGATGCAGAACCTTGAGAACTCGGGAGATTCTCCTTGAAACGGCCCCAAAACTCTCAGAGCCGTCCCGAAGCTTTGCAGGGCTTTTAGCATCGCTAATTGATAAAATTAATTGGCTGGACCCTCTGTCGGTGCGGTTCGTTGTGAGGACACAGGCGTTCCACGGGCGATAAATGGGGAGAAAATGACACTAATTAACCTTTGATTGGGGGGGTCAGGGGCGGTGTCACCCGGGTGTCACCCGGGGGTGGCTGTGGCTCATTCCGCGGGCAGGTGACAACAACAGGGGACAGCAGGTGACAACAACAGGTGACAACAACAGAGGACAGCAGGTGACAACAACATCTGCCTTTGGGTTTGGGTTTGGGGGATGTGGCAGGTCNACAACAACAGGGGACAGCAGGTGAGGAATCTGCCGTTGGGTTGAGGGGATGTGGCAGGTCCTGGAAGGCGATGGGAGGATGCTCCTGCCCGCTCCCCACTCCAGCTGGAGCCTGGGATAACCGCGGGGATGCGGGAAGGGAGCTGAGCCATTGAGGAGCTCCATTCTGCATTCTCGAGATGCTGAGCAATTAGCCAAGGAATCAGCAATTAGCCAAGGAATCAGCAATTAGCCAAGGAATCAGCAATTAACCACCCAATCGAGATCTCTGCTGCAGATTCCGGCCGGCTCTGCAAACTCCTTCCTTCCTTCCATCACTCTGCCTTTGCTCCTCATCACAGGAGAGAATTTTGGCTTTTCCAAAAGGAAAACACATTTTAAGCCTATTCATTGCTGATGATCAGGGCCTACTGCTTTATTTATTTCTTTATTTTAAGGTCCTGCCGTTTTATGTATTTGTTCATTTATGTATTTAAGAGCGGAAGGAGCCGCTCCCATCTTTGAGAAGTTTCCGTGGGATTAGGGCGGCTCGCAAGAGGAATTTTGCATCCCCAAAGGGGAGGGAGGCCACTGTCAAATGCGAGATTAGCAACGCAATCACCCGGGGTTTTAAATAACAGGAGGGGTGCTGGAACACCAAAAACAAATTAAGCCTCGCCATGGATGAGAAAGCTTTACCTGGAAATTCTGTTGTGTATTTAGAGCTTAGCAACAGATGCTGAGCCTGGAAAAAAAAAGGAATTTACAGAGAGGTTCAGAGCTGCCTCTGCAGCTTCGCCCCAAAACTGCTCCAAAAGTCACCAAAATTGTAAATCCACTTCCAGGTACAAGCAGCAATGAGCAAATGGAAACAACTTTTCCTTGTCTCTGAAATGAACCCACACACTGAGGTTTAATTGGCTTTGGATTACAACGAGAGCAGCTTTGAAAATAACATTGATGTTCTTATTTGGGTTTAGTGCCTGGCTGGGAGGTTGTTTTATTTATTTTTTTTTTCAAACTGATTCACCAAACCTTGAGTTTGTTTTAACAGGAAAAGCAGCAGTTTTCTTTATTGCTGTTTTCTGCTTGGAGAAATAAAACTGAGAGACATTTCTATCAATGTTTCTACATCAGAAGAGACAGCAAAAATCACTTTTTTTTTTTTTTTTGACAGTTTTAAAACCCTATTTTTAAATAAATCCTATTTTTTTTCATAGGAAACTTGGGTTGTCCCTGATATTAACACCATTCAAAAATTATTTCCAACAAAACTGAAAGCTTTCAGATATAGCAGCCATGTACTGCTGATAATTGGATTATGTCTTGGGCTCCCTTTTAGGAAAGAGAGAGGTAAAACCCTTTTTTATGAGCTGGGCCTACAATGGATTAAACCTCAAGGCTGGGCTTAAAGAGGATGGAGCTGTGGCTGGTGAAGCTTTAAGAGATAAGGGCAGGCAGGGGAGAAAACGTGAGGAGGTGAGACACCCACAAACCTAAATAAAAAAATTGTATTTCTTACAGTAAGGAAAGAACCAGATCTCATCAAGCTCCATATTTAAATATATAATTTTTCTCCATATTTAAATATTTTTTTTTCCCAAAATAACTTTCCTAAGGCTGGCAGTGCTGTATTTTACTGAAACTCCTTACAAAGTCCATTTATTTCTAATGACATAAAAATAAAAAAGTGAATTATGGGCAGCATGCTCAGTTTATTAATCTTTCCCAAAAGAGTCAGGGTAGAACTGCAAACATTTAACCTCAGGCTAAGAAAGTTTGGCCCAAAATATTCCAGAAATTCCTGCAGCAGGGGTTGGTGCTGGGTTTTTTTGCTGGTGTGGAATGATTTCCCCTCAATATTGGGGGAATTGTAGAAAAAAATTTTAAAAAGTGGATTTTAGAAAAGAATTCATTGTAGAAAAATGTGTTCCCACAGAATAAAGTGCATTTCCCACACATCCATAAGATAATAACAGGTTGGGCACTATCAGAGCAATCCTTTATCTTTGGTGGGGCTTCCCCTGGATAAATGTCCTCATAAATCTGTTCTGATATCAAAGTATCAAATCTGTGCTCTTATCTCATCTTGGCTGCTTTGGGTGGGTGAAATGGACTGAAAGCAAAGAAGGTTCCGTTTGCAGTTAAAAAAAACCTGGCCAGGGAAAGTTCTGTAAACCCACACTCAGCACAAAACAGGCTGAGTTTTGTACAAAGCTTGTTGTGAACAAATAAATTTTATTTATTTATATGTTTTATTCAAGTGAAAAAAAATCCACAAGAGAGGAACATTACAAATGCAGGAATTCCTGTTCATAAAATAATGGTTCTTACCCATTTGTCCCTATCACACCAAGAATTCCCAGAGACTCAGACAATTTATTAAAGCTCATATTTGAGCCATCAAATGCTGATTTCCAGGTTCTTCCTAATGAGGTGTCCCAGGAAACCACAGCAAAGTCAGAGCTGTCCCTCTCACCAGCAAATTCTGAAGCAGAATTTGTCCTCTGCTGTCCAAGGAAGAGGAATTCTGCATTTCCCTGACAGCAGAAGGCACAAAGGTGATGCTCAGGTATGTTTGTTCACCACCTCTGAGTGCAGAGGTTTCATCTCTGTGAAATGTCTCCTCCCCTCCTGCGCTGCAGGCAGCTCCAAAACAGCTCTGCTGTTTTATTTTGTGCTTTCCAAATAACATCTAAGGAGCAGAGAGCAGATAAAGAGGTGATTTTATGTTTTGCTTTAAGTGTGCATCGTTCTGCCTTTCTGTTGTGACATTGATTTATGTGTTGTGCCAGAAATAGAAAATGTGTGTGGAAAGAGCAGCAGCATCCCACACAGAACCACTCAATCCAGGCATTCCTCAGCCTGGAAAGTCACTCCCAGGATTCCAAATCACATCACAGAGGTTCCTGCCCTTCACCATCACCTTTCATTACAACAGAAGATTTTATTTCTTCCACCGTTTCCTGCTGACTTCAATTGATCCAGTTCTCACTGCTCTGTGCTACAGTCATTAAATATTGACTCTAATCCTTGACTTTTAGTGCATTAATTGCCATTGATTGAAGATTTTTTTAAAACCAGGTGGTTATTCCTAAGCAAATTGGAGGAAAAAAAACCCTTTTATGACATGATCTAATTCTGGGTTCTGCCCTTGAGCTGCCCTGGCTGTGGCACCTTCTCAGCACAAGTTTGGGATTGTCCCTCCAGCAAAAATGAAACCACTTTGAGAGGTTNAGAAATACTCTGGTCTGCCACAGTTTTTTTGTCAAAATCCACGTCCTTCTTCCCACACACAGAGAACAATCTCCTAACCCGGGGATCCTCAGCAGAGCTGCCCAACACAGCCAGCCCAGGGAGCCTGGACACACAAGGAACAACAAACTGGATGTTCCTGTCCCTCAGCAAAACCTCCTGAAGAGCAGCCAGGAAAAAGCTGGAAAATGCTCTGAGCACAACAAGGACATGGAATGAGGGAGTCCAACCTCTCCTTTACAAGATAAAAAAGCACCAGGATAAAGAGAGGGAGGGAAAAAAAGTGTAATCCCTGCCTTTATCTAGTTCATAACCAAATCCCTGCTTCCCATTTAGGAGGAAGAGGGAGGGACAACGTGCCCTGACAGGAGGAAGGGAGAAGGGAGGATGCTGCTCTGCTGAAAATTTAACTTCAGGGAGCCTTTAGGGAAGCTGTTCCTGCTGCTGTGAGGGGTGATGTGGGTTGGCAGGCAGATCACAGCTCTGTTAAACCAACACCAAAACTCACCAGGAGCTGCCTGGTTCTCATAGGTGTTGCAGGGGGTAAAAGTCCCTAATCAGCCTTTTCTGTGGTTTTGGGAAGCTTTGTTTTACCTGGTGTCTCTACAGATATTTTTAATTATAATTTTAATTTAATTTTGTAGGTATCTTTGTTTAAAGCTGAGTGTGGCTCCTTCCCTTCTCCCTCTCCTTTCTGCCTGTGCCTCTCCTGTCAGCAGCTACAAATTCCCACTTCTCCTCTCCATTCCCTCCTGCTCCTCTCAGTTTCTGTCACTCTTTGCTCCTGTTCACTGCTGTGGTTCTTGATTCCTCCCAGTCCTCCCTTTTTGTCACCATCAGGAATTTCCATGCCTTTCCCAGGAGCAGGAGGGCCAGGAAGAGCCCCTTGCTTTGCTTTTTGCCTCTCACTGCCCTGGGTGGGGTTGGCAAAAATCTGTTTAGGGACTTTGGACAAGGGCATGGAGTGGCAGGGAAAGGGGGAACAGCTTCAAACTGATGGAGGGCAGGGCAAGGTGAGATATTAAAGAGAAATTGTTCTCTGGGATGGGTGGGGAGGGANTCTTATCACACTGATCTGCCTCCATCTTTGCCCAATAGACATAAATGGATCCCTGGCAGTGCCCAAGGCCAGGCTGGACAGGGATTGGAGCCCCTGGCACAGTGGGAGGTGTCACCATGGCAGGAGGTGGGAGTGGATGGGATTTGATTTCCCTTCCACCCCAAATCATTCTATGGCTCTGTGACCATGAGAAATTAGTGAATAAGAGATGAGAGAGGGCACAGCACAGGAGTGGCAATAAACTGTCAGAGGTGTTGTCACCTTGTCTGGATTCCCAACAAACATCTCTGTGAGCACTTGGGTTAGAAAATCTCATTTCAGAGCCACATTTGTATCTGGGAGATATTTTGTGAGGGTTTCCCTGTGTTAAAAAGAGCTGTGTTACATGAAAAGATCCCATGTTAAATTTAGAAAAGCTAAATTTAAAAGGTCCTGGATGCAGCATCAGCACCATCCCTGAGTGAGGGTGTGTTAATGAAATGAATAATTCCATTCCCTGAGCTGTGCTCCTGGTCAGGGACAGTTCAACACAACAGTTCAGGAATTGGTTTTAAGAAATACCAACTCATGTGGTGCAGGTATTTTTTTTTTAATCTCCATATTTATATCTGTATCTTTATCTATGTTTGCAACTCGTTCCAGCACAGAGAAATAGTGTTTATCCATAAAACAGCACTGAAAGCAGTTTCCCTTCACCTCACCAGTGTGTGAGGTGTTTTAGAAAGCAGATGTTCCTGAAATACTCCCAAGTTTCAGCCTCGTGGAGAAAATCATTTGGGTTGCAACAGTAAAACCAGATGGAAGTGAGCCCTCCCCATAAAAAATTCCAGACAACCACAAGTGCAGCCCCATAAGAGGAAATGCTGAAATGTTTGTGAACCCTGTGCTGCCTTCTGGTGTTTTTTACTGCGTGTCAACCTGGATATTTCCCCTGTACTCAGTGCTGCAATTAATAAAAATCCCCCTCTGAAGGTAACGAGGTGTCAGCTCCACTTCCAGTTGAGACTGTTGATTAAAAACTCCTTCACAACCACATTAAGCTGCAAAGAACAACTCAAAAAATAAAAGTAAATAAATAAAAAATCATAAACCTGAGCCACGCACTGCCAGCCCCCATAGATTTCAATTTAATTAAATGAGAAAACTACAGGACTCCTTTTGTTCCCACTGGACATTCCCAGAGCTGTTCCAGGAGTTATTGCAAGGCTTGGAGTATTGTCTGATCACTCAGGCTGCCAGTTCCTCCCCAGGAGGTGTGGCAGCCCAAATTCCAGGGTGCCACCACGGAGAGAAAAGGCCTTGGCCCTGCCCTGGAAGTGTCCTGAGGATGCAGGGCTGGGGTCACACACGGAGTTCATCCCTTTCCTCAGAGCCAGCCAATTGTTTGGGATGTGAAACCCAACACTGGGTTTTGGGAGGATTCAGCAGAGCCCTTCCTTTCCCACCACCAAAAACGTGTGGATCTGGAAATCTGAGAAAACATGCTGTTTTCTCCCTTTAAAACTTCCATGGCACATCCTGGATCCATGGGAAGTTCTCCCACCTCCCCCTGTGCTGGTGTCCTTGCTCCCCAAACAGGGAAAAACGCTCCCAATAAATCTGATATTTTCCCCAAAAGTACAAGAAAGACCCTGACATTGTTTCCTACCCCCTGAAAATAATTTGCTGTCCTCTGAAATATGGAATCACTCATCTGACATTTCATCTCGTCCATCTACCAGCACCCTCAAGAAAAATGTAACATCTTTAAGCCCAGTTTTCTATTTTTTTTTATTTTTAGCTTTAGTATTTGTAGGTTTTCCCTTCTCAAAGACAAATTAGGAAATAAATGAGCCTGCAGGCCAAGCTGAGAATATTCTGTGACAGCAGCAATGCACAAGATGAACATGAAAATATCATTGCCACACACCTTCTTCATAATTCTATTTTTTTTCTGGAAAATTGGTTTATAGTGTTGGAGAGCAAAATGAAAACAGGCTGAGGAAATGAGACGAGAGAGAAGGAAGGGGAGAGCTGGACAAACAGACCTTCCCTGTGCCTCTTCCTTGCTCCACAAAGAGGCAATTCTTGTCTTTGGAACTTCTGAATTTTTTAAACTGCCCTGGTCTATCTTTGAGGAACTGTCCTTTTGAGCAAATCCTGTGGCTTTTGGAGATTAGAGGCCAAACCATGTGTTCATTAATTTTAATGTAAACAAAATCAGCTTTTTTTTTTTATTATTATTATTTCCTTCCCCTGTTTTTAAGTTCTTCCTCAGCTTTGTTGTGCAGGGCGAAGGGCAGAGGAGCAGAATGGCCAAAGGGGAGAGCTGCAGCTGCTGGAACACGTGTTTTCATCTCCTGCTGAATCTTATCCTCCATGCTCTAAAGAGATCACATCCACCACAAAGAGACCTGAGAGACTCAGCCCAAATCAGCACCTGGAGCTGAGCTTTGTCCAAACCACCACTGACAGGGAAGGAATGGGAAATGAGATTAACCCCGCTGCTCTGCACAGCTGTCCCTGAACCTGCTGAGGTTTGTGCTCCTGCTGCAGCAGTGGTCATTAATAACACTCATTTTCAGAGTGTTTTTAGCTCCATTCCAGGGGGGCAGTTCAACAGATCTATTTGCTGCCTGGGGAAGAGGAGGCAGAGCTCTCAGAGATGCTCTGGTGGTGCCAGCTCCATCCCATTCGCTCACTCTGCTGGGCTGGGAAAGCCCCTGGCAGGGTGTGGGGGATACAAAATCCCTCTGGGCCCCATCCATACAGGCCCAGGAGTGTCCAAAAATGTGAGGACTGGATCAGAACCTTCAGAGAAATTAAAATGTGCAAATCCACACAGACACGGGGTAGGAATGCAAGTTTAGTTTTAATTAAGTGAAGGATATATTGTTTTAAACAAATAAGAGACTGAACCAGGCAGTAAAAAAGGACCCAAAACCTAGTTTAAAGTTCAGAATCTTTGCCTTTTGCAAAGATAGTTAAGTTCTAGACATAACCAAAACAATGTGACCTTGCTGGGCATTCTTAGATGGAACAGATAGAATTGTATAAATAAAATTTGTGTAAGAATTACGACTAGTTTTGCTCATCAATCTTAGCTTGGGATAGGTCCAGCAATATTGTAGGAAATTTATGTTTTAGCTTGATTAGCAAAAAATAGAATAAAATGCACATAGAATAAATTTTGAGGATGCTTCTGCTCACAAGGCTGATTGAGCCACGCAATGAAAGGACTTTGCTCTCACAACAACCCAGCTCCTGGTCTGCAGTGAAGATGTGCCAAACACTCGGAGACAGAAGGGCTCTTGAGGAGCTCAGGGAGTGCCTCCCTGCCAGGATGGAGCCCCAGCCCTGCAGGAGAGAGCCCAGGCTCCCAGCAAAGGCAGGAGCAGCAGCTCTGTGGGACGGCTCCTCTGCTGAAGCAGCACTCAGAGCTCAGAGCTCTCCTGGCAGCCCCAGCACAGCAGAGCCCCTCACAAGGGCCCTTCTTCAGCCACCTCTTGAAATTGCTGTGCTGTGTCTGAGCAGCTGAAAGCTGGATTTATTCACACTCCTGGATTCTGTTTGTCATCTCTGTTTCAGCACAGCGTCAAGTGATCTGTTTTTGTCACCAATCAAGCACAGACATCACTTGTATCTTGTTTGTCCACTCTGCACTGGTTTGTGTGTGAGTTCAGCCAGGTCTGATCACAGGGAAATGCCAGGAACACACAGAGGGGTTGGTGAATTCCAAAATGTCCCAGGCCTTAAGGAGACACAGGGGGTGAGGATGCTCTGGGACGCAGCAGCTGCATCCTGCAGCTCCAATTGGGGATCCAGTTATTTGTCTGACTGACACAAAACTGATTCAATGGCACAGATCACTGAGGGGTGATCAACTCAGAACTGGTTCAATGACACAAATCAGTGAGAAATAATCAAATCAGGATT
>VWYE01027407.1:0-10669 GCA_013398995.1 Alaudala cheleensis | reverse complement strand
TGAGCAGTTCTGACACTTTCCACCTCCATTAAAGAACCCATGTGGGAGTTGAGAACACCCATTAGTGTGAACAAACTCCTGAAACCCCTGGAATTATTTGCTTTGCTTTGCCATTTAACTGTTTGCAAAGCCCATGGCTTTGCTTCTCATACACAGTCAATAAAAGGGAACAGACTAATATATTTTTTTTAATTGCAGTGTAAATGTGTTTCTGTTGGCTGTGTTGTAGGCAACACGTTGACTTTCATGAGGTTGCCCCAATCAAGGATATATTTGACCAGAAAGTGGTACCTTGAGAGGATGCTGACAGTCAGTATTTTGGGATGACATTTGGTTTAATGCAGAATTTTTAAAAATGAAGGAAGCAGCTCTGACACGAAGCTGTTGCTTGAACTGTATCCAAGTAATTTCACTTACTGCTGATCCTTCCCAGTTTTGCCTTTGCAACTCTACAGGGCCAGTCAAGGACTTGCTTAAACATCAATAAAAGTTCCTTGTTTTCTTCTGAACTGGGTTCTGGAGTTTGTGCTGGTTCTAATGAGGACTTGGCACCTCCAAGGACCTCAAGGTATTACTGTACCCTGAATTTAAGGGAAAGAGAACATAGAATTCCCAAAGCTTCATGTCTCCAACTGAGGCTTTAATTTTAGATGGAAAGTGTGGTTTCTGAGGAAAGGAGCTTGCTAGTTAGTAAGTCTAAAAGATCTCAGCAGTTCCAGTAATTACTCATTTCATCAATCCATCTATATTTAAAGCGAGCTAAGCTGAGTTCTTTCCTATAGTGCCTACTTCAAATAATGCTGCTTTACATTTGGAGAGCCAAATAAGGAAACAGAGCATAATCTCACAGGAGTCTCGTTCCCTTTCAGTTTGCACAGCTCATACTTGCTGCAACAAGAGCACTCCTTTCTATGAGTATGAGCTTTTGAACATATTTGAACATATTTGACTAAATAAACTATCTCCTAAAGAAAGTAGGAGCATTTTTGTGTGTGTGTGCTTTGCTCTAGCCTTGGCTGTCAAGGACATTTCTTCATTTGTCGATGTGAGCACTCCTTTCTATGAAACCTTTTGAACATATTTGACTAAACAAACTATCTCCTAAAGAAATTAGGAGCATTTTTGTGTGTGTGTGCTTTGCTCTAGCCTTGGCTGTCGAGGACATTTCTTCATTTGTCCATGTACTTAAATGAACGATGCATTTTTGGACAGCTTCTGTGTTCTGATTAGTTTTCTTGTGCTTTTTTTTTGTCTCCCCCTCTTCCCCCCCCCCCCCTTCTTTCCCCTTTTCATTTGTCTAGGGAAAAAAAAAAAAAAAGCTCCTCCAGTGTTGTTTCCTGCAAAGACCATTCTTAAGAGCTCGTTGGACAGCGCAGGACTCTTGAAGTGATAGCTAATTGGTGAAAGAAAGGCCCTGATTGTCTTGAGGGAGCTGGAAAGTGCTGCGTGTGCTGCTGAAAGGGACTAGGGAGAAGGTGCCTGGTTTCGCTGAGCAGCTGCTGCTGGAGATGTTTGGAGATTACATCAGCATTGGAAAAGAGGGGCCAAAAAAAAAAAAAAATAAGTCCAACTTCACAGAGACGGAGTTTATGGAGGTTTTTTTTTTTTTCCCCCCCCTTCCAAAGGTCTTCTGACAATACTGTCATTGTCAATATAAGAGTTGTTAATTCTTTATGAATAGCACATGGGGCCTCTTGACTAAATAGTACGTTACATGTCCCAAATCTGTCAGCTGGACTCTTCTCTCACATGCTAGTGAGATCACTTTGATTGGAATGTTAGAGGAATTGCTGGGCTGGCCGTGCACAACTGAATGCTGCATTATATAATTAGATCTCCCAGAGTATTTTTTTTTCACATTACCTCATTATTCTAGCTTAAATATGGAATCAGCCCTTTTGATGGCTTTGCTGGTTGCAATTATATTAATACGATTCATTTTGTGGTCCTGCCTTAGTTCTTATATAGATTATAAACTATCCCAAAGGTTTCCTGACAGAAGAAAAGAGGACTGAGAGACTTCAAAAGCCTCCTTCAGATTTGAATTGACAATGGGGAGAGCTGGATAAGGTAAATGGAGCTGGAGCAGCTTTTACCTTGGGGTCTGATGAGAGAGAAATGACCTGTTGAGACTTCAGCCCCTGAGTGAAGATCCTTCAGATCCTTCAGAAAGCCTCACGCTGACAGAGGGCAAGGAATGACAACTGATGGAGTCAAATGACTTCCTGTCCAACTTGGGCATGAATTTGGGAACAGACTTGTGGACTTCTGCCAATGGAATGATGTGGACAAGCTGGAAGGAACCCTCTTGCTGGCCAGCCCAAGAGTGCTCAGTGTCCACGTGCCACGCCGTGGGCTGGCAGGGGGGGATTTTTACCTGGCTGGTTGATTTGTCACTGAATTCCTCATGGCTCTCCCCAGCCAGTCAGGTGTGAAACTGGGTGAGTGGTTTTAGCTGGCCATAACCTGCCAAATATTCACATTTCTTAGCTAGTGATGTGAGTACCAGTACAAGGTGGACACCACTGGGATCATCTGTTCCATGGAAGGCAGATTTGTGTCTCAGGGATTTGCTGATGGACTCTGGCTGTGCTTCAGCACCAACAACATGGTGGAGTGACAACATGAGTGACACCAAAGCCCTGCAAGGGACCTTCATGTGTAGCCTGAAATGAGCAGTCTACCAGGACATTGGAAGATTTGACCTCTTGCCCAAGGACAAAGTGACTTGGGATTTCTTGGTTAACTTACCTGGCAAAGGGAAAGAAATTTTTCCAAGTGGACTTTTCTTTAAAATAGGTGTTGTATTAAGTCAAACAACCTAAATCTTACTGCAACTAATACTGTCTTTTAAGAACTGAATTTTTCTACAGTAAAGATGGAAAATTATATTACCTTGCCTAAGAAATACACTATCCTTGGCCCAGTCACTCTTTAAAATTTTTGCTTTAAAAAGTCCTTTTTTTTTGTTGGATCATTTTCTATCTCATTTGAAAGTGAAGGTTACCACTTCATATACTTATTTCTGTATCTCTTGGTATGTTAGGACTGTGCTAATTTATGGTGACTTGTTTTGCAGTACCAATGTTACTGATAAAACCAAATTTGCTCCCAAGACAAACAGCCATTTTCAAGTTCTACAACTGATACTTCTTTTCTTTTCTTTTTTTTTTTTTAATTTTTTATTTAACCATGGATAAAAAAAATCTTTCTGAGCTGTAAAAACCCAACTGATTGTAAATATCCTGTTCATCTGCAAATGCCATTCACATCCCACATTGTGTAATGTGCAAAAAGTTGGCATTTTATGGGCTGGATTATGATATGGAGAAATAATCACAGACAAGCTCAGGGTCATCTGAGCATGTAATTATTTTTATTGATTAAAATATGCCACAATTTCACTTTACAGTGCCATTACACTGGCACCCACTTGAACAATTCCTGTCAAACCATGTAAAGCTGAGTGCTGAAGGACTCCCTTAAATGGATCTGGTGATGCAACAGGTGGCCTCATTACTTTAGGTGGGTCCATTGCAGCCAAATTCGGGGAGGAAAAGCTGAAGACACAAGCAGGGCTATGACTGACCCTTGCAGAGGGAATCTGGACAGCTGGGGGACAGTCACCAGCTGTTTGCAATGAGCTGCCACCTCATAACCTGGAGGGAAAATCTCATCACCCACGTTTGTGTTCCATGTCATGGCTCCAGGGAATGGGGAAGGGCTGTGAGGGTCTCCCTGTCAGGATTCATGTAGGTGCCAAATTTTTGGGCACTGAAGTGGCAGAAGTGCTGTCTTGGTTGGTTTGCAGGGACACAGAGTGACCCCAGAAATGCGCTTGGGTTGTGCCTGGTTCTCACCAAAGTGGGTGAGCTGATAGGGGGGTGGCCCTTTCACTGCAGGCAGGGCTTGTAACAGCATCTCCTGCTGAGGCTGCCAGGCATTTCCAGCCCTAAAGGCCCATTTTCAGCTGTTCACAGCTTTGTCAAAGCAGCTTTTCAAACGGAATTTTTCCATGTTTCATTCGGTGTCTGCCTCCGTCTGAATTCTCTTCAGAAGGTTTCAGCCAGAACTGTTTAATCTCTTCCAAGAACAAGACTAGTGAAAAATACATTGTTTTTCCCAAGCTACAAAAATATTGGAAATACTTCTTTTTCTGAAGAGATGTAGTTGTCCCACTCTGGGAGATAATTTTTACTGTCAGCCCTGTCAGGGATATGTAACTCTTGTTCACATCAAGAAAATGATGTAGCTACCACAGATTCAAGGGGTACAAGATCAGATGGGATGTGGGGAAATGAGGGGAAACTGGCAGGGAAAACAAGAAATACAGTGAGGTTTTAGCTAAAGAGGGTAAGTGGGCCATGCATAGTTATTAAAAGGCATTTTGCAGCATGTAGGAGAATCAGCTCCAGGAGTGAGTGAGAGTGGACACACACTGGATGAAATTTTAGTACAGTTTGCACTATCAGCAGACAGGACAAAAATGGAATTGGAATATATGACCTACAACATTCTATGCTTTGAACTTGGAACAAGGAAGTCCAGGGAACTGTCAAAGGGATAAGAACTGGATAAAACATTTGCTGGATCACAATCCCTTTAGAATATTCATATGAATCCTGGAACATAAGTATCATCCTTTTTTTGGCTGTCAGCAAATCTCTGTTTTTGCTGGTGGAGCATTTTATGCTGAGCATCTACAGGGTTGTATTGACAGGATGCAACAAAGCTGAGCACTGACATTAGGAAAGTAATAGAATTAGGGATTTATATGCAATTTCTGCTCTGTTCCCTGAGTATCATAACAGATGCTTTTGCTCATTTTTTGCACAGGATGAAGTGCTCTGGGACTGAAGCTTGCAGGAGCTTTGAATATCCCAGAAATAGAGTGATAGACTATGAAATACAGAGCTCTGGGAAGACTTAATTTTGAGTGCACTGATGAGGAAATTAATTCTGTCTTTGTCCATCACTAAGTGAAAGCACTTAGAGATGTTTATTCTTTGCTTTGTGGCTGTTTATCTGAAGATCCTGGGTCTAATTTGCTTATTTGCTAATTTGCTATTTGCCTTTGCCAATCACCATAAACTGCTGATTGTCAGTTATTTATTAACAAATCTATTAACAAACAAAGTACCAGTTTAACAAACTAACCAGTACACTGAGAAATCAAATTCTGAGAATCTGAAGTTGTGTAGGTTTTTTTTAAAACTCCATGTAATTAGTGCTCTTTTCTGGGAATTATTACCAAAAAAATCATAAAATCTAGAATTAGTTGTTTCTCCTCCCTGGTCATTGTGTGAAGACAAATTCATGGAAGAAGGATTCATCAAGGGCTATTAAGTGCAGGAAATCCTTGTGCTACAGAGAGCTGAAAAGGGTATTAAAGAAGCATCACTAAATGCTTGCCCTATTCTTAGTCTCTTTGAAAACATCCCCTGTAATTTTGATGGGAAAGGGTGCAGAGTTAGCTGATTCTGCAGGGTCCTTCTCTATTGGTCCAACATTTCTCTTTGCATTTGAAAAATAAGAATCTGTCCATTATGGCACTTAGAACAGACCACTGGGACAGATGTTTTCAGAGGGTTGGAAGAACTGGCTGTGTCCTGGAAAAAGCTGAAAGGATGGAGGGGAGGATGGCAGGGGAGAACTGGGAGCTGCTGCAGACACATGACTCCAGCACTTTCCATGCTGATCCCAGAGCAGGTAATTCCAGGAGCATCCCTGAGGGTGAGATCCCTGTTTTTGTGTCTCTTTGCTTTGTCTTTTTCCTTAGATGTGCTTTCCTTGCATTCCTCAGACCAAACGCAGCGACTTCCAGATTTTCAGCCCCTGCAAAAAATGTCTCCCACCACGCCTGCGTTTAAAAGGGCACAGGATCCAGCCAGCTGATTTGTTCCTAGGCAGTTAAAATGCTTCACATGAGCTCCAGACCCTGGAGTAGCTTTAACACACTATTTAAAGAACATGTGAGCAGTGCTGTGTATGGTGACAGATCTGTCGTAGAGTGATAATCCAACAGGAGGTCGTCCTTTGTGTAACCCTGTGAACATTTCAGACTATTCTGGGAAACCCCATGGCCCAAGTACTATGGAATGTAGTCAGGAAAAGCAGTGTTTTCTCAAATATTTCAGATCTGGAATATTTATTTTGTAGCCAGAGAGACTTGTAACCAAGCAACTGACCATGAATAGGGTCCTCTGCCAACTCAAAAAAAGGGAAAAAAATCTTCTTACCTCTCCTCAGGCTGGATGTGAGGATTTACAATGCAAGGAGGAGTAATTTATTACAATATACCCATTTCACAAGATTCATTGTTAGTGGTCTCAGGTCAGCCAGCTCTTTTCCCTTCACCTGCCTCTGAGTCATATAACTGACAGAAGAAGCTACAGGTGAAGGTATTGGTGGGGGAAAACCACTCACTTTCAAATCCATCCCATTTTGAAGACTGTTTTTTCAAAGCCTTGAAAAATGGGGATTTATTATTCATTCTTTGCTAGTCCAAAACCAGGCAAGGACACAACTCAGAATTCTGCCCAGATTATTTTATTGACTGGATGAAGCTCAAAATGGGGCATAAATTGCTTTGAAGGAAGCTTGGAGCAAAGTGGTGGTGAGTGTTCCACACAAGCAAAGCATCCTCTCCTGCACAAATCTAAATAGGGAATGTCTGACTGGGCAGTTGTTGGTAAACAAAGCTGCCCATTTCATCTGGATGCATCTGGAGCAAAAAAGTCATTCTGGATTAATTCTGATGACATGGAGATTCATTCCCTGCAGTGGGAATAGGAACCTCTGCTTCAGGGGATTAAGGCCTGTAGCAGACATTACTAATGGGGAAAAATGTTCATTAATTGCTGTTTCAAAAGATAAATGGCCACAAGTGGGTACAACAGAAAATGCCACCTAAGAGGAAGAGGGGAACCTTAATGTTGCTTGATACAAGAATCAGGCTTGTAGTGAAATCTTATGGAGAAGTGAGTCACAAAACTCTAAAAGGAACTGTGAATTTGGAGGATTTTGGAGCAGTTCTGATGTTTCAGAACTTTTCACAGGATACCTGAGCACTGTTTCTCAAAGCATGGATCTTTGAGGATCTCCCAGAGATCCCTGTTGATCTGTTTATCCAGTGTTCCTTGGTTTATCTGCTCTCTGTTGTGAGGACACTGCACTCCCATGCCTCACTGCCTGCTCTGGAGATGCTGCAGGGGTTTCTCCTAGGAGGGGTCAGATGTCAAATTCTTTCTGTTTCCGAGCACAATAGAAACTTGCTCATGAGGCTTCTGCTCAGCCTCCCAAAGCTTCCTCTCCAACCTTGGCTCCTCTTTTCCATGTTGTCCCCCCTCCTTTGGAATAATCCTGTCAGTTGACCCCATTCAGCAGCCAAGGCCCCACATGGTGGCATCACCTGTTCTGCAGCTTGGCCTTCAACTGCTGGTGGAGAACTGTGTGCAACACATGGTGGCTTGGTCAGCTTCAGTGACCAGAGATGAATTTAAAATTGCAGGGTTGCATCAGGCATTTTATTGCCTCCTGTGAATTGATTCGAAAATTCAAGTGGTGGACTACTTTAAAAAAAAATTCAAATTTATTTGAATCACACAAGAAGATTGTTCTTCAGTAAGACAGGAAAAGATTAACTGGACATGAAGATAAAGATGCTTACCACATTTCTCTTGTGCTTGGGGGGAATTGGTCTTCCCCAAAATCTCCTCATGATGTTTTTCTCTAGCCAGGGGTATGTGTAAATTCTGTGCTGATTAGTTGGAGATTTTTATTAACATAGTTGTATTTTGGAAAAAAAAAATTGAGGTTTCAGGCTGGATTCCAAAAATGTAGAGTCATTCAAAGTGTTCAAAGTTCTCTACCTTCAAACTAAATTTATTTATTTTTGGTGCAAAATAGTGCATAATTATTAGTGATGAATTCAATTTCTGTTACATGTTAGAGTAATTGGATTAACAAGAAAATAAGCTCTACAGATAATGACACTGAAATGTGTAACCTTTTTTGATATAATTTTATGTAGAAATGGATATGTAGAATTGTTCTGAGCAATCTGTGTCTCTAGATCAAGACAATAAATACATGCTTGGGAAGTAAAAGAATTTCTTTTTCTCATATATATTAACATTTTTTTCAGCAGAATGGGGGTGCTGGTTCTTTCCAAGTTCTCCCTCAGCCCATTACCTGGAAATTTTACCTCCCAGAAATTCCTCACTGGTTGGGATCAATGCTGCTGCTGTTGTGTGTGGAAAGGGAGAAACCTTTTCCTGAATGAATTTGTTTCCTTGTCTTCAGATAACCCTGATTTCATTTATAGGAAAGCTGCAAATCCTGACAGTTCTTATGCAACTCACAGCACTTGGTATTTGTTAATTAATGAACCTGTTTTCTCCTTTTGCACAGAATTTAAAGTGAATACTGAAGAACACAAAATCAATTTTTTTTTGATGACACAGGATTTCAGTTTATTTCCTGCAAACATTTATTTTTTTTTTAAATCACCAGAAATCTTCAAAATAATCTGCAGATTTTGCCTGCCTAAAGATCCAGCCTGGAAATTTTGTTCTGTCATCTTGGTGGCATCACAGAGTGGTGTGAGGAGGGAGCAGAAGGAACAGGATCTGGTTTTGCTGCCCAGTCATAAACAAGGATAACAGCTAATGCAAGCACGACCCAGTCCAGTGCTTTGCCCAAATCCATGGTCAGAAACACGTTTTCTGAGTGTTTTCTGAGTGCTGGATGCACATTGCCTGTGACTGGGGCTGCAGTGGGCATTGCTGGGAAACAGAAAAAACACAAGTGAGTCAATTAGCAGGAATGACTTTTCATGCTTCTCATGATTTGCAGCTAAATTTTATTTATTTACCATAAAATTCAGTGATGCACCTCATGCAAAAGCAATATTAAATCATGTGTCTGCTGAAATGCTGCTTCTGCTTTTTCCAGGGTCCAAAAGTACTGAAGTATTTTTTATTTTTCACAGAGGATAGTGTTTGAGGGTGGTGCTAAGTCACTGCCAGATACTTTTAGTTACTTTTTTTTGTCCCATTTTTACTTTTTCTGCCTGTTTTGAAAAAAAACCTGGGCTGTGCAGCCTTTGGTCACCTGTGGAATATTCAGAGCAAAGCAGAATATTCAGAGGCTCCACTTTCCCAAGGTTTCCTGCAGGAGTCTCTGTTTATCATTCAGCCCTGCAGTGCCTGGATTGGGTTACACCAGGAATGTGGAAAGCTGGATGGGAAAATCTGTCAGGCTGTGAAAAGCTCTCAGGCTCTGCAATTTGATGGAGCATTGCTTGCTAATGCACATTCCATATTTCAGGGTGTCTGGCTCCCCTTGCTGTGGGTGAGGATGTGACGTGGAATATTTGGGCATTTTTTTGTGACAAGCACTTGCTGAGCTGATAAAACAAGGCCATGGAGATGGGGAAACACCAGGGAGGAAATCCCATGAAGGAATAAATCACAGTGACACCCACTAGTGTTGGTACAGCTAAAGGTCAGCCCCCATTTACAAAACTCCATCTCTAACATGGCAAGGAACTCTGGTGTAACTCCTCTTCCACCACAGCTTTCCAGTAAAATCCCAGTTTAGGAGTGGGGACCACGTTTTTCCTCTAAACAAATATTTGAGAGACTCATCTACAGCTCAAAACTTCAGCTGATGTCAATCAAATTCATGCTCATATGAGGGTTTGCTTTCAGTTATTTCAGCAGGATTTAAATTTGCAAATTACCAAGTGCAGTAAATGGGACTGGGATTGAGTGCCCTGAGTTGTGCTTGTGTCAGGTATGGGGAATATTTAATGTACTTTGTAAAATAAAATAAAAATTCTTTTCCCTTTGCACACACAGTTTCAAGAGCCTAAAACTGTGAATTGTACTAAAGAGTCTTTTTTCCCTGCTTTCCCTGCTTTTCAACCTCAATATGGCTTGTAAGGTTACCTGTGAACCCTGGCATGATAACTTAAAAATAAACAACCCAAAATCTGGGGAAATGGAAGGAGCTTCCAAATTAAAAAGCTGCAATGAAAAACACTTTATTATTTTCCCCTCTCTGCTGAATGTATTTCCCAAGGGAATCGACCTTCCTGGCTACCTCTGAAAAAGGTGGGAAGTTGAGAGCAAATCTGTTGATGTGTGGTTGATAAATTGAATTTTTCTGTGCATGGGCTTGGAGAAAGTGAGGCACAAATTCCAAAGCTGCAGGAGTTTGGCTGCACAGCCACATCCAATACTTGGTTCTATTAAAGGAGAGCCCAGGTTTAGAGTCAAAGCCAGGCCCCCAGGTGGTGTATCCAAAGCCATTTGAGTATTTTATACATCAAAATAAAAATGGCAAATCTGGTTTAAAAGGCAGCAGAGACCCCATTCCCATCCAATCTGTCCTGTGGGTTCAGGGACAGACTCTGTGTAATAAATACATGCACACACCAAAAAAATCTGTCTGCTGGATGGAATTCTGTGCCCTGGTTTATGCAAATCAGACCACAGTGCTGTAATTTGACTATAAAATGACTTGATCCATTTTTGGAGTAACTCAGTCCAGTATTTTGAGTAACTCTGTCTCTATTTCAAATTGCAGTAGTTGTTTAGAAGCTGCTGTGGTTTTATTCACCAAAACAAATAACAAAGGGAAATGCTGGTCTGGGGCAGCCACT
>VWYE01027406.1:0-39048 GCA_013398995.1 Alaudala cheleensis | reverse complement strand
CCTTAATTTCAAATTTATAATAATTGGGAGGGAGGGGGTTTGCAGTCTCCATTGCAAGGGGAGAGCACTGGCTTTCCCTAGCAGATACCTGTCTTTTCAAACCGAGGCATCTGGGCAAAGGCTTGCTGCTGTTCAGGGCCTCAGTGGGAATCATTCCTCTTATGGGTGACCAGGTTGAGAGGGCTCACAATCTGGTTGTACTCAGGAATGTGCATCCTCCAAAAGCCTATGGTGCCTAGGAAAGCTTGTGTTTCCTTCTTGATGGTTGGTGGACACATCGTGGTGATCTTATTGATGACCTTGGTGGGAATCTGACGCTGTCCATCTTGCCACTTTATTCCCAGGAACTGGATCTCTCGAGCAGGTCCCTTGACTTTGCTCTTCTTGATGGCAAAGCAAGCTTCCAGGAAAATCTGGACGATCTTCTCTCCTTTCTCAAACTCTTCTGTTGCCATGTTCCCCCACACAGTGATGTCATCGATGTACTGTAGATGTCCTGGAGCCTCACCCTTCTCCAGTGCAGTCCATGGCAGATGGTGAGACTGTGTTTTCACCCTTAGGTCAGTCAGTTCCAGGTGTACTGCACGCCTCTCCAAGTGAAAGCAAACTGAGGCCTGCATTCCGCTGCCAAAGGAATGGAGAAAAATGCATTGGTTTTGTCAGAAGTGGCATACCACTTTGCTGCCTTGGACTCCAGCTCGTACTGGAGCTCCAGCATGTCCGGCACAGCAGCGCTCAGCGGTGGAGTCACTTCATTCAGGCCACGATAGTCCACAGTCAATCTCCATTCTCTGTCAGACTTGTGCACAGGCCAGATGGGGCTGTTGAAGGGTGAGTGGCTCTTGCTGACCACCCCTTGGCTCTCCAGCTCACAGACTGTCTTGTGGATGGGGATCACGGCATCTCAGTTTTTCCAGTACTGCCGGCGATGCACTGTCGAGGTGGCAACTAGTATTCTTTGCTGTTCGACCTTCAGGAGTCCAATGCAGATGGGTTTTCTGACAGTCCAGGCAAGGTTTTCAATTGCCTAATGCCCTCTGCCTCCACAGAATCTATCTCAAAAGCCCACCTGAGTCTCTTTGGATCTTTGCAATAGCCATTCCAGAGGAAGTCGATGCCCAGAATACACAGGGCCTCTGGGCCAGTCACAATCGGACGTTTCTGTCACTCCTTCCCAGTCAGGCTCACCTCGGCTTCCAACAGAGTCAACTCCTGTGATCCCCCCATCACCCCGGCAGTGGAAACAGGTTTTACCCCCATGTGTCCTGATGGCATTAGGGTACACTGTGCACCAGTGTCAACTAAAGCCTCATATTTCTGTGGCTCTGATGTGCCAGGCCATTGGATCCACACCAAAGAAAAGACCTGGTTTTCCCATACCTCTTCCTGGCTAGAGGCAGGGCCCCTCTAGCACTGGTTATTATTCCTTTCCTGGGCACACATAGTGGAGGTTCCTTTAAGGGGATCCTCACTTCTGTAATATCTGGCAACTCAGTCATAGGAGGCTGAGGCTATCTTAATTTTAGTGGAACTTCCATGGTTAGTGTTTCCCTCCTTGAGTTGAGGCACCCGTGCTGCCAGGACAGAAGTGAGTTTCCCATCCCACCTTCCCATGTTTTCCCCATGGTCCTACAGAAAGAACCACAAGTCAGCTTTGGGGTGTACCCTCTCTGTCTAGCTGGGGGCCGTTGGGCTCTGATTTTGGGGCCTGTGACTCGCGCTGGTTCTGCACCTCAACTCGTCCCTCATTTCTCTCATTTCCTCTTTTAACACCTCTTTGAGTCCCTTAACCACAGCAGAGGCATGAGCCTGCATAGGGCTATTGATCATACTCTCATAATTTCTGAACTTGTTAGCAACAGAACTCACTATCTCTCGACTGGTACCAGCATTGATTGTTGCAATGAAGGTGGCATATTGAGATGACCCTAGACTTGCCAGATTCCATAACATTTGCCCTGTGCACCTGACTTTGTCAGGATCATTATCATGTTGTCCACCCCTCCCAAAGAGTACCTCCAATACTGCCACTTTCCTCAGCTGTTGGATCCCTTCCTCAAGGGTCTTCCAGCACATTCTGTTGTGGTGCTCCTGCATTCCCTTACTGTGCACAGACCTCTCCCTTATACTCATTAAAAGCCGCTCCCAGAGGGAAAGGGGACCTGGCTCCTTTACAAATACGTGATTCACACCTGAGTCCTGAGTCAGGGGTCCCAAATTCCTTGCCTCACCGCTATCTAGTTGCACACCTGTACCCGTAAGGTCCCAGACCCAAAGTAACCAGGCTGTATAAGCCTCATGCTCCTGTCATGCAATGTCTTTGTGGAGATTATGGAGACTTTCATATGACAGGGACTCAGTGATGATCTCCTGCAGGTTGTGAGGGCTGTCCTTTCTTATCCTTATTACCCAGCTGTCGCATGGCTACATGAAAGAATGGCACAACACACAGCAATAGCGAGGGAAAAGAAGAAGAATTTAATAGAAACAATCTGGCTATTTATACAAAAAAGAACACAGGAAAAGATTGGTGGAAAAACATTCCACCTCTACACACACAGTGGCTAATACAAATGCTTGTCAAGAGAATCCATCCCACTAGAAAGAATGTAAACATCCAAGCTAGTTAGAAAAACAACACCTGTTATTTACATGAAAAACCATGGGAATCTGACTCTGAACTACAACTTATCAGAAGGCTTAAAAATTCAAGGTAACACCTGGGTGCTCTGATTTCACCTTAGACTTCTTTGTTTCCACAGGCGACTGCTGCTGGCTGTGATTGCCCCGGTGGTTCAGCTGGAACCTGGAGCATTGTAAGATCTGTGGGTTCCACTGCTGCATCTTTAGACTCTCCCTCCTTCAGCATTTGGCCGAATCTCCTGTACCAGAATCCCTACCTAGTCTGTGTGGTTTATTTCTGAGGTAGGCTGCAGGGAAGGATCAGGCAGTGGGGCAGCATCCCTAGTCACTGGGACAGTGTCAAGTTCTGTGGCAGCATCTCGAGTCTCTGGGGATGGCATGAGGGTGGTTATCCAAGTCAATCTCCCCTTATCTCTGAATGCTAAACAGAACAGACTTAACAGGCATATGTTGGGGTTTTTTGTTTTTTTTTTTTTTTTTCTTGGTGTAGGATTTGGGGGGTGTTCTTTATTTTTTTTTAATAATGAAACAGTTGTTTTTGAGAGTGGATATGATTTTGTTTGTATTTNAATTTATAACAATTTGGAGGGAGGGGGTTTGCATTCTCCATTGCAAGGGGAGAGCTCCAGCTTTCCCTAGCAGACACCTGTCTTTAAAACCGAGACAGCATATCAGCAACACCAGCCACTGTGTGATATCATTAGCATTGAGAGAAGATTTGAACCCTTTGAAAACTGGTGGGGGTAGACCCAAAGAGCTGGGTGAAGGCCTGGGAGAAAACTTCACCCGGAGTCATTTCCTCACAGTAGGTACCATTCTTGAAGTAACCCCAGAAGCAGAGTGTCAGTGTGTGATAGCTCTGAATCCATGTGCCTGCCTTCCAGAGGAATTTAAAAATCCACAAGTTCCTCACCTTGTTAACCCATAAAGCAAACTGGATCACAACCACAGTAGCCTTACTTATTTAGATAAGGGCCTGCAAATGGGAGGAATATAGCCATGACCACATGCCATCTGAACCAGGGTAAGCTAGACAACATGGTGTTACCTAATGAGGTTTCTAAGTCCAACACACATAAAATTAGGTCAGTCAGTTACTGTTATTCCTTTTTCTCTCAATGCCCTTGAGCCCTAGGTTGGGCACCAAAATCTGTCTTGGTTTGGAAAGACAGGTATCTGCCAGGGAAAAGCCAGAGCCTCCCTTGCAACACATAATGCAAACTCCCTCCCTCCAAATTATTATAAATGTAAAATTAAGGGGCTTTCAGGCAAATTATATGGGAATAGAAATTATAGTTCTTTACTAGGAATCTTAAAAAAAATGTAGTTGTACAAAAACAAACCAAACAAACAAACAAAAACAAAACAAAACCACTGACAGAGTCAGGATATGACCTGACACCCTGTTGATCAGGGTGTTGGTAGCAGTCTAGTTAAGTCCTCCTGGAGTGAAAAATGTGGTTTTATTGGAGCAGAGACGATCCTGTAGAAGGGTGCAGTTTCCTTCCAAGGATCCAGTAGTGATGAGATGGGTCCAGTCTTCCTCTGGAATCCAGTGGAAAAACTCACTGCCTTGGTATTCTGAGTCACAGATTTTATCCAGGTGCAAATGCTTGGCTCCTCCCACTGGGTGGAGCATCTCACAATGGAATGGTGTAATTTTATCAGTCAGGCAGTGAGCCTTAAATGGCCCTATTAACAGCATATATCCCCCTGGAGGAAGGATGGGTCATGGAAGAAATAAAGAACACTGCCCCTCCTGGTTTTAATAGCTGGCCCATTCACACCTCCCCCCTTCCAGAGTTCTAAGAGATAAAGAAAAACATCTCCCCAAATGGTTTCAACATATGGGAATAGAATACATACTTTCTTTGGTTACATCTTGCAACCCAAGACATCCTGATAAGTTTTAAACAAGGTTCACCTACATTTATTTGGCACTTCTGTTAGAAAGTCCCTTTGCAGATGTCTTATTTTAGTTCCATTTAAGTTATTCATTGGAAATATTTCTTCCATGATTGTAGAATTCATAAAGAAGTTAGGCAATAAGAGAGGTTTTATCTGATAGAAAGAAATTTTAAATATCCAGTGGTTATAATGAACTTCTAACCTCATGTTTGATTTTACTGCTGAAGAGGGTGAAACTTTTTGTACAGGGGTTATAATATAGGCAAAAAATTGTCAGGATCTCAAAAGGACAGCATACAAATTAAAAGAAAACACTCATGAGCTGTTGGATACCAAAGGGCTCTCTGTGGCTGACAAAACTGTTAAGCCACATCTTCTGAAAGCATGGAAAATATCCCCATTCCTGCACTCTGTTGCTGGTCCCTGTTGTAGACTGTGGAGAGGACACTGGATAGAGCTTCATCCCACCTCACTGTTGTTACATTCTGGAATCATCCAGGTCACTGGGAGCTGTAACACTGCCTGAATGTGACCATCCAGCTCCCCTGTTGTGCACTGAGTCCAGAGTGCTGAAAATCCATGACAAAATCCCACTGCTTCTTTAGCCCAAGAGGAGTTCTTGGAGCATTGAGTTCTGCATCACTAATTTGTATTGACTCATGATGTTCAAAAATTGCTTTGAAAAGTTGTGTTTCTGGATGTTTGAATTTTCTTATGACCCTACTGTGGCTTCCCACCTTCAGATAAACTGCTGGCAGAACAACAGTTAACGCATCCAGAGCTGTCTGTGCAAATCAGCTATATATTTAGTAATGTTAAAATTATGAAATAATACTTTCTGTGCATGTTTTCTGATGAAAAGCTGAGCATTGCAAAGGGTGAAATTGTCAGAAAATGCAGTGTCATTTCTGCTCAGTGTATGCTGGGGTGAGATGGTCCTAGGGAAATCACTGATGCGTCCAAATGGTTTTGAGAATGGAAGCTTTGAGGGGATTTTTTTTAATTAATAAAAAAAAGTTAAAACCTTTTCTCCTCCAGCTTATGAGTCTTGTGAGAAATTCATATTGCATTTGAGTTACAGTAGAATTAATGGCTTGATCTTAGATTTACAATGACCTGCCATGAGCTGCTAAAAGGAAGCAATGCAAAAATCTCAGGGTAAGTTACACATTGATAAATACAAGGGCACGTCCAGGAGGTTTTTATTTGCAGGCCAAAATCCTGGAATCTTAGAGTCTGTTTTAATCATTATTGTGAAGAAGAGGGAAAAAATGCAATGAACTCTATTAAAAATATTGATGCATGGCTGACAATTGAGATTTCTCTCTGAAGTGTTGTTTAACTTATGTATGGCGAAAGAAATACAGGGGAAGGAACCAAATTTTCCTATGATTTTTTGAAGCACTTTATATCTAAGAAAATTATGAAATTATTGAAAGACAAATTCTTTGCAGCCAAGAAAGCAAAATATTCCCATTTTACAAAGCAAGAACTCGTGCAAGGAAACAGGAGCAAAACAATTTCCTGGGTATTTGAGCTATAGGTGGTCTGTATAGGTGGGGATAATTGGGCTGGTCAAGCTACTCTGGTCATTTCTCTTGTTGAAGCTGGAACAAGAGCTTTCAAGCTGGTAGGTGACCTTCATGTGATATGCTCATCCTAATAAATGTTCTTTTAAAGATAAAGTTCTCCTCCTCTTCCTGAAGCTGAAATGTTCTTTACTGGATGGGACAGGTGATTATTGTTCTGTGCATTCTCTCTAATATTGGACAGCATTGGAATCAGTTTTGCCCCTGAAAAGAATTTGCAACATGTTGATTTAAATTTTGTATAACACCAGCTGCTTAAGTGAAAGCAGTAGTCTGAACACTGTCATATGGTACCTGGGAAGTTTTCTCCCTGCTCTCAGATGTTTACACCTTTCAGGCAGGCTGTTGCTTTATCCTTGCTTTGCTGTCACTTGGATGGATATTGAGAACTTCATTCTCTTACATACATTAATTTTACTGGAAATGTTATGGAGAGATTAAGGTCTTCAGTAACACAACAGAGAAGTTCACGTTTAATTTTTCTGTGTAAATTAATCCTCTCTGATCTCCAATAATTTTGTGTAATAGTGCGACTTTAAACTGCAGGAAAGAACGGACCTCCGTACTCGAATCAATATGATTTCGCAGAAGCCATTTATTGTTTACAGTGAGTGACAGATATAGGTTTTTGCACAGCATAGAAACACACACACACATTGCTTGATTGGTTCCCCAACCTGTCCATAAGACTGGCCAGCACCCGTAGGGCACTCAATTGGCCAGAGTTCTTTCCCATGCGGAACCCAGCTCCTATCTAAAGTTTGCATTCTCGGTGAGTAACTTTCCCAAGCCTCTCAGCCTGCTTCCCAAGCCTCTAAGTCCTGTTTTCCTCCTGTTTTCGCCGCACTGGCCTTGGTGGATTTCTGGGCCTGGCTAACAAGCTGCAGGTGTTCAGATAACATCACAGGGAGTTTGGATGGTGCAAAGAATAGCTTAACTTAACAAGCAAATACATTGCTACATTAAACCTAACAGGTATCTTCCACATAAGGAAAAAGGATTTCAGTTTTACCATAAGACTTAAAAAGAAAAGTCCTAGAAGCTTCTTTGCTCTGCTTGAAGCTTCTTTGCTCTGCTAGCAGCTGTTAGAGAAGTCCTCCCGTCCCTCTCCCTCCTGCAGCTGGCGTAGTCCCGGCTAGAGTATGTGTGCGTCCAGCCAGCTTCTTCCTCTTGGGGAATGGCCGGTGGTCCCGTGCGTGCGTGCGTGCTTGCAGAAAGGAGGGAAGGGGGAGACTTCTAACATGAGTAGGGTTTCCTCTGAGGAAAGGATAAAGGGACACCGACTTCCAGAGAACAGACAGCTTTATTTGGCTGCTGCCTCCAAAAGCAAGGAGGCCAGCTGGGGAAGCATTGTTATAACCTTGGTCCGGGGCGTGGCTACCACAGGACTGTCCAATCAGGTACAGAGGAGTCGGGGAGTGAGAGCATTACAGCATCCAATAGCTTTTGGCATCCATGCATATTCATGTCCTCATTAAACTTTCCCGCTCTTTCAGTTAGAACAAAGAGCTCGTGCTGCCATCACTCTGGGCAGCCACAACCAGCCATTGGCTCAATGCCAGGACAGAGGCACAGATAAGTCTCTTTACCTGTCTTTTAGAAATGTAGCTATTCTCTAATGGACAGTTTGCCAAAAATCCCACCTAAGTCATCCTGTATTTAAGGCAGAGAACAAAGCTTATCGAGGCTTCTTGGGGTGTCATAGCAGGGTACAATGTGTGTAAGTACCTGTGCTCGGGTTCTATTTTGTTAGTTTATTGTTTATTATTTTATAAGTTTATTAAACCTTTTGCTTTACAAAACATACCCAAGGATCCGTCTCTCAAATTATTTTTAAGCCATTTCTGTGAGGTGCAGGCACCCTAGCAAACTTGATACATCTTCACATGGCTTATTCCATTCTGGCCATGTGCAAGAATGTATCAATTTTGTTTGCCTTTTACTATCCAGACTTTACCATTCTGAATTTTGTTCCAGTTCCCCTTCTGATTCTGTTTTCTATGGCAGGAGTAAGCCCCCAAAACCTTATATTTATGGACACATGTTTGATGTATTTTTGAAAATTTTTATTTGCTAATATCTAGTCCTTTTCTTCTATTTATTTGAGTTCTGCTTATATTTTCCAACTACATTTTCCAGATGCTTTTAACTTAAGATGCATTGGTGAGACTCCAAGTTGTGATTTTGCATTTTTTAAGAAAGAGACATTGTTCAAACCCCTTCAATAGTTCTTTTTTCATTTTTGTTCTCTCTTCTAATTATGTTTGCAGAACCATCTAGTTTTTAGAATATATTTCTCATTACAGTCTAAAACAGAACAGTTTTAACAGGCCAGTTTTATGTATCTATTGTTCTGCTTTATTTTCTCAAAATGCTGTGATTTACAATAGTTGTAGTTGGTCTTGATTTTATCATTTAACAAAGAGAGGAACCTCCATCTCAGAATATTTTCTTTCAAATTTTCATTATTTTCTTCAGCCCAATTGTTTTCTTGGCTTCGGAAGAGGCAGTTTGACAGCCACCTTTATTCTGTATGACTTTGTTCAGCAGGGTTGGATACAGATATTCCAAGAGACAAATGGTGGGAAATGAAATTATGGCTCACCTAATATTTGATTAAAATTTTGTCTTTCATTTGTTCACTTTGGCCACCTGCCTAGCACAAATAGATGCTTATTGTTCCCTAAATAAATTATGTTGGTTCTGAACTTCTCTTCAATTTGATACAAGATTTCTGTGTTTATTTGCTGGCACAGGGTGCTTGAAAAATATTCAACCTTCTGTGGTTTGGCTTCTGTTATACTCATTACCTTGAAAAGTAATTATGCAAGTATCACATTACATTAAATACAGGCAGGTTTTTTACTTATTTATAAACATCTCACAATTTCAAGTTCTGGGCATGCAGCTGAGAAAGGTCTGCTTGGAGTGAGATATGGTGCTGCCTCCCCACCTGTTGCTGCAACTGAGCAGCAAGCAGTAGAAAAGGAAATTCGTTCCATTCTTTGCATTATCTGCTTATTGAAAGAAGTGGTCAATTGGGCTGTACACATCCAATCATCAGGGGATTTGACTGTGCTCAGTTCAGTGTCTGCCTAGTGCATGCAAAGAACACATCTTTTTCATTCTCCCACAAAAATAAAGAGGCAACTCTGAAGAAAAAAAGAAAAGAGCTGATATAGAGATGTTAGAAATGTAATTTGTTCGAAAAGAAACACAGGCTTCCAGCAGCCACACAATAATTAACAAAAATTCTAAAGCTTGTGGCTTTGGACTGATTCTGATCTCTCAGTAATATTGACAAAATGTTGCCCTATTTCAGTGATTTGAGTCATGGTCTACGTGAAGTGGGAATTGGGAGGTCAGTTGTTGCACAGAGCTGTGCACACAAATGGCATCTCTCGGGCACTGCTGGGTACCAAAGGCTGCCATTCCCATGGATGGACAGGGGCTGCACAGGGATTTTATACACCTGATCCAAATCACAGTTTTAGCCATTTACAGAGAAATAAACTAAAAGGGACTCCAGATGGATGAGTATCTGGGGAGCTACAGATCACGAACAAAAACTCACACGTCCTTGAAAAAAGTGGAAAACTTTGCTGTCTGGGGTTTTAAAAACTATAAGTATTGGAGGAATAATTGGGCTTTACTATATGGAGTGCTGACATTTAGATTTCTGCAAAAATCTAGCAAAAGTTTTAGAATGCAGGTGTGATGATTAGGTCTCTAAATATTTCAAAATAAGCTTCTCAAAATCAGACAACACTCAAATTTGTTTAATAGGTTTGAAAATGCAAGCTTCTTTTAATAGCCTTTAGTCCTATATAGAGACTTGATTGAAAGAAAAGTATATTGTCAAGGAAAGGCTGCACAGAGGTCTTGGCATGAACTGAACATTAACTGAAACATCACTAATACCTCACTGACTAGCAGAAGGTAGAGAACTTGGCAATCTCAGTGTTCAGATTTCAGCTCTGCTGCCCTTTTGTTTTGACTGTTTTGCCAGATTTGCCATCCACAAAGTGAGTAGAATATCACTACCTTGCAGCAAAGCTAAAGAGCTTCAGAAATGAAAGTTGCAATAGAAAAATCATGTATTATTAATAAATATGCCTAAGTTCTATTGTTTGCCTTAAGGAAGGTAGTAGGAGGTTCATGATTTCTTGGGCAGTATTCCTTTTATGCGATTTTCCCCAAATGGATTTGTTCTGTGCTGAAAGACACAGACATCCAGTTTAAAAAAGCTGGTAGTGACCCTATTTCCATTCCCATCTAAATGCCCTACTTGATAGGGAAAAAAGAAAATTCACCCTCTAAGAGTTATTTGCAACTTACATCTGAAACAACTTACTTTCTTGAAACAATAAAGAACAATAACATCTATATTGTACATATTCAGGAATACTGACTTTTAATGCTGGTTTCTGTACTGTAACTAACTCAATTTTCCAAAATTTAACAATTCAACTTGTGTTAGTGGGTTAATATGTAATTGAGAGTTGGTTAGACAGGTCTTAGCATATTTTATTGTAACAGCTCCTTTAAGCTTGTCTGCTCAAAGTCTGTTTTGCCCAGAGAAATTTTAATTCACTGATCCAGAGCCCTACAGGCCATAATGGCTGTATCATTATGTGTAACCATTTACATGATGGGCCATAATAGGTTCTTTGGAACGACTATAAGCTTTTGTGTCAATTGGATTTTCATACGTAAGCACTAAATTTGTGTGGTGAATAGCTTTCCATAGCATAACCTGAACCTTTAATGGATGTTATTTATTCCCTTTGTTTTTCCAGTTTAAGCAATGGTAATGCTATTTTTACTGTGTATATTTAATTTTGGGCAATTGAAAGGCTTTTGAATTTGATCATTAGAAATAATGGATCTGGTGATGCTTGTCTGACTTTTGCAACACATTAGTGAATACATTTGGAGATTTTTTGGAAGGAAAAGTGGGAGAGTTAGAATACAAACATAATGTGTGTCTTGTGTACCACATGCTGATACTAGGAAACTCTTTTTAATTTTTGCATAATACTGAGATTAATAGCACCTTGTGCATATATCATTCACAGGAACATATTGCTTTTCCTTGCATTCTGTGTGAATTGTGTTTTTCCACTTTTCTTGGACAACTTTGTCTTCTGCTTCATATTTGGCCCTGATTATTCAGTTCTCTTTACCCTCACAAATAATTACATTGTGCAATCCCTTTCTTAAACTCATCAAACTCCTTCTAAAAGTTGGTTGGGCTTTTTTTCTCTGTACTAAAAGGCTGTTCTAGAACTTCGTTTGTGTGGTGACTGAAACTAATGTTCTCATTTCCAGTCTCAACATACTCTTGGAAAGTTTGTATATAATTATTCCTTAGCTTAAGCACTTGCTTAGCATTACTGCACTATTTGCCAATTTAAGTTTCATTTTCTCCTATAAATTACTTAATCTTTTCAGATCTGCCTGCTTACAGTAGTTTAATTACTCTGTACTTCACTTTTAAAATATATTTGTAAGGAAGTAGCAACACTTCTTTAGACTATATCACAAATTTGAGGTTTTTCAGGCTTGAGAAAATATTGTTGACAGGGAAGGTTATAGTTCCCACCTTATTGAAAGCTACTGCAAGAATATGGGTAAGAAATTGTCCTCCCCAGGGGAAGGAACAGCATGGAATGGGTTTATGGAGGAAAGAGCCTTTAGGTCAGACACCAGAAAAACCTTCCAGCTGAGCCACTGGACTTGATTGCTACATCTCCTTTGCCATGGGTTTTTGTGGGAAGTGAGAAAAGAGTCAGTCAGGGATGTTTATTACATAGCATTTATTATATAGCAAGTTAGAACTGATAGTGGCCATGCAGACCTCATAATTTTTCATGAGAATGAAGAGATAATGGAATTATCTCCAGAAGCAATACTTTCTTTCTCAAGAAGCAGCATTGAACATCTGTCTTTTAAGAATTTTTCTCTTTAAAGGCAATAAAAACCTCCGTGGACTTTACTGCATATTCCTTTTTTAGGAATTAAGCCACGACAATTCTCCTCTTCTCAAGGGCCCTGAAACCACACCTCTTTATAATTTTCCTCTTCTTCAAAAAAGCCACTAACAGCATTATGTAGTGTCCCGTTCTTAAATTAGGAAAAGTTACTTAAAGGCTAATAAGCACACAATTTTCAAATATTGATTGGAGAAATATTATTTTTAAAATTTTTTTGATGTGATAAACTTAAGTTATTTTTAAGTAAAATGAGCTCCTGAAAATTAACAGTCTTGTGCACACACTATTATTACTTTTAGTAAGAAGCCAAACTGAATAAAATAGGAGATGTATTGAACAACTTTATCTGGACTGTGATCCTTTTATGATTAGTGTAATACAAAATAATGGGGTTGGTTCATCCTCTGTGGTTGAGTAATTGCAGGCTGGACAAGGAGGCTCTGCCCAGAAGCAAAAGCAATGCAAGTTTAATGAAGTCTCCTGCACCAAAAATTACATCTCTGTAAACCACTTTTAACACTGAGAAGCAAAACAAATCCAATGTGGATTGCTATGCAGAGTGCATCTTTGGAAGTTATGTCATTCAGCTGTAACTCCAAGAAATACTATTTGGAAGCCAAAATCGAACAGTAAATCACAGAGAAAACTCAGACACAAATCATTTGGATATAAAAGTTATCTCAGAAGTTAATAAATGCACACAAATTGTGCAAAGACAGGGATTAAAGTAGAAGTTCCTTAGCAGAAAGGGTTTGGCTTTCCAGCAGTCTTGAACTTTTAAAGCAGAACAGATAAAGTTTTTATTAGGAAAAGAAACAACCTGGAAGTGTTTCCCTGAGGAAAGCATTGTGGCCTAGCAGCTGCCATCACATATCAACCTCCAGGTGCCTGCTTTAAAAGTCAGTTCTTTCGATACTAGACATGTCCAGCATTGCTCCATCATGTACTGAGGACAAGCAACATCAGGACACTTTAACTCCCTTCACATAAGCCTGTGCCCCACAGCAGGAATTGCTTCCCAAATAAGGAATTAGGAAACAACAAGGATGACAAAACACAACATATCATTGCCTTCTTTCCATCACTATTAAATAAACTGAAAATCATATTCCCACTGATAGCAAAATTTTGACAACAGCAAGTGAGACTGATGAGGTGAATTAAATGCAAAGATATCTTTCAGTATGCTTGGCTTCAAAGGCACCACTTCATTTTAAGCACCAGGGATTGCCAATTACTCCTGCTTGAGGCACTCTGTCCTCCTGCCTTCCACAGCACTAGAGGGAGAGTTTGCCTTGCACAGAGTTCTCACTACATATTTTAAAAGTTAGTAATCCCTACTGGCTAACATCTTTCAGTTCCGTCTCAGGAAATTCTGCATACTGTAAAAGCATCATGGCTTGTGACAGAATCAGTCAGCATCGTTTCTTGTCTCTCCCTATGACAGTTTGGCTCATGCTATTTCCCTGACTTGACTGCTTCGTCTTTGTAGCAGCTAAGTATCCCCAAAAGCAAATGACATTTTTCACCTCCTGTGTTTCCACCAGCCAGGGAAATACGAGCTGCAAAGGAAAATAACACCAACACCAAATGTCACATGGGACAGAGAGCTGACTGAAATGACAGGATCAGTCAGCATCACAGGCTGGTCTGTGGGATCTGCTTCCATCCATCAGCCCAGCAGCAGAGATCAGGCTGTCTTCTTTTCTTTGCAGCAACAAACAGTACACCATTTGCCCCAACTAGTCAAGTTCCACTGTGAATGCTACCTATGTTTCTAGAACAATTTACACTTTTTAAAACACCCTTGCTGCATACGTATTCTGCAATTACCCCAGTATTTACTGTAAGATGGGAGAAAGTCTGTTACATTGAAGAGAAGAGCAATATAGAGGTGGGGAATTCCCTGGAATTCAAGTGCAGCTGTTGAGAATAATGTACAAAAGTCTATTTTTTAATCTGGAACATGTTAAATCTAAGTTCTTGCCAACTCCATTCCAACAGTTATAGATTCATTTCTTGTCATTTCCTGTGCTCTTTTGCAAGTTCTGACAGAGAAATAATGTATTTGAAATGGAATGCCTCATGTATTCTGTAGACCACCATTGTGAGCGGCACTGATTTGACCTTTTCAGTAGGTTGTAATTTCATTTGCTGCCAGGGCTATCTAGGTTGTTCTCCGAACTGCATGTAACAGACAAGAATGGCCAACCAACCAACAAACCAACAATAACAACAAAAATTAAAATAGGGTCTCAAAGCATAATAAAAAAAATGGTTACACCTCACAACAGGAGCCCTGTGTTGTAAAGAAGTTTCACCCTGACATTGTAGTTGATTCTGAACACTGTGACTGGTACCAGGTGAATCCATTCATCCAGCCAAACCTATAAGGACAATGGGATGCAAAACCCAGCCAACCTATTTCAGCTACAACTAAACCTATTTCAGCTAAACAGCTAAAACCATCCTCCACTCTGGAATACTAAAATGTCTCTAGGAAGAGTCACAACTTTGTCTCTTCTTGGGTTTAGGATCTTTCCCTGTTTCAAATGACTCACAATGGAATCTGTATAGTACTGACTGAATCTCTCTTACAGAGTAGTAAAGTTTATATTAAGACAGGAGAGATGCTTTGATATAAAGAAAAGAAAACCAAACTAAAAAAAAAAACCCAAAAAAACCCCCCAACCCCAAGCCATGAATACTGTCTAAATATATGTATTTTTGAAAATTATTTAACCTGAAGACTGATGAGTATAGACCCTTTATTTGTAATCTGGTCTTTGGATTGTTGATATTTTAAAAATAGATTCCTTATTAAAAACAATATCTTTGATACTTCTGGACTATTAGCTTTGCCCTGCCTTTCCATTGAATAAATTATTTTACCTTTTCACCTTTAAGCCCATTATTAACTCTATAATTCTATCTCCATTCTCTGTAAAGTTTATAACATTAACACAGTTAGTATGAGACAAGAACACAATTTCTTACATGTATGGATGTTTATTAATTCTGTGCGCTGCAGCAGTTGCTCATTTATTATTTCAGAAAAGAACTATTCTTTCTGTATAAGATAAAGGCCCAAAAGGTAGCATAAAGCATCATGGATCTCTAGACAGCAGCTGCTTGTTTCAGTACCTCTGCATTTAGAAATATTAAAGTGAACACAGGCAGTTCAATGCCTTCAGTTCCTATTTTACTTTTAAAGCAAGGCTCAATACATCACTTCTCCATGGAGTAAGGAAAGGTATAAGCTGAGAATAACTGGAAAAATATATTTATTAAAGAATGTTCACTGTTTCTGTGGAACATAACTCAAATAAGTCATTACACCTAGTCTTCATTTCTTGGATCATTTACATCTGGTATGATTTTAAAGTTTTTCTCTTAACTGTGTGTCTACTGTCAGCACCTCTGTAGTACAGGACAAATACACAAGTGCTTTGCAGATAATGCAGAAGATGGTTAAGAGGGGCCATGAGCCAGACAGGAAGTACCTCTAGATGGGAGTTAGACTGAGCAACAAGCAGACCAAGAGAAAGAAGAAGGGGTACACCCAAAAATGACCAAGCCAGGATATTTATTTTTAAGCAGATGACAGAGAATCTGAAAGGAATTGAAGCGTTGAAAACCTTTTTCATTCATTCTGAAGCACATCACAGCATTTTCTACATTTACCAAAGTACTCCCTTTAGCCACAGTCCTCTCATAATCATCACTTCCCACAGAGCTAAAGAGAAAAATGGGAAGTAACTATTTTAATTTTCAGCACCAAAAAAAGCACTCAATCTTCTGACAAGCAAATAGGTTGCAACAACTCTCCTGTCACATGTACAGTTATTTCTTGGTAACTTTCTGTTTGCTTATTGAATAGAATTATTTATTTCTGATAGAGCTTCATTGGGAGTTCTTGGAACACTGCAAATTTGTGCCAGACTGCCCTACAGAAAAAGTGTTATTGGAGTCATCCAATTAATGTGCCTAATGAAGCTGCAGTAAATAAAGGGAGAGGAAAGGAGTCAGAATTTTTGCAGTTGGCAATGGGATTTTTATGTTTGTGCTTTTGTGGGGTTTGTGCTTGGACTTTTTTCAACATTTGCTGAAACTCTCCAGAACATGCCAATGCTTATAGCATTTTTCTCAAAGTACAGCTTTGGGTTTGATCTTTGCATAGCTTTTATTTTTCCCTGCTAATGCAGGCTGTCCCATAGGTAGATCATATGTTCACCTAGAGCACAGATGGGAAGAATAATCATTCTTGTTGAGAAGAATCTGTGTTGGGTTTTTTATTTTAGAAAATTGAAAACAAAGGATTTTATGTAATCTTACTGGTATCACATGGTAAGATCAATGGGAAAGTCTATTAATTTTAATTAATAATTCAGGGCAATACTTATCATGGTTTTGGGGTTTTTTTTCCAGACGAGAAAAAACACCTCAGTCATGCACCTCCTGGAACAGCCCTCAGAGCACTCCTGAATATAAAGTGGCAATGGGTGAACTATTTCCACGACCACTGCTGTGATTAAGCACAGACACCATGCAGGAAACACAGTCCTGGATGTAGCATGTGTCAGTTATCTGAGGCATAAATTGACTAAACCCATCTCCACCTCTCTGTCTCTAGCCTCTTGTATTAGTCTGCTAAAACACTAATGTAAACTCCTCCTGGTTTTATCCTGTTAACAGGTAACTGTACTGGAATTTGTTTTCACCACCTAATGCAGAGCTGAGATCCTGATTCCATCAGGAGCCACCAAAATGTTTACCCAAAACTGCCATGGGGAATGAATACCAGATAGCCAAATAATGAAAAAGTTTCACTTCTAGATGGAGTCTAGAGGAGAATAGTATGATCCTCCATAATTAGAATTTCAGCATGTTTCTTCTGTGACCCAAATATTTTTTGTAGCTCTCCTGAGATCTACTTTCTCAAGAGCAGTCTAAATGCTACTAGAGTTACATAAAATATGTTTAAATTGAACTAAGTGTTACCTGATATTTTTCACTGGCTGTGCTCTGTGCTGCTTAAGCATCTCTGCTGTCTCTTGCACTGTTCACACCAAGTTACTCCAGGTTCTGTTGTTTCCCTCGTAGCAATCAGATACTGCTTTGAAGCCATAATGATGACAGCACCTCCAGGAGAGCTCTGCAAGGGCTTCTGGTGCTCACACCAAGACATTGGCCTGGCTGTTCAACCCCAACCTAACCAATCTAACTTCTAAAGCTAGCATCCTCAAAGCAATGTTAAAAACCTAAAATACTAATTTGTTCTCAGACACTAACAGCCTTAGATGTAAATTAACCGAAGTCACAAAACTTCATCAGTTCAGGAAACTAGGTTCAGCTTCTTATTAGTCAGTGAGTAACAGATTAATGTATTAAGGTGACAGAAACAGGTCTCAGTAAACTGGTAGCAAATGACAAATCAAGCTGCCTTCCTAGGATATGGTGTCAATTACCCTGGGCTGGCCATCAGGTACCCAAACTGTGCTTAATGATGTGACTGTAGGCAACACAGAAGCTAGGTACAGATGTAACCTGGCGTATAAAACTGGTGGGTCCTGCACACTGATTTGCTTAACTGGAAAACCAGATTGGGGTAGGGGGAAATAACCATCAAAAAACCTTCTTTATGAGTTACCAAAAATTCTTGAAAAATCTCTCTCTTTTAACAGATGTAAAGGAAATTTTGGGCTATACAACTCTCCCAAGAACTACAGCTATCTTGACAAAACATACACAGATTTACTTTAAAGCTGTATAGACTAAAAAAAAACATGGCCTGTTTCTGTGGAAAAGTGTGTGTTACAAAAGAAAAGAATAAACTTTCATTTGCCACATGAGTTCAAGTTCCTATATTATCTAATAAAACAACAATTCAGGTTGCAAAGAGCAATATCCCAAAATTGCTTCTTTAATTTTTGTCTAAAGTAATTTTGAGTGGAAAAGGAAGGATCTGTCAGTAAATAGACTGTGATGTGCCATACTATGGGGAAAATAAACACAAAAGTAACATTTTTGAAATGTGTCAGTTCCGAGGAGGAGTGGAGACCATTTGTAAAATGTGACATCCGTGAGCATGGCCCTTTCCTGAAGACAACTAATAACCAGTAGAACAAAGCAACCAGGTTTTGAGGTGGTTGTAATGCTTCAAAACATCCCAAGCATCCCATCTACTATACCAGAAGTCATCTACTTCACAGGGAGTTGAGTCCCCTTGGGGATTCATATCAGTGTTCCTGTTGCTATTTCTGTAAATATTTACCTGTGTTATCTATGGGGACAGAGCTGCCAAAAATCCATGCAACCCTGTGTCATTATAAACACAGTAAATTCAAAAATGAGCAACAAGCCCTTTTCTACCTTTCTAAAAATCATCAAGTTACATCAGAATCTGAGTGCCCTGAACTGCTCTCCCTGGCAGAGGAAACTACAGTAGCCCCTTGTCAGTGTGATCCAAGCACGGGTGATCCTGTGGAGGAAGGGGAAACAACTTTGGTTAACTGCAATTATCAGTTCCCTGTCTTCAAGGTGACAGATGGAAAAGTTGGACAGACCTTCTGCTTTTCCCTCAAATGCGGCATTATCCTTGAAGAGGTGGATATAGACCTCAGGTCTGAAGTAGGATATCTCTCTGTAGTTGCTATTGTGTATTTTTTTTTTCCACCAGAAGATAATGACAGGCAGTGCATATAGCACTGTTTTAAGGTAATGAAGATACACCTTAGGACCCAGAATTTTGAGTAGAAATCAGTAATGCTGCAACATCTGCTGCAGTTATGTAGTAGAGGCTTACTGAGGCTCTGCCAATGAAATTGTTGGATATACTCCTGCCTGTGTGGCTGGATTTACTTCCCACAAAAAACTACAAATTTCTACAGATGCAGAGGGAATCATAGCCTTAGAGCAGAGAGAAAGTGGTGGTGGTGGAGAGCGAGGAGAGAATGAGAAGTTATTGCAACTTGTGACGTTATTGATGGGTTCTGATAGCACAGCCAAAGGAATTTTTCCCTTTGTATTTAAGTGTCATACCTGGCTGGATGCCAGGCACCCCCAAAAAGGCTTCTTGCTCACCCTCCTCTGAAACTGGACAGAGACAAAATTTAATGAAGGGTTCATGGGTTGAGATAAGGACTGGGAGAAAACACTTATCAATTATCATCAAAGGCAAAACCAGGCCCAACTTGGAGATATAAAGTGAATTTTTTATTTAAAAAAAAAAATCAGATCAGGATAATGAGAAATAAAATAAGCTCTTAAAAGCACATTTCCCCCGAACCCATCCCTCCTTCCAATGGCAGTGCAGAGGGACAGGGAATGGGGGTGATGATCAGTCCATCACCTCTGGTTTCTCTTGCTGCTCAGGGAGAGGAGCCCCTCCCCTGCTGCCCTGTGCTTCTCACAGAGGCCTGCACTCCCAAAACCTAGGCCATGCAAAACCAATACAATAAAAAAAACCCCAAAATAAACAAACCCACCCAAAAAAACCCAAAAACCCAAAAAACCCCCAAACAAAATAGACTCCANAGTGAATTTTTTATTTAAAAAAAAAAATCAGATCAGGATAATGAGAAATAAAATAAGCTTTTAAAAGCACATTTCCCCCGAACCCATCCCTCCTTCCAATGGCAGTGCAGAGGGACAGGGAATGGGGGTGATGATCAGTCCATCACCTCTGGTTTCTCTTGCTGCTCAGGGAGAGGAGCCCCTCCCCTGCTGCCCTGTGCTTCTCACAGAGGCCTGCACTCCCAAAACCTAGGCCATGCAAAACCAATACAATAAAAAAAACCCCAAAATAAACAAACCCACCCAAAAAAACCCAAAAACCCAAAAAACCCCCAAACAAAATAGACTCCACAAAAAAACAAACAAATAAACAAAAAAACCCCTCCAAACAAACAAAAAATCCTGCCAAGCTAAATCTAAGAGTCCAAGTAAATGAGAGAACACCTAAAAGCTGTTGATTCACAACAGATGCAAGGCATGCACTGCGTAAGGATGTTTACATCTATGTTTTTCCACAGCACACTACTGAGGAGACAGGAACATAAGGTTAAAAAGTACCTTTACCTAGGAAACTCACACTATATT
Source organism: Alaudala cheleensis (assembly GCA_013398995.1). Classification (NCBI taxonomy): domain Eukaryota; kingdom Metazoa; phylum Chordata; class Aves; order Passeriformes; family Alaudidae; genus Alaudala; species Alaudala cheleensis. Next base: position 18,812 of record VWYE01027406.1, on the reverse strand, counting down.
ATTTAAAAAAGGAAAATCAATATAGTGTCCACTGCACAATTTATTGCACTTGCCAGAGAAAGTACCTGTGGACGCACACCTAAAAGCACATACTTTTAATAAACATACATTGGCAGATCAATACAAATTAAATGTTTTCTGCATCATGAAATGCTAACTTAATAGGTGCAGTTAATGAACTTTCAAACACTGCACTTCTTTTGTTGCTGTGTGCAAGACAAGTTTAAAATGAGCCTCAAAACCTTGACCTAGTCCCCCTTCCAAAGCAGGAGTATTATCCAGCACATCATCTTGTCTTTACACCTTACATTCAAATGCTGGTGAAATAATGTTACAAACACAAGTGTTCTGGTTTTGAAATAGGGCTATTTTGTAGGATTGCATGTGAAAGTTATTTAAGCTTCAACACACAGATTTCTCTCTGTCCTTTATGACCTCAAACACCGTAATTATTTAATTCCTTTTCCCCTCTTGAGCACAGTGAGAAAAACAATGTTCACAAAGCATCACCCAGAATTAACAGAGGAAAGCACTACAATGCCCACTTCTATTAACAATCCAACAGTGACCACCTAAAGCTCAAAGCTATTTTCTACATGAAAACTGGAAAAACAACTGAGTCATGGTGTTTTACCTCTGCTGTTGCCAGTAATTCTACTCATCCTTCTGGAATTTGTTCCTGGGTTTACTTGGACTGCCTCTCTAGTGAAATGCATTTATCTCTGAGCAGTTTCAATAGCAGAACAGAACTGGATATTTGAGGCTGTACTGCTGAACAGCAGTACATGGAAAATAAGGAGATAAGTACAGCTGATAAGGTCTCCCAAATCCTTGAGTGATATTCATGAGATAAAAACTATTAGTTCATGTCTCTCCACAGGGTTAGGCTGTCACTGATCCTTGAAAAATCATGCAGAAAATAAATTTGCGAAATGCTTAAATACAGGTGTCTTACATTGCAGATTTTTGATTCAGACTGGATCCCCCGAGAGGATCCCTGTTATACTGTTGCACGTCGGATCAGCCACCGGTTGAAAGAGTGACTGCTCCCTCCTGTGGACTGTGCACCATCCCTCCTTTCACACTAGTATCATAGTGTATGCTCACTAGCACAAGTACAGAACAAAACCCACTGATTCTACCACCCAAAGAAAGCAGTCTGGAAAAACAGGAGAGCTCTGAATACACAGGGATACTACCAGGAGAAGTTACTGCATTGCTGTAAGTTTTCTTAGCTCTTTTGGACAACTCTTTTCTGGTCCCAGGCTTTGAGAGACCCCTGTGTCCCTGTGTCCCAAAGCAGGCACTGGATCTGGCAGTGAGGTTCTGTGATGAACACACACCACATCTGCATATCTCCACAGGACAGGGGTTCATCTCTCTGGGCTGGACATGTGCCTGAACCCTCCCATTTTGCTCCCTCTGGAGAAGTTGCAATGGTCTTCAGTGATTGCAGCACTTGACATTAGCAAATTACTCCTAACATCCTTTCCATGCTGTCTCTTTCTCCACAGAGGCCATTCATCTCAAATATTTGTATTCCAAGACAGCCAGATGGTTTAGAGAGAGGCTCCTTGAAACCTCTACTTTTTAGTGGAAGATTAGTACATTCTTCCTTGAAAAACTAGTCTGCAACTTTCCTGCACAGTGAATGTGATCTTCATTGGCAAATAATGAGCATTTGACTACTTTCACACTGCTGAATCAATAAATGCATACAGAATTTCAAGTAAGTTGAAATAAACTCATTTGGTTGTCTCCATAGAACTTGCACGAAAACGTTCATAACCTTGTTATATATTCACTCCACATATGTAATCTATCTTATTTTCCCTTTCTTTAATAATTTCTTCTGCTCTTCTCCCAGTTCATCTTTCTTTTGTATTCTTTATTTTTGTTCTATTAGTTTTTATTCCACTTTCCTTTTGATCTTGTTTCCAGAGGACAAGAACTGATAGTGGCAGCACAGAGAAAGCATTCAATTTTTGAAAAACAGAGGGGAATGAAGAAATCTCTCACATACATAATTATAGATTTCATTCATATTCTGGAACATCAGATTGAACAAAATTAATTGTTTTTTCAATTACAAAGAAATAAAAGTTTCTAGTCTTGAATGATTTGGCACAAATGAAAATATCCCACCTTTCAAGCAAGAAATGTAACTTCAGCAATGCTATTTTTGCAGGTCTGACAATTAAGTTTTTAGATAATGAAGGAAGATTATCTTATTATTTATGTGCAAATGCTATTTATTTTCAAAAGTATAATGGAATGAATGTTAGTTGGTGATAAAAACATCAATTAAAATAATGTAAAGCTTCCATAGATACACATTCATATGGTGTTGTGGACATATGGTCACCATACCAAGTTCTGATATTGCATAAGCTGCATACAAATGGAACTTAACAAGTTCCTACTACTTGTAAACAGTCAGCTACTGTGAATAACATTTATATTAAAAGAAACACAATTCTGACGTTATATACTTCGCTAGAAAACAGTTTTTTCATATTGACATTTGGAAGGTGTTAAAATGTTATGAAAAGGTATTCTTGTTCTATAGTGTCCTGATACAGCACCAAGCAAGCACAATGGGATCGATTAAGTTCTGCTGGATCGCCCAGATTTCTTCAGTTTTTGGTTGCAGGGCTTGAGAAGAGGTGGTAGAGTGAAGGGATCCTTTTGTGTTCAATAGCACAGCTCTTTGTCTCCTTATTTTATGGACTAGCCAGCACCTTTTTTTACTCTCATAAAAGCACAGAGGGAATGAATGCCATTTCTTATTTATTGTAAATATCTATTACGTTATTAGGAGGAATAAATAGTAATGCATGTCATAAATTCCAATCAATCTAACATCTATGTTTGTTCTGACAAAAGTAATAGATACAGAAGTAATGTTATCTCAGCAATTGTTTCTGGAATGCAGTTCCAGCGCTGTATATTAACCCAAGCACAGAATACAGGTCTACATAGCAGTGCAGAAAAACATGGAATATATCCCAAGTGGGATACCTTGCTAATTAATAATTGTACTTTCATTACCCAGCCAATTTCTATTTATAAAAGTATGAAATTGGGCTGCTTCATTTTGTGTAGCACTAAGTAGAGAACTGGACCAGAACTTTCCAACATTCAAGTTGTGTATCTGATTATTTTGTATTTTGGTTCATCCTTTTAAAGAGACACATTTTTTTTTTCTAAATAACTTGTGTACGTGCTACCAGTTAGCATTGTACTGTTTTAAACTGAGAATTATACAGAATGTTAATGTGTTTCAAAAAGCTGAAGATCCAATGTCTTTATGTCACCAAATACAAGTTTGACATTAACTGAACTTTAGTCTTAGGTAAAACCAGAAATTACTTAATAGAGCTGTAACCTTGCTAAGAACATATACAATTCCCATTTGTAAATTCAAGAGGAATTTCATTTCCCCTAATAATGGAGAGATAGTTATTTATCAATTTCTAAGTACTTATTCAAACTTACTTTTATAAATTTTCACTGAAATCCTGTATGCTCATTACCTAGTTTTCCTTCCTTTAGCTGTGGTTTCCAAGATCTGTTGTGAACTATTTACGTTGTTGAAATACCCTAAGGACTCACATGTTACATTGTGGGGCAACCTGCACTATCATGTGTATTTAGAAAGTAACTCTCAAAGCCACATTTAAGGGCATTAGCCATGTGCTCTTAACAGAAAACCAAATATTTTTGGCGCGATTTCTGTTCCATACTTGATATTACTTATTGGCACGGCAAGTTGCTGAAATTTAATTAAGAACTACAAAAATGTGGGACACATTCTTATGAATACAAAATTACTTCATTAATAAGATCTGCTATTCTAAAAACAACAGGACAAAAGAAATGTCACTAGGTTGTGTATGCCTGTTATTCCATGGTGGTATTTTAGCTGTCATTCATTTAAAGGAACGGATATGATTTTTACTTTTTGGTTCCTGGGGAGTTGGTAGACTGCTATAAGGTGAATTTTCCTCATGCTGTTTTTTGAATAATTAAATTAGTCAAGAAGAAAATTCCCTCAATTTAGTGTATTCTCTATTAAATTTGTACTTGTGCTCAAGTGAAATTCCTTTCTTGCAGAAATGGCAACCTTGGTACCACACAGACCCAATCAGATTTGAGAGTAAGACCCTTGAGTATTCCTATTCATTTCTAATATGACAACTCAAATTCTCAAGGTCAAATAAATCAATAATAAGAAACCACTTCTCCTCAGAGCTTCTGCTAAAATCTTAGCTTTTGATTTGATTGCAGCACCTTTGGCCTAAAACAAAATTCTTGTATTTTCTGACTTCTAACTTCAGATCTCTTTTCCCCCAACCAAAACTCACGTGGCAAACACCCCAAAGTCTAACTTTATTCTGCAAGTACTCTTTAAGTACTTCTCAGTTCTTGCTTTCTTTGGACAATTTATCCACTCTCTAGGATTGCAAGGAGAAGTGCATTTTGAAATGAGGTAAAAGACACTGCAGAGGAATAGAACCATTATGCACTAGGTTGCTGTATAAACCATTGTCTTGGTTTGAAAGACAGGTGTCTGCTAGGGAAAAGCCGAAGGCCCCCCCTCCTTGCAATGGAGAAGTCAAACCCCCTCCCTCCAAATTATTATAAATTTGAAATTTAAGGGGCTTTCAGGCAAAAAGGATGTGGGACTAGGAATAACAGTTTTGTTTACTAATATATATAACAAAGCAGACAAACAAACAAGCAAACAGCTACAGCATTAATAATACACAGAACCCAAAAACTCGAGGAGCTTTGCTCCACGGACCCAGGGCAGCCTGATCCCCGGTGGCCCTGAAAGCACCAAGCTGCAGTGGTGGAATATCCCAGGCTGGTGGATGAGGCAGATCGGAAGTTGTGCAGTGGTGGCTGGAACAGCAGGGATGTCTCAGCAGGGCAGGGGTGCAAGGTCAGCATAGCCAAAAGCCTCAAAGCAGGGCCGGAGAAATGGTGGTGGTGGGGCAGGGCCGGCCCTGCTCCAACAGGGCAGGAAGTGAGCTCAGAATTCCCGGGCACATGAGCAGATGGATGTAGGTTTCCTAGGACTAGAGTCGGTGGTGACAGTGAAAACTCCTTCTGCAGCAAGCCAACGGCCTGGGTGTCCTCTCCCTGAAGTGCCAAGGGCAAGAGAGCCTGCCACCCAGCCCCCACCCCTTTGCTGCCCCAAATCTCATGTTACCTTTCCCCTCCCAGGGAAACCTCCCAGAGACAAACGAAAAAAACGCAGCTGTATCCAGGTTCTGCCTTCTCTTCCCTAGCCTCTTTTGTCTTTGCTTAAGTAGCAACCAGTACTTGTTCATCAGTGTCTTAGCAACTTGAGGGAAAAAATTCCAAAAGAAAAAAAAAACAAATCTAACTCCCCAACAACAGTCAGAAGCAAAAGTTCACCAATTTTGTACACTCCATCTTTGTGGTATAGAAAGAAAAAAAAGCCTCTGTATAGAACAAGAATGATGCTGCAACTCCAGCATCATTCCCAGCTGATCCTGACCTTAGGTCATCACCTGTATGAATTTCCCACAGGAATGCTCAAGTTTGGCTGCCTTCAATAGCCAGGTTACACTCAATATGTCCATAAAATAAATGTTGTTTAAATTATGTTTCTAACATTCAGAAACGTTAATATTTTTCTTTGTATACCTTTTTTTTATCACACTATTGTAGTATGTTTTTATCTTCTCAGCTCTCTCTTTTTTGTCCTGCAGTTAGTGCTCAGCAGCATTAACATGTTAATGCCTCCTTTACTGCTTGCTTGTAGTAGCCAAGTCTGATAAAGCTGAATTACTTAAGTTGTTTTGCAAAATGCCAGGATTTTTTATTTGTCCTCTTTTGTAAATCCTTCAAACCGAACTGTCATGCTTGTCTTCTTTGTAATTACTTACAGAGGAAAAAATTTCAGCCTGAACAAAGTAACAGAATGCAATGATCTGAGTGTTACTTTTTGAACTCGCAGCAGTATATTCATAAAGAAGTCATTTGAATTGTTTTTTTTTAATTACATGAAATAACAAATTAAATTAGGATAAGAAGATTGAAAAAACATTCATATGACTCTGATAAAAATCTCATTAATTTATGAGGAAAACGGAGATACTCCCCTTCCCTACCTCAAAACATACATAAGGTAATGCTATTATGTAATACTCGAGGATAAACATCAACCCTTTAAAGTTAGAATTTCACCTTTCGATAGAGTATTATGTCCCTACAGTAACAGAGACTAGTACACAGATGATGTGGAATGGTGCACATATTGTCAGTCACTGACTGGCAGTCAATATAAGTACAAAAGAGTTTTATATAATAATACCAAATTATGCAAACATGATTTCTTTAAAAAACTAAATTGAAACAGAGATCAAAAAATAGGAAAATAACTCCTGTTTACTGTAGATAAACACACTTTATTGTAATTTAATTTCACTTAATATAATAGGCCTATTTTGTTTGCCAGGCAAATTCCTTGCCACTTTTTCCTTTGATTTTGATTGACATGTGCACAATTTGAGTTACAGACATGTTAATTAATTTAGCAATTGACCACTATGACTGAACAGTGTTCATTAAATGGAAGAACAAAATTCAATCACAACTAAACATGTTTAAACAAGTAAACTTTGTTTCAAGAGTGTAGACTTATTCTAATAAATTGATTTGGATGTATAAGTGTATCATTATTCAAATAGCTTTAGAAGTAACACTGCTCAAAGGAAAATGCCATTTTCTACACCAACAGAGCATGTAATAGTTTGTCATTACAAGCAAAGTTTAACTTGCACAGAAGTTGACTCTAGTTCCTTGCAAGCTTTGTTCTAGAAGGAATGGGTCATACTTCAGCATGATGCAGCATATTGACATGTTGACTGTTTGTTGCAACCCATTTCTGACCTTTTAGAGGCATGAAAGTCACCTTTCCTTTCCATTGTATGTTCCTTACTTTTAGTGGCCTGCATTGACTGTAAATACTGAACTGCATTCATCTGCCCACTAAAAACATCCACTCAAAAAGTCTAAAACACACTTTGAAAAGTAGTTCACAACACATGCCTACATCAAAACTCTCTTTAGAATTCACTTACCTTGTAAGAGTTCCAGTACATTTTCATTTCACTATTACAGGAGGGGGAAGTGCTTTGAATCTTGAGTTATTTTACATCCCTGACACAGTAGATGTTCTGCATTATTTAAATGACTGTTGCTGATTAAAAGCATATTTGAAGTGAACTCTGTGTAGATAGTCAGGTGCCGCTGCCCAATCAACAAATGCTTGTGTCAACCAAAAACACTTGGGAAGACCTCCCTGGAAGCTGAGTGCACACACATCTCATATAAACTTGTAGAGAACTGTCATTCCTGGGCTTCAATGAGCAGTTATAAGCTTTAAAGTACAATTGCACTTCAGATTAATATTTAAATGAACTCTCTTCTAACAGCAATACACCACGTCTCCTTTTTCATCAGAACACCACTTGGAAATATGCTCTTTACAGCTCATTCTATCCCTGAAAATTCTGGGAACAGACTAACAGTACAGAGTGTGGTATGTAGCACTTTCAACATAAGAATAAATAATATCACCTGAAGTTCATTTCTGTAAATCCTTATATTTGAATCTACAGCTTCAGAGTTATTTGAAAATCTGACCAGTCACAGCTCCTATTAAAAAATAATTTTAATTTCTTTCCTTACCTATCATCTGAGAGCTGCTTTTTTCTTCTGTGCTCACATAGAAATTGTAGACATCCTACAGAACCTTAATCTTTTGAGAGGCTATTCCACCCATTTGGGTTCCTTCAGGTGAATAAGCAGGAAAAGGTATTCCAGAAGAGTGATATCATTTACAGCTGGCGTTTTAAGACAAATCCTAGGAATGGGTATCTGACTTACGTTGTCTAAAAGCTAATATCTAATCAGAGATCTTCCTCTTGGCTACCTCTGCATTCAGTGGGCATTCACTTCTGGAGGCTGACCAATCTATGAGACATGTAATTAAAGATGTTGATATAACTCAAGCATCCCTCACCAAATGCAGAAAACTACCTTAATTATCAAAAAATTAGGATTCTAATCTAAACCAGGTGAAGCAAATCTCATTGGTAACAGCAGCTGGGAAATACCTCCATTACAATCAATTGCAATACAGCTTGATTTCTGCATGCAATTGTCAAACAAAATGCATTTGATTTAAGTCTTTGTGAAATTTGCACAGGATTAAAGCAAAGCTCTTTGAAACTCCTTAAACTTGCATGTATGGTTTCATAATTAGCATGGGCTCCACGCACAGCCTCAGTTGCCCAGCTCAGGGAGTGCAGCAGTATTTCAGACAACAGGAACTACATCCCCCAGCGACCCAACTTGCACCTGAGGCTGGGCATCAGGAGTGGGGCAGAGATCAGGTGCCTTCTGCAAACTAATCAGGAAAGGCTCTTGATGTCCTGGCTGCTGGGACATTTCAGGTCTCAACCCTGTCACTAAACCTTCTTCTTACTTATTAGCTGTCTGCCATGTTTCTATGGCCCTGGCCAATGTTTCTTGTCCCCTTGCGGCTGTTACACTCCCAGAGCAGCTTTTGTGGCTGCTCCCTTGGGAGCTGAGCACACGTCCTGCCTTAGTGACTTGGGAAGCTGCTGCCAAAGCCTCAGGCACTAAAAGCGCCAACATTTCAAGAAAAAAAAAAATCTGTGATCTGGGAGAGGCTGATAAAGCACTTTTTAGTGAAAAGTATCACAGTTTGAACAGTTCAAGAAACAAGAGTAAAATACACCATGGTGAGTGGACAGCCAGGCTCAGACCTGTTGGTCTGACTCAGGATGCTGGAGCTTTCCCAGAGCGAGAGGTCTCACAAGAGACAACTTCTCCAGAGTCTCAGGCAATCCCTCAGCCGCCAGGTCCCTTCTGCAAAGGCAGTAGCCGCAAGGGATTTCAGCAGTGATTTCACCTTTGCCTTGCGGGGTTCCTCCAGGCCGACCCAGAGACAGAGTTACAGGAGAGTATTGTGGCCATTCCACAGGTGTGGCTTTATTGTCCAGAGCCCTGCAAAGGGTGGCCAGGGATGACAGCTCCCTCCCAAACTGGCAAGAAGCTGGGGTATTTATGGGGAAAGCCAGGGTGGTACCAGAGGGGAAAAACCAATGGGTTAAAAAGAATCTACGTGGGTACATCAGAGCATTGTGGGTACTGGCCATGACCAGGGAGGACAGCCTCATCTAAGGGTTAACCCTCCCAGGGAGGGGTGAGATGAATTTACATAACTCCATGCAAGGGACATCCCTCCAAGGCAGGGGCCAGATGGGTTTATCCGCCTCTACAATGGTGGTGTTAATAAGACACTGCAAACAATAAATCTTATTTTAAAAAATGAAAAATATCCTTAATACAGATATAAAATATAAAACTGAATCATTAACAAAAGGTTCTGGAAAGAAAGTTAAAAGAGGACATTTTCCTTTCAGGCACCTTGCTTTTATTTCTCACATTTTTCCAGCTAATGGAGTGAGAAACTATGTCGGGGTTATCTGGTCTGAGATTGACCCTGGTAGTGTAAAAAGTCTTTTTTTCTCACCAGCCCGTGCTTGGAAGAAGGAATTGGAGACCGTGTGGGTTGCAGTCCAAAGATATTTATTGTTCTTATCTAAGTTTTTTCTCTTTGCCCTGCTACAGTCTGTTCAGCAAGAAGGTCGAGGTGAAAGTCCCTTCCAACAAGGCGGTTTCTCTCTTTATACAGATATTTACGTACTATTTATGATTAAATACCCATGAGAATTTGTAATTTTAAACTATATTTTCCCCTATTAACCAATCTAAAAGAAACACCATTAGAACAGAAAATGGAGAAAGAGAAGAAGAAGAAAAAACCTGTACCACACCCCAAGTCCACCATTTTGTATCTCTTAACCCCCTATGTTAAAAACTCATAAATCTATTTTTCACCCTGTGATTTAACAATAATTATACTCATTCAATTCTCGTGGCTTGCAAATCCCCATACAAAGTTTGCAGTTGTTTTCATGGGCTGAAATGAAAAACACTGGTATTTCTGATTCCGTACTAAAATCTCAGACCCTTTGCCAGGTTCTCAGCCCATCCAAGACAGCCAGAGGAATATTTTGGCCTCTGACAAAACTACTGTCATGTTGCACATATTGTGGCAACAGTGAAACCTGAAAATGTACACAAACACTGCAACCTGTGCAATTACTCATGCTACCTTACCAAACAGGAAACAACTATCTTCCTTTCTCAGTTATTCCTTGGTCACCAAAGCTGCTGTTGGCTTTCTTGTACTCATTGTGGTCACATTTTTCTAAAAAACGTGTGTTCTAAACCCTTTTGGTCTAAACAAAGCACCTACACCATAATATTCCCCAAAGCAAATATTTTGCTATATTTTGTAGAATTGTTGCCTACCTTTTTTTCTCAGCAGCTCCCTGCAGGAACACCTCTCGTGTGACCTTCCCGTGTGTGGGACCCCCGCTCCCCTCACCTGGTCCCAGGTGCATCCCGTTACTGGATGTTCCTGCCCCAGCTAGGGAAGAACAAGCTCTTCTCAGACAACTCAGCTCAAGCACAACAAAGAAATTTTGCAGCACTGTCTCAAAGCAGTTTGAAGCTAAATGTTTGGACAGTTAAACAACATACTTTGTTTCACTTCTCTCGAGAAAACCCAGAAAAACAGCCAATCTAAAAGCAGTTGAGAAAATTACAAAGTTAGGCAGTTAGAAGTTTATTACCCTGTTGGAACAAATATGGGTCTTTTTACACCTCAAGATAGTAAAAGCTGCAAAACAAAGATGATGAATATTCATTCAGAGATTGCAGTAAAGCCCTACATTTTTGCTAACCAGGGGAGAAAAAAATGCTAAAATTGAAGTACTTCACCTATCCTGCTTCTGGCTTCTGAAGAAGACAGCTGAAGGGTAAGGCCGCTAATTAACATTAATTCATAAGGGAAAACATCAGGATACATCATAGTACTTGCTGGATGCAGGAACGTGGCTTTAATTGCTGAAAGCTGAGCATCAGTAATAGTGTTGTGTGCTCATGCCAGATCCTGAAGCTGAAGTTTGTGCTGTGCTATCTTGGAGAGACACAGTACCTCAGTCTTACTGCAAATGTTTTACAATGTAAACAGGCCCAGATCCACTAAAGCTCATAGGGCTCTGCAAAACTGCCACAAGCAGAGAATCCTTTTTGCTACAGTTTGGCAGGGGTTTGTTTTGTTTTGTTTGTTTGGTGCTTTTTGTTTTGTTTTATTTAATAAAAAGCTTCTGCAAACTACTTTGCACTGCAAAGGTGCACAATACAGTATGCTCAAATGCATATAATTATATGAATATTGGGATATGCTTCTTCACTTTTCCTTCTCTTCTCATCATAGCTAATTTCTTTCTGGTTTTCCCTCCAGGAAGGAAACTTGATTAGAAGCTGGGCTTTTTAATCTTTCCCAGTAATTCTATTTTTTAACTGTCCTGATTCTTTTTCACTCTTGGTTTTATTACTATGGTTTTCTGACTCTATCAAGCAAACTAAACAAGTTATTTGAATTTTATACTGGTACTATCAAACACATAAAGGCATGCTGGGAAATGTTCTTGAAGCATCTCTTTTTAAAGGTCTAAACCTTTTGTTATCTTGAAGAATTCATTAGCTGCCCAGAAATATATAAACCAATTATCTGCAGGACTAGACATTGTGACTCAAGTAGGATCTTTCTCAAGAACAAAGGGAAACAGGTCAGCAATGTGGAGGTTGCCTGGTTGCACTCAAAAAAGAGAGTGAGAGACATTTATATGAGAGACATTTAAGCACCTTTCCCAAAGGTACTCGACTTCTGTGTACATATTAGCAAAGTCTTCAAAGACATTTAAATATTCACTAGAAAAACCAAGGAAGTCATGCTTAATTGAAAGAATTAAGGCTGAAATAAGAATAAAAGTTGATCTGAAAGGGTTTTAATATGCAGAATCCTCTTTTGAATATGGACTTTAGGAGATAATATATTGACATGATAACTGGAGAAATCTCGGCTAGCTCAGTCTCTGGCTTTGTTGTCAAGAGCGGCCGCTCCTGATTTGGCCAGCAATTCGGGCAGCGGTGAAAGTGAGAGCTGCTTTCTATTTCTCTGTGGTCCCTGGTGTTGCAGTGTAGAGATTCAAAGTAGAAGAAATAGGAAAGGCTCCTTTCTGTCCTGTTCTCAGAGATCCTTGATTCACCCCAAGCTTGGGGGCCAGAAAGAGAGAGTTCAGAGTGAGGCACAGTCTTTTAAACTTGGGGGAAAGGGAGGCTGGTCCCTCAGGTCGATTGGCAGGGGTCTCCTCTATGACAGAGGGCAGGGTCAGAGACAGGGGACTGAGGGTTCTGGAATATAGGAGGGTTGGGTTGAGGCTTGACCCTGAGGGAGGGAGGAGAAAGCTCAGGCAGAACTAGACAGGGTAAGGAACATGGGGGGGAAGGGGGAAAATAACTTTAAACAACTTAACAAACCCACAATACTACAATATATGGTTTTAAATTCTGGTGTGGATCATAGGTGTGACCCAAGCAGTAGTCTCTGATTATGGACTAGAGGAGTATGGACTTTGGAAAAAGTCTGTATTCCAAAGAAATATGAACTTTATAAAAAACCCTTATGTAATTGTCATATCAGATCCTGGTTAGACACAGAATGTCTGACCCATGAAAACAAAGGCAATGGGAAAATGAAGTAAGAGTCATGATCCAGTTATTCAGAATAGTGCCTATCTGGGATCTTCCATGTGCTTTTAGTTGCTAAGTTTTAGTCAAGATGCTAAATTTCAGCAAGTTCAGAAAGTTTTTCTTAGCCAACTACAAAACAAGAGGGGTGTTAGAGGTCAATCAGTCCTCAGCTAGACTGCCCTTACTCTGTAAGAAAAAAAATAAAAAACCTGAGCTAGGAAAACGGTGTTACAGAACTTAGTATTAACATCAATTTGTTTCCAAAGAAGCATAAGGCACCTAAAACTCTATGTGATCCGATGCAAGGAGGAAGAGGGCATTTAATTCCTTTAACCTCTTCTGAAAAATCTTATCTACACAGTGACAGTGCAGCTTGGGAATTGTGCCAGGGCTGAGCAACACAGACTACTTCAAGAAGGACCACCGATCTCTCTCTAAAGGCTGGAGGCTGCTGTAAATCAAATCAAGAGGCACTGGTTCTGCCTGTTGTATTTCAAAGCGTATGACTCAAAAGTAATCTGAAAGTAGTGAGTGATACATTATTTCTAAGAGAGAATAAGCAGTCATAAGCAAGATTACTTTTTAAAATTGACTTTAATGATGTTTTTTTCTGACCCAAGAAGACATCTAGGTTTTAAAAAGCAACATTAAAGAAAGGTTATCCGTAATATGAGTATTGCAGTCTTAAAACATCATACATTTTGCTTTACAAGTACTATGGCTGGGTAAGCAACCAGCACCCTATCCTCACTACTCAGGGTATAACTGAAGGAGGAAAGCCGAAAGATAATTTTATTAGTTATTTAATACAGTTCATTTATAGACCTCTTTTTCATAAGTGTCCTCACAACAAATGACAATTATTTGGAGCAGTTACATAGGTAGGTACTTTAAGTGATTGTATGAAAACCATCCATTTATGTAATAATTTGAGAAAGCAGAAAGATTAATACAAAATAAATTGAAACCACCAAGATGGAAATTGATTATCTGTCCCTTGGGTAACTGAACTCCAAAGTGAGAATTTTTTTAATTTGGAAAAGTCACCCAAAAGAGAATACATTACATTTCATTCTTGATCTACAATCCACTTTTAATATAACATCTGTCCAGTTCTAGAATCCTCCTGCCAATGAGCACTTGTAAACATGTCCAGCAATGTGAAGACCTTGCATGAATAAACGATTTTCAGTCATGTTGCACAACATACAATGAAAGGAAACAAACATTTTAAAAGTATATGACACTTGATCTGAAAAATATTATCTCTAGTTATTACAATCAACTGAAATGCATTCATGACAAGCAAATGTAGGTCAGATATCCAATCCAGGCACTCACTCATATATAACTAAATCCATTTAGAGAATCTAAACATGTAGCCATTTTGCAGCAAGAAACGGAAGCATATGGATATTTCCTACTGACTTGAAGGAAATGGGAACTCGGGAGAATTCATATGCCTAAATACTATTATTTACCTTGAGAAAATAAGTGAAAAAGCCTGCGGATGCCTCTGGAATTCAGTCTATCCCTTTTGCTGTCGGAGGATATATATAAAACTTTGACAATAGGCTTTCATATTAAGTAATATTGGTGCAATAATCATGGTGCTGCACAAAGAATTTACAGTTTAGTAATTCCTTCAGAATATGTCAAGTGTATGTCATTCGTTACAATATTGACTGTACTCTAACAGTTCCCCAGGTTTCTGGTACCACTGATCACAAAGAGTTCTGAAAACTGATCATTGAGTGGCATGGAATAAAATAACCCTATTCTGGTAGAAATAAGAGAATTCTAAATTCTATTTAGTCAAAATAAAAATAAAATAAATCTCTCATCATCATCTTTTGCTGCATCTGTCCCTAAAATTTCCACTCCCATTTATTAATGTTTTCTAATGAAATTGAAAAGAGAGTCTTTGATTATTCAGGGAGAAAACGCACAGAGAAATTTCCAGACGTGCAGTAGTCCTGCATCTAAATGTGACAGTGAAGTTCTGCTACAGTAGAGGAATAAAAACATTATACTATATTGATTGTAATAATGTCTGGTTTGGCTAGAAGAAAAAGTTATGTAGATGACTATTTGCGTAGCTTGAAGAAAAACCAGGAGAAAAGGAAGAATCCAGGCCAAAATTAAAGGCAAAAAATTCTGTGAGCTATACAAGCCTACAAGACATTCTGGCACAAATAAACATAAAATCTGTATTCTTTCAGAACCACTTTTTGAGTGACTTGAAACAAACATTTTTTCATTATTTACTTTCCCCATTGCAAAAATCTAAACAGGTACAAATTAGCAGCAAAAAAAAAAGTTGATTCATAAACTATGAGGTCTGCAATGCTAAACCAAACATTTAAAAACTACTTAGTGCAACAATCAATAATGGTACAGCTACTGTAGGACCCATTGGGAAAAGGCTGCAGAACTCATCAAGTTTCAGTAAGGGCTTGATTACTTCTTACGTATTTGGACATCCTTGTTCATGTGAATTTAATAACACATGATAGTATCAATAAAGTCCTTTCTAAAGCCACTGTAATGCATTAACATTTTAAAATGTGTTCCCCAAGCCTCCAGAAGTTTTTTAGGTTTCAGAGACAGAGAAAACTTCAAGCAGTTATTTTATCAATATTTTCTTGTCTGGCAAATCAGTCTGCACTGAGACCTGTCAAATTGAAGACAGGTTTGGGGTACATTCTGCAGCTCAACACTTTTTGGGGGTAAAATATTTGATTCTGCAGTGGAATGAAAATTGCGTTGCAGAAGAAGCATAGAAGCAGTCGAGAAGTTGTAAAGAAGCAGTCAGAAACAGTGCTTTTAAAGACTAGAATTATATAGGCAATTATATATTATTTTGCTCACTGTATCATTTCACTTGAAAACAAAACCAAACCAACAAATAAACACCCCCAAAAGAACCAAAAAACAAAACAACAAGAGAACCAAACAACAAAAAAATCCCAAATCCCAAAAATCCCCCTCCAAGTTCAAACATCAGTCTTAAGATGGGTATGATTTATGAATAGCAAATTCTTCCAAATTCTGAGACTAGAAATAGCATAAACTAAAATCCATCAAATGGGCAGCCACTAACAAATCAATTTTCTGTTGTACTGGTGCAATCTGAGAAATATGAAATAACTCTGGTGCTATTTTATTTTCTTAAACATACAGAGTAGCCAGAGATTTAACTGCAACTCTCTTACAGGAATGTATGTATTACTCAGGAAAGGCAAGGTGATTTTATCTTGGCACAATATATAGATACTGATTCCTGTAGCATTAGAATTTAAGGATATAGTTTCATTTTATGCCCTACTTCAGAAGGGTGTAGGAGCTACCAATCTATATCTTTCATAAAGTCTAACATTTGTCTTTCAACTTTCTGATAAAGAAGAAAAAAATTAAATTAGGGGCAAGCTCACCTACTACTTGCAAAAAAGGAGTTAGGACTTTGAAAAGTTAATATTTTATTAATTGAAACAAGAATCTTTTTCTAGGCTCTCTAAAAAAGTAGTTGCCCTTAAGCTCTTGGTATAGCAGTGTGGATGGCCATGCCGGGGTCTGTTGGTCCAACCCAGGATGCTGCAACCTTCCCAGAGAGAAAGATCTCGCAAGAGACAACTTCTCCAGGGTCTTGGGCAGTCCTTCGGCCGCTGGGTCACCTCCACAAGGTGCAAGTGATTGAGCTCTGGGATTCAGCAGTGATTTCAGCTTTGCCTTTGCGGGGTTCTCCCAGGGCAACCCAGAGACAGAGTTACAGGAGAGTCGTGTGGCCATTCCACAGGCATGGCTTTATTGTCCAGAGCC
Organism: Alaudala cheleensis; assembly: GCA_013398995.1. Taxonomy (NCBI): domain Eukaryota; kingdom Metazoa; phylum Chordata; class Aves; order Passeriformes; family Alaudidae; genus Alaudala; species Alaudala cheleensis. The sequence continues at coordinate 2,258 of VWYE01027406.1, read as the reverse complement.
CTGCAAAGGGTGGCCAGGGATGACAACTCCCTCCTGAACTGGGCAGATGCTGGGGTATCTATGGGGAAAGCCAGGGTGGTACCAGAGGGGAAAAACCAATGGGTTACAAAGAATCTAAAGAATGTGATGTGGGTACATCAGAGTGGTGGGTACTCTCTGTGACCAGGGAGGACAGCCTTATCTAACGGTTATCTCTCCCAGGGAGAAGCGGAATGGTCTTATAGAATTCCATTCAAGGGACAGCCCTCCAAGGCAGGGGCCTGACAGGCCCTTCCACCTCTGCATAGCAGCATTTAAAATCAGTTTCTGACGTGCTCAGGATGTGGGTTTTTTCTTCATTTGATCTCTCTTTAAACTTGCTTACCAAGAAAGCAAAATCAGTTCTTAGAGCCTGTACTATCTTTATGGAAAATCAGGTTATATAATAAAAGGAAATTCATTAATTTATATTGAACTGTAGTGTTTTTATGAATACAGATCTTTAGTCTTAATATGGGTTCAGCATTTTACTTTTTATGTGTTTTTGGAAATAGATTTCAATACATTCTGTTAATTAGAAGCATTTTGTCACTACAATACAAGATCACATGGCAGAGAAAGCTGAAGGTGAATCAAAACGTATGGTTTCCCTTTTCTTTCACATGAGAATCTGGGTGTGTGTAAAAGCTCTATGCCAGAAACATTGGTGAATTGTGATTTGATGAAAGCAGATCTGTTTGCCAGGAGCTAATTGGTGCAACAAACTTCTCATGAAGCTGCTATGATTTAGACCTCAGCTCAGAATAAAAATATGATTGTTATAGTTCTTTGTATCTCAGATCTTGTCAGGAACATTTGCTTTAATAGTTGACTGTCATCCTGAATTTTTAAGCCTTCTGATAGTTCTCCTATTTGTAGTGGAGTTTCTCATGGTTTTTAGGTAAACAACAGGGTTGTTTGTGTAACAAACAATGTTTATCTCCTTATTAGGAAGAGAAAACTTGACAAGCATTTCTGTTAGCCAGTGTGATTGGAGAGGTGGAGACTTTATTCTCCAATCACTGGCCGTGATTAGATTATATATATAGTTCCAGGCAAAAATAAACTCTCTTTTCTTTCCTGCATGTGAACGTTTGTGTTGTGCCATTATTTTGTGTATCAGTGCGACAGTTGACAGTGCTGATGAGACAGTAAATTTGTTTGCTATGCAAGTAAACAAAGGAACTGTGCTTGTCTTGGGAGTGGTTTGATTATTTAGGAAGTGTATTTATCCCTGTAATTATTTTGTCTTCAAACTGGGATAGCAGTGTTTTTTTTCTTCTTGGTACATAGCTGTCAAAACGGTTTCCACATGGAAAAAGAAACTTAAGGGAACATTATTTTCCCCACCATACTCAATGTGTTTTATCAGTATTCTAATCTTTCAGGACTATAGTAAAGATTAATATGTAAATGTTGGATTATGGGCCAGTCTTGTCAGCACCCATAGCAAGAATGTGAATGTAGGACATCTGATTTAGCAAATCTATTTAACAATTGTATCAGATCTCCCCTGTATTTTCCATAGCAGACTGTTTAGCAGACAAGCTTATGAGGAGATTGAAGGATATACCTATTGACACATTTTAAATCTGACATTAATCTGCCCTTTCCATTAAGAAGTATCAGTTTGTCTGGATTCTCATCTTCGACACAGAGTGTCCTTTTACCTACATGTTTTCTCATTTTGTAATTTTATAAGAATGAATAATTACATTTAGCAAATGAGTTGCAGATCTCTCCTGCTTTCTCAGCTGCTGTCTGCAGATTGATGTTCCTCTGAACTCCTCTTCTTTGTGGTGTAGTGGTTCTAGTGTTTTCTTGCTGTGAGATAGGATTAGGAGAAGCAAAGCAGGCTCACACTTAAAAGATATAGTTTTATTCACATACACTAAAGAGAAAGAAAAAAACAAAGAATCCAAATGAAACTTTCAAAATACTTCCCCCTTTCCCACCAGCTTCTTTCTTTCTCACAGACATTGTATAAAGGCAAAAAATTCAGAACCCAAGGTCTGTGCTTCTTATAAAGTAATCTTTCATCAGTCTATTTAGAGAGAGAAGTCTCTTCTGGTTATGGTAACTCACCACAAGAAGAAACAGTCTACTTTTGGCTCTTAGCTCTCACAAAAACAGCTGCCCAGGAACCTGTTTCTGTGGTTCTCCCATATCCCATCAGCTTCCTGCGGCTGCAATATAGGCCATGGAATCTGTGCATTCTGGGTGTCATTTTAAAATGAACA
>VWYE01027403.1:3138-18917 GCA_013398995.1 Alaudala cheleensis | reverse complement strand
GGAGCAGCCTGGCACAGTGGGAGCTGTTCCTGCTCATGGTTCTGGGTGGGATGATCCCTAAAATCCCTCCCAACCCAATCATTCCATGATTTATTGTGTGTTTATGGAGCCTCATCCTCCCAACAACAACCCAACATCTCCCATGTGGAGCCCTCCACGTTCCCAAAGGGGCTGTGCCCATGGCCAGGCTTGGTCATGAGTTCATTTTAATTCCACCCAGGATTAAAAATTCTGCTCATCAGGCAAGAAAGGAGAGACTCCAATTAAGTTCCCACCTTGTTAAGCAAACCCAGAATCCAAAACTCACCCGTGGACAATCTGCCCCAGCCAGGGCTGCCAACAATGACAAAGGCATGTTCAGTCATTCAGAACTTGCTCCCAGACTTTTTTGGGAGCACAAAACGAAGCCACACTCACACAATAAATTATTCACTGCAAATGATTCACCAGATTTAGAAATCACCTAATCCCCGAGCTCTCTTTCCAAGCAGTGGATGGATTGATTCTAGTCCCAGAATCTTAAATATTTTCCTTTTATTTTTTTTTTTGTCCTTTATTTGGTTCCTATCCCATTTTTCTTGCCTGTCACCTCGTCCTGATGAGAATTTTTGCCTTCCTGAGTCAGTCCCAGCCAGTGAAGTCGGTGCCAATGGCCATTTTGAGTTTGCTGAAGTGACTCTCTGGCTCCTGGGTGCCACAAATCCCATCTCTGGTTCACCTCAACCCTCCTCATTTGCATTCTAAACCCTCATGGTCCGGGGCAGGGAAATCCTTTGTCACCGAGTGTGACCTTTCAGCCGCTTGTCACCACCAACCCACACCCCTGGAGCCAAGTTTCCCCCTCAAATGTCACAAAACCACCCTGTGGTCATTTCCCCTTCCCTCAGGGTGGGGAAAAGTCGTCCTTTGGGATGGATTTGGATTGATTTATGGATTGATTTATCCCTGATTTCTCAGCATCCATGGAGCCTTTCCCATCGTGGATCCTGCTGGAGGGGCCCTGCAGGGACAGGAGGTGGCTTCTGTCCCCCCTCTGCACTTCCTGCAAATTGTGGGAGCAGGAAAAGTGAGGGAATATCCCCCAAAATAAATGTCATTAACAGCCCTGCCTTCCACAGAATCCCAGAATCTTCTGAGTTGGAAAAGACTCCCCAGGATCATCAAAACCCACAGATGCAGGAGCATCACATCAAAATCTGGGCATGGTCCATAATCCTTGGAGCTCTGAGTGGCAATTTTCCAGCTGTGTCCCCTCGTGGGAAACTTGTGGATATCTTAAAAGGCTTTTTAAAAATTTATTTAATTTTATTTTAAATGAAAAACCTCCTTATATTCAGTTTATAAATGGAGAGAGGAGCATCTGACAAAAAAAATGTTGAAGCTGCACCGAGTTCCTCCCGAATTATCAATGATCTGTGGGCCTGGGGCAGCACAAAATTCAGTTGTTTCTGCAATTTCTGCAGCCATGAAACACCAACTGCAGGCAGGAGTGACGGTTTAGCTGTGACCACATCTTCCCCAAACTGGTGACACGAGCCAGGGGCCTAAAAATAAACGTGGTTGTGGTTTGGCTTTCAGAGCCGAGAGGTTTGGGACAAAAAAATAATAAAAATAATTAAACTGTTCTTCCAAAAATAGGCTCCCAGTCCACATCCCATCCCATTTTTCTCCTTCTATCCCCTTTCCCAATCCCCAGGATCCACCAGACCCCCCTGGAATCTGGACTTGGCCCCATCCCATGGCCATGGACTCCCCCAAACTTCCCTCCTCCCTCCTTTGTGGGCTCCTGCCAGGGGTTCCCAAACTCCAGACAGCTCCAAACCCACCTGGATCAAGCCTGGAGGGGAGAAGCAGCGGAGCTGTCCCGGGAAAAAGGAATTTTATGGTAATTCTGGAGCAGGGAAGCAGACTTTGGGATGGGAGCCGATTTTTTGGGAGGCTTGAAAAGGGAGGAGGGAGCCCCAGATCCGTGAGGAGAAGCAAGTGGGAACAGAGCAGGAGGAGGATGAGGCTTGTCCCAGTGTGCCTGGTCAGATCCCATCTCACACCTGATGGATGCTGTCCAGGAGAACACATTCCCATGGATTCCTCAGCCTGGGATGAGCAGGAGGGGGTGGAAAGGGCCGGAGCTGAAGCACCAGGGGGAGCTGGGGTGGTGTGGGAAGGCTCTGGGATATCCAGGGATGGATGGAGGGGTTGGGAGCCGCAGGGAGGGAGAGCAGCGTCCTCATCCCTGTCATTGGAGAGCTTTTCCTCAGGGATGTGCTGGATCCAACTCTGCAGGGATCAGATCCACAAATTCTGACTNTGGGGGTGGCCCTTGGGGACAGGCTTTGGGCTGGTGCTGGAGCTGCTGGGGTGGCTCTGGCTGATCCTGAGGGGCTCTTCCCACCTTGATGGTTCTGTTTTGTTTTCTCAAATCACATTTCTGCCTGATTTAATGAGTTTTTAAGCAGCCAGGCAGGTGTAGAAAACTGTTTTCCCTCAGGGATGGTGTGGAGTGGGGAACCAAACACAAAACCCAACAGCAATTCCAAAATCATTCATTTCCGAGAGTCACACCCTGAGCCGTGTGGTGACACTTGACTCAGGCAGGGGGATTCCTAAAAATGTAGGAAGTGGTTGAGAGAAATGCCCCCCAAAAAAGGGAAATTGAATTCCTCAGAGTCAGCAGGAGGAACGAGAGCAGCCCTGCACAGCCCAGAGGAGGAGCTGTAGAAGGTGTGGGGCTAAAATGGAACAGAAGAGATGGAGAAAAAGTGGAACAGCACACCTGGAGGCAGAGCTGAGAGGTTTTTAAAAGTTATTAAAACTTTGCCAGAATGCACCAAAAAAAAAAAAAAAAGGGAATTTGTATCCAGTGCAGGTGGAAAAAACAGCAGAGCCAAACACAGGTGAGTTCTGAAGGTGGAAATGCGAGGAATGAGCTGAGGGGGTGAAGAGAGCAAGGAAATTAAAATCTTAAATAAAAAATCCAACATAAAAATGTCTTTTTGTGTGTTCAAAAGTGTTGGAACCCTGGTCAAAATTCCAGGCTCTCTGTGCTCACAGGCTCTGAGCCCCAGGAAAACCCTGCACTGGAGCTGAGGCCGTGGAAGAGGCTCCCAAAAATGAGTGGCAGCCCTGGGATGATGGGTGTGGAGTTTGGATAGAAGTGTGTGAGAGCACAGGGGGCACAACTCAGAGCNTCTGCCTCAGACACCAAAATTTATGAGTTTTTCCCTGAGGGAAAGAGTGGCCCAAGGAAACTGAGGTGTTCCAGCAGTGACTCCGTGGGTGAGCTGCTTTTTCCACCCAAAACCAAGGTTTAATCAGCCAACCCTTAAAATAAATAAATAAAAATAATAATAATAATAAATATTTCCATTCCTCCATTAGACAGCTGGAATTATCAGGGTGAAAAAGAGGGTTTCACCTCCAAAATCATTGAGTTCTTACACTGCTAAAAGGGGATTAATTTTTTTTTTGGAATGTGTGGATTGGGAGGGGAACTTCCCCACGTCCATATCCACCCTGGCAGTCCCCAACTGCCACGGGAGGGAAGGAAGCTCCCATCCAGGCTGATAATGCCAGAAATAACCAGGACAGGATCTGGGGGAATTTCCTATGGATTCCTGGCTGTGCTGAGATAAAGGGGAAGTGCCAACAGACCCTGCTGCTCCAACCCAGAGGTTAAAAATGCCTCCTCTCCCAAATAAAACTGGAGGTGCACAGTGAGATCGTTGGTGTCTCTGTGGTGCTGCTGCTCCTCTCGCCCCAAAAAGCACCAAATTTGAGAAAAATGACAAAAATATTAGAAAATTAATTACAAAGATTGATATTTCTATTAAATTTGGCACAAAAGGTCACGTTTACAGAGCCAGGGATGTCCAATCCTCCAGGTTCAGAAGATGCCTTGGGAAGGGGAGGATTCCACCAGCCTCAAAGAACTCGTGGGTGACCTCTGAGACATCTCCAGTGTTTGCTGAAAAACTCCTCCTGTACCTGCTGGAGGTTTTAGAGCTGTTCCCTGCCTGTTATTTTGTCGTTTTGGACAACAAATAATATTTTGTGTTGTTATTTGCTGAGTTTTCTCTCAGCTGTTTGATGAAAATAAAACTCATTGCGGTAAAAAAATTGCTGGATTTTTTTAAAATTCTGTGTTTAATAATTATGAAAATCCTGTTTGCTGAGCCTTTAACGTGACCCAGGCCAGAAAGCCAAACACATCCTGAGGGAGGTGATTCCCCCTCTCCACTCTCCAGCTCTGGGGATTCCAACATGAGCCGGAGCTGGAGCTGCTGGAGCAATTCCAGAGGTGATCAGAGATGGGGAGCAGCTCTCAGCCTGGAGAGGAGAAGGCTCTGGGGAGATCTTGGAGCACCTGGCAGTGCCTGGAAGGAGCCCAGAGGAAAGACTGAGATATTTCACAAGGGCTTGGAGTGATGGGATGAGGAATAAAGGGTTTAAACTGAAAGAGGGGAGGTTTAGACTTGGTATTAGGAAGGAATTCCTTCCCTGGGGCTGCCCCTGGATCCCTGGCAGTGCCCAAGGCCAGGTTGGACATTGGGGCTTGGAGCCACCTGGGACAGTGGAAATAAATGATTTTTAAGGTTTCTTTCAACCACTGAGCATTAATTGGGCATGAATTCACCTTTCACAGTGGCCAGGCTGCCTCCATCTGCTCCCCCTTGAGAACTGTGGCCATAGATCACCCCCAACCCTCCCTGGAGAGAGACAACATCCCAAATCCCATCCAAGAGATGGGATTGGAGGCCCAGATCCCATCGGCCTGGACTTCAACTCCTTTGAAAATTCAGAATTTAACTCCCAGCCAGGCAGTACCAGGTAAAATCTGCGGGTTCTCTTTCAGCACTCGGGACTGAGCAGCACCACACTGCAGGGCTGAGAGAAATCAGGGGAAAGGATCCTCCTCATTTCTCCAGCCCTTGGGGTGAAACATCCTTAAATTTGCAGCTGGCTGAGCTTCAGAATCCTTGGTTTGGCCCTCGAGTGCCACTCGGCCCCTGTGAAGAATTAAAGATGATTTTTGTATTTTTTTTCCCCCCCCGGGAATCTCAGCTCCGCCCCGAGGTTTTCCCAGCTGATTCCCGAGCTGCTGCTCTGCCCGAGGGAAGTGATCCCTGTGGAAAAAACACTCGCAGACACCGAAATACTTGAAATACCTCTGCCAGCCTGTGCCGAGCTGCCGCTCTCACTCCTTCTCAAGGCCTCCTGGAAGGGAATTCCCGGCGGAGCTCCCGTTTTCCCACCTCAATTAGCGCATCCCTCCCCCCTCGCAGCCTTGACACCAACCGCGGGCGCTCCGAACCGGCCTCCGCTCCCTCACCGAGCGGTGTTTACCTAATTAAGAGCTCCTCGGCAGTCCCCAGCCAGTTAATTGTGTCATTTCGAGGCAGCTCTTGACGTGAGGAGCAGCTCCGTTGGCTGGAGGATGGGGCCGGCCCGGGCTGGGAGCATCTCCCGGGAGAGGCGCGGCGTGGCCGGCGCACGGAGCGGTAATTGGGTCCCCGGAGGATGCTCGGCTGCCAGCGGGGATTGTTCGGCCTCTCCAGCGAAATTCCGAGCTGCCACGGCTCCTCTGTTGCGTGCGGAGCCCCGGCATTCCCGGGAGGGGGGAGATGGGTTGTCCCCTCTTTGTCACTCGAGGCTGTGACATTTCCCCGTCGGAGCGGAGGGGCAGAGCCCTGATGGAGCTGGAGGTGCCTAAAATCCAAGCTGGCCCTGCCCTCCTTCAGCTGGAGGCTGCTCCCCCTGCTCCTGTCGCTCCCCACGGCGGATTTGGGGACGTGGAAGTGGGAAGGGATGGATCAAAACGTGCCCGGTTTGGGATTCCCCCCGTGGGTTTGCTGGGTTGGTGAGGAGGAGAATTCCTTGGGTTTTGGGGGGTCAGAGTGGGAATTTCCTGGAGATGTGGGCGGCAGAAAGGATCCTCTCCTTGGAGGCACAACTCCAGCAGCTTTTCTGCTTGCACACCCTTCAGTCAGGCAGCTGTGGGTGCAAAACCTCTGTTCCTACAGACAGAGTGTGCCCGGGAGAGTGAAGGAGGGAGAAAAGAGTTCAGGCTCTTCAGAGGACAAAATACAGAATCGTTTCACCATCAAATCAGCAGAGAAAAAGCTTTAGTTCATGTGCAAAGGGTGAGAAAAACACAGGAGAGCACAGCAGATTTTAAGACCTTTGAATCATGGAATTTCCAGAGCTGGGAGGGACCATCAATCCCACCCCTGTCCCTGCCCAGACCCCCCAACAATCCCAGCCTGGGCATCCCTGGCAGTGCTGCCCAAAGGCTCCTGGAGCTGTGGCAGCCTCGGGGCCGTGCCCATTCCCTGGGGAGCCTGGGCAGTGCCAGCACCTCTGGGGGAAGAACCTTTCCCTCAAATCCAACCTCAATCCCTCCTGGCACAGCTCCAGCCAGGATCCTGTCCCAGGAGCTGCAGACTGAAAACTGAATCCCATTTCCCAGGACAAATGGGCTCCTGTGCTCCAGGCAGGGTCAGGACTCCAGCCCCACTCTGATTTTGTCCCTGGGATGTTTGGTGGGAGAAAATGCCCGGGAGGTCCCTCAGAGGGTGAGGGTGGAAAGGGCTCCCAGGAGTTCCTGTTCTCCTTCTTTCCTCAGTCACTTCCCTCCCTCCCTCAGTTCCTTGTCGGTGACGCTGGTGGCAGCTCCAGGTTTGCCTGAAAACTCTGTGAGGTTTCCAGGAGCTCTTCCCAACAGCCCCANAAATCCACCCTCAATCCCTCCTGGCACAGCTCCAGCTGCTCCCTCAGGCCCTGTCCCTGCTCCCAGAGTGTTTCTCCACCACCCCTGGTGAGGAAGTTGTGATTCTGTGATTCCGTGGCTGTTTTGTCCCAGCTCTTTTCACTTTAACAACTTTGCCATGAGGCACAAGTGCTGCTGTTTATCAAAGAATCATGGAATGATGGAATATCCTGAGTGGGAAGGGACCCACAGGATCATGGATCCAGCTCCTGTCCCTGCCCAGACCCCCCAACAATCCCAGCCTGTCCATCCCTGGCAGTGCTGCCCAAAGGCTCCTGGAGCTGTGGCAGCCTCGGGGCCGTGCCCATTCCCTGGGGAGCCTGGGCAGTGCCAGCACCTCTGGGGGAAGAACCTTTCCCTAAAATCCACCCTCAATCCCTCCTGGCACAGCTCCAGCTGCTCCCTCAGGCCCTGTCCCTGCTCCCAGAGTGTTTCTCCACCACCCCTGGTGAGGAAGTTGTGATTCTGTGATTCCGTGGCTGTTTTGTCCCAGCTCTTTTCACTTTAACAACTTTGCCATGAGGCACAAGTGCTGCTGTTTATCAAAGAATCATGGAATGATGGAATATCCTGAGTGGGAAGGGACCCACAGGATCATGGATCCAGCTCCTGTCCCTGCCCAGACCCCCCAACAATCCCAGCCTGTCCATCCCTGGCAGTGCTGCCCAAAGGCTCCTGGAGCTGTGGCAGCCTCGGGGCCGTGCCCATTCCCTGGGGAGCCTGGGCAGTGCCAGCACCTCTGGGGGAAGAACCTTTCCCTAAAATCCAACCTCAATCCCTCCTGGCACAGCTCCAGCCAGGATCCTGTCCCAGGAGCTGCAGACTGAAAACTGAATCCCATTTCCCAGGAAAAATGGGCTCCAGAGGGGTCAGGACTCCAGCCCCACTCCGATTTTGTCCCTGGGATGTTTGGTGGGAGAAAATGCCCGGGAGGTCCCTCAGAGGGTGAGGGTGGAAAGGGCTCCCAGGAGTTCCTGTTCTCCTTCTTTCCTCAGTCACTTCCCTCCCTCCCTCATTTCCTTGTAGGTGATGCTGGTGGCAGCTCCAGGTTTGCCTGAAAACTCTGTGAGGTTTCCAGGAGCTCTTCCCAGGAGCCCCATTCCACAGAATTCCTGCTTCAGATACCCTTGCAGAGACCCCTTTCCTCCAGGAGAGACTCCAGAGAATCCCAAAATGGTTTGGGATGGGAGGGACATTAAATCCCATCCAAATCCCACCCCAGCCATGGGCAGGGACAGCTCCCACTGTGCCAGGCTGCTCCCAGCCCCAATGGCCAACCTGGCCTTGGGCACTGCCAGGGATCCAGGGGCAGCCCCAGCTGCTCTGGGAAAACTCAGCCTCCCCCCCATTCCTTCCCAATATCCCAATTCCCATTATCCAAACCCACTTTGAAGCCATTTCCCATTTTCTTGGCACTCCAGTTCCTGATGCAGAATCCCTCTCTGGCTTCCTTGGAACCCCCTCAGCCCCTGGAATTGGCTCTGAGGTCTCCCCACATCCTTCTTTTCTCTGAGGCTTCCAGAGCGCCAGGAGCATTTGGACCCTGCTCCCAGGGATGCCCAGGGTGGGGTTTTTGGGGGGTCTGTGCAGGGCCAGGGCTGGGACTGGATGATCCCTGTGGGTCCCTTCCCACTCAGGACATTCCCAGATTCCATTCATGAATTGATTTCCTGGTTTTCTTGCTCCTTAGGGCAAAAATCAAAATTTTTTTGTTTGGTTTTCTTGTTTGTTTGTTTTGGGGGTTTTTTTTTGAGGGTTTTTTTGTGGGTTTTGGGGGTTTTTTTGGTGGGTTTTTCTTTTGTTTTGTTTGGGGTTTGTTTGTTTGTTTGTTTGGGTTTTGGAGGCTTTTTTTTTGTTTTTTGATTATTTTTTCCCTTTCTCTCTGCCTTGATAACGTGTCTGAAGATAAGAGCAGAGGAGCATCCCTGCAGCTCCTCAGGGGCTGCCACACCATTCCAACTCCTCCTCACCCACTCCCAGATCTTTTTATTTAAAAAAACAAAAATAAAAATCATCCCAGAACAGCAAAATCCTCCCTTTTGACTCAGAGTCTGACTCCTTCTTCCAGAGGGACTTTGCCCAGGATGGTCCCCATTGGTCCTTCCCCTCACACCACCCTCCCTGTCAGCTCCTGGGGCTCTCCCAGGGCTGTCACCCCAGGGCTGGACGTGGTGACCTCATGGGGACCTCAGCCAAGCCCTTCACCTTCCAATTTGGGACCCAATATAAGGCAGGAGCAGGAGGGCTGGGAGGGAGGGAAGGGCAGGAGAAGCCTTTGGGGAAGGAGCTCAGAGAGTTCAGGAAGGGTCACATTAACTTGCAGAGTGGCTCTTTATAATTTTAAATTTTTTTCCTTTTTTTTCCCCATTTTTTCTCTCTTTTCCTATTTTTTCCACATTTCCCCACTGAGAATTTCTCAGCCCTCACCTTTCCCTCTCTCTCCCCCTCTCAGCTGTAGTGAAGATTTCCATCCTCAAGGAACTGGAAAAACCCTGTGAGGGGTGTTCAGCCTGGAGAAGAGAAGGCTCCAGGGAAAACTCATCCCAGATGGGACATCCTCCCCTGGAACACTTCAAAACACTTTGATACCCTCACAGATTTCTTGGGAATCAGAGCTGAAACCCTTTGGAAAATCCCTTTTTTTTTTGAAATCCTGTAGAATTTCCCATTCTGTTCAGTCTGCTGTGCCCCAAACACAAATTAATTAAAAGGTCCAACCCTCCCTGTGTGTTCAGGATCACCCTGAGCTGCCCATTCCCAGATATCCCCAAGTTCTCCTCTCTGATCCACGGAGGATTTGGAGGGGAGGAGTGGAGGAGCAGCTGCCTGGCTGCTCCCAGCCCCAGACAGAGCCCACATTTTTGTGAGGAGTCCAGAGCCTGGGCCAAGACACTCAGGGGAGGAGACATGAGAACCTGTTGCTGTCCCAAAATGGAGCTGCTGGCCTTGGAGTGGGGGAGCTGAGTCACCTCTCCTGCTCCTCTGGGCTCTCCAGATGTCGGGATTTGCTGCTTCACTTTTTCCCATTCCCTCCCCTGCCTTCTTTCCCACAAAATTTCGGCTTTCCACGGTGACATCACCAGTTCCACAGTGCCCAACACTCCCAATTTTTGGAAGGAGGGGTGGGTCTGATGCTTTCCAGCAATATCCTCATGCCCATGGGACACGTGGAAATATTCATGGGAAAAAAAAAAATCATTTTTAAGCATCCCAAAACCAGCTCTCACCTTCCCTCCCTCTTTCCCAACAACTCCTGCTGTCCTGATTTTGAGGTTCCTTTATGTTCCAAGGGATTTTATCCAGTGGATCCACGATATTCCCAGCCCACCAGGCATTTAGGGAAGTGCTGGGAGGCTGAAATCCTTGGCACTGCTGTTGGATGTGACTCATGAGCTGGAGGTGGGCAGGTGACATCACCAGCAAAGGGAAACGAGGATTTCAAGGGTTCAAGGGTTTCAGTTGAAAGGAATAAAATATCCAGACACGGAGGATTAGCAGGAAAAATTTGCCTCTGTCAGGAGCAGGGCAGCCCAGAGAGGATAAATTAGATCCTTTTGCTTCCTTCAGCCACCGGTTTCTTGTCAGGCTGGAAAAAAACCTTCCCAGAAGCCAAAAAAAAAAAGAAAAAAAAAAAAAAGGGAAAAGAAGAAGAAGGCAGCTGGTTTTGACAGAAATGCAGCCGTTACCTCAGTGAGCTCATTACCTCAGTGAGCTGCACAGGAGGGCTCTGAGAGCAGACAAATTCTCTGTGTCCTGTCCCAGATTCCCAGATTTGGATTTCCTTGCCATAAAAGACAGGGAGTTAGACAAAACAAAAGTGGTTTTAGTAGCTGGACATGAGCAGCAGGAGCAGGGCTGAGCTCCCCCGGCATGGAGCTGCTCCTCTTTTGCCTCGTCATGGCCAGAAATCCCAGCTCTGCCTTGTGTGCAGATTCCAGGGTCTGAGGCTCTGGGTGGGAATTCCAGCATTCCCTCCTGATGGAGGGAAGGGGGATCCTTGAAGGCACATCCCTGGAAGGGTTTGATGCTTTAAGTTTGATGTTTGCAGTGTTTGAGGCTCTGTGGTGCCCAGGGCTGCAGCTCTGAGCTCACATTCAGCCTCACTCAGCTCTGCACACAGCAGGGACACAAAACAAATCCTGTCCCTGCTGCACCCCAAGGACAATGGCACAAGTTCTCAGGCCCAAAAGCACAAACAAGGCTGGGCTGAAGGGACAAAACAACAAGGCTGGGACTTCATCACCTGCAGCTGCAATGGGACAATGAAACCCCAATGTGCAAATGGAGCCAAACTGATCCAAGTGGGAGACCTCGTGTCCAGGGGTCCCATTTTGGGTCAATTTTGTGCCCATTTTGTGTCCATTTTGTGCCCATTTTGGGTCCACCTTGGGTGCAGCCCTGGCCAGGCTCTTGTCCTGCCCAAGGTGTTTCCTTAAAGGCCTTTTAATAAATCTCTCCTTTATTCCCTGGCTCTGTCCAGTCTCTGTTCCAGCTCAGCCTTCCCAAGGAACCAGTTTAGGACCCGGCTCTGAGCAACCTGGGATAGTGGAAGGTGTCCCATGGGAGGGCTTTGAAATGGGATGAGCTTAAAAATCCATTCCAATGCAAGCCATTCCACAATTCCATGAACTCTGAGCCCAAGGATACAGCAGGGCCCATTCCCAGGGAGTAACACAAGATCTGCCCCAGGAGCAGTAGCTGGTGAACAATTCTGGAAACAATGACACCAGGAAGTTTTTTTGATCTTGGAGCGTGGCAGCAAAAATCTTTGGGAAAACCTCACATTCCTCCTTCAGGAATGGCCTCAAGGTAAAGGAGACCCTGGCTGGATGGGACATTGGGAAGAAATTCCTTACTGGGAGGGTGGGGAGGCCCTGGCACAGGGTGCCCAAAGGTGTGGATTCCCAATCCTTGGAAGTCTCCGAAGCCAGGCTGGATGGGGCTCTGAGAAACCTGGCTCTGAGAAAGTTCTTAATCCTAAACACCCTAAAATGTGCTGGAACACAAACCAGGATCTTCCCAGGCAACTTCCTAAGTGTCATGCCTGGTTCCTTGGAGCTGTTTGACAGGAAAACGAGTGACAAACGGCTCCTCAAAGGGACAAAAAGCAATTTTGCTGATGCCTCCCTGCCCAAAACTCAGCTAATCCCCCACCTTAAAGGAGGAGAAAACAGGGAATGAGCATCCAGGAGGATTTGGGGTGTCCCCAAGCTCAGGTTCAGCATTTTTTGGCCCCTGATTTTGGCTCCTCTCTGTGTTTTTCTGAGCTCCAGGCTGAAAATGCCTCCCATGAAAGGCCCTTTCACCTTTTTTTTTGTCACCTTTTCTCTCTCCACAGCGCAGCCACAGCTGGTGGCAGCCAAAGGAGATTGCTGCAGCTCCTCTCAGCTGAGGTTTGGGGGGAAAAAAAACAAATGCACAAAACCCCAAACCTCAAAAAAACCCACACGAACACCGTGGGGAGCAAAGGCTGAACTGTGCTGTTCTCACAGGGGGGACGAGAGGAAAACACTTTTATTGTGCAAATGCTGCCAGAATTTGGAGAAGAAAGCTCTAAAACTTGTTGAAATCTCCATGATTTTTTGGCTGGCATCTGGATTTTTAAGATATCACCTGCCCAGGCTTGAAGAGAGCTGATCCTGCTCCTCTGGGCTCCCAAGGAAAGGTGATCCTGCGGAATATTGGGATTTTTTTTTCCCTCCTGTGTTTGTACTGAATTTATCTCCAAGCTTTGAGCACTGGCCTAACCCATCCTGGCTCTCAGGCCTGTATTTAATGTTCCCATTTCTGTTTCCCAGCAGATTAGGAGTTGGATATTGGGGAGGAATTCCTTCCTGTGAGGGTGGTGAGGCCCTGGCACAGAGAAACTGTGGCTGCCTCATCCCTGGAAATGTCCAGAGCAGCTTGGACAGGGCTTGGAGCCACCTGGGAAAGTGGGAAATGCCCCTGGGAGCCTGGATGAGTTTTAAGATCCCTTTAAAAACATTTTTTTAGCCATTCTATGACCCCTGATATGTGGGGTTTTTTTAATAATTAATAATTTTTATTTTTGATCTCAAATATCTGCGAGGAGGGTTTGGAATTGATCCCCTTGCCCTCCTCTGCTCCTCCAACCCCTCCCAGGCATTGATGCTTTGAATTTGATGTTTGCAGTGTTTGAGACTCTGTGCTGCCCAGGGCTGCAGCTCTGAGCTCACATTCAGCCTCACTCAGCTCTGCACACAGCAGGGACACAAAACAAATCCTGTCCCTGCTGCACCCCAAGGACAATGGCACAAGTTCTCAGGCCCAAAAGCACAAACAAGGCTGGGCTGAAGGGACAAAACAACAAGGCTGGGACTTCATCACCTGCAGCTGCAATGGGACAATGAAACCCCAATGTGCAAATGGAGCCAAACTGATCCAAGTGGGAGACCTCGTGACCAGGGGCCCATTTTGTGTCCATTTTGTGCCCATTTTGTGTCCATTTTGTGCCCATTTTGTGCCCATTTTGGGTCCATTTTTGTGCCTCTTTTGGCTCTGTTTTGTGCCCCTTGTGTGCCCATTTTGTGCCCAATTTGTGCCCATTTTGTGCCCATTTTGTGCCCATTTTGTGCCCATTTTGGGTCCATTTTGTGCCCATTTTGTGCCCATTTTGAGTCCATTTTTTTGCCCATTTTGGGTCCATTTTGTGTCCATTTTGTGCCCATTTTGTGCCCATTTTGTGTCCATTTTGTGCCCTCTAGGGTGTCTGAGGGGTCCTGCAGGCTCTGCTCACCCCTGACCAGAACCGAGAGCAGAAGCTGCTTCCTGAGCCCCGAGAGAAGAAACTCTCAGGTGTCTCTGGGGCAGCAGCTGCACCATCAAAACCAGTCCCTGTCCCACAGGCTGAGGGCTCTGCCAGCACAGCAGGGCTCTGCCCTCACCATCGTGGTTCTCATCAATTGGAAATGAGCACTGAGTCCTTTTCCACGCTCACTCAGGGAACTGAAACCCCTCGGTGCAGAGTCTGACACCAAAGCTGGGGGTTCCGCCACTCTGGGGAGGGATTCTGATCCTCAAAGGGCATTTCTGTCCTGGCTGGATGAGGATTTATCATTCTGCTTGGGAACTGGATTTGAGATTTTATTTGGAGAGGAGAAACTCCAGGGAGAGCTCAGAGCAATTCCAGGAGCTGAAGGAGCCCCAGGAAGGCTGGAGAGAGACAATTGCCAAGGGCTGCAGGGCCAGGAGGCAGGGAATGGCTTCCCAGTGCCAGAGGGCAGCCAGGGATGGGATGTGGGGCAGGAATTGTTCCCTGGCAGGGTGGGCAGTGCCTGGCACAGGGTGCCCAGAGCAGCTGGGGCTGCCCCTGGATCCCTGGCAGTGCCCAAGGCCAGGTTGGACACTGGGGCTGGGAGCAGCCTGGCACAGTGGGAGCTGTCCCTGCACATGGCAGGGGTGGCACTGGGTGGGATTTGAGGTCCCTCCCAAGCCAAAGCAGTCTGGAATTAGGGATTGTGGAAAACCCACGTGTGGTTTCCACTGCTCCAGGGAGAGCTCAGAGCCCCTGGCAGGGCCCAAAGGGGCTCCAGCAGAGCTGCAGAGGGACTGGGGACAAGGGATGGAGGGACAGGAGCCAGGGAATGGCTTCAAAGTAGGATTTGATGGGATAATGGGAAGGAATTGTTCCCTGGGAGGGTGGGGAGGGGCTGGGATGGAATTCCCAGAGCAGCTGGGGCTGCCCCTGGATCCCTGGCAGTGCCCAAGGCCAGGCTGGGATAGCAGGAGGTGTCCCTGCCCATGGCAGGTTGGAATGGGATGACCTTTAAATCCCCTCCATGTTCCCATTTGTGGCTGTGCCTCACCAGGATTTAATCCACGTTCCCAGAGACATCCTAAACTCTGGATCATTAACTCTGAGCTTAACCACATCCAGCTTTGGGAGGACCTGGCTCTGTCCGCCCCAGGCGTGCCGAGCTTTTGGATCCTGCCCAGAAAAAAGGGACAAAACGTGAACTGGGAATTAGGACAGAGCATCAGAACAGGCAGGAATTTCCCTGGATGTGTCTCCAGGTGACAGCATTCCCAACCCTCTGCTTCCCAGGCTCTAAAGACAAAGACAAAACATGAAAATCCTGGGAATTCCAAGGATTTGTGAGGGATCCTGATGTCCCAGCCGGAGGCTGCTCACTCTTCATCCCAACCCAGCAAAGCTCAGGGGATGCTGTGACATTCCCAGCCCCTCAGGTGTCCCTGGGACACATCCCCAGCCCTGTCCTGCCTCTCCCCAGCTGCTCCAGGGAGACTTTCAGACCCCTGGGAGGAACATCCAGGCACTCAAATGTCCCTGTTGTCCAAGTTGGCCTCACTGCTCCACACCCCCTGCGAGCTGGGAATTTTCCTTGAGGGCTTCACTCCCCATCCCATCTCCCAGGGCACTGCAGGGCACAGTGAGTGTTGATTTTTTCCACCCCCCAGCACGGTGGGAATTGTTCCTTCCCAGCCTCCCACTTGGCGTGGTCCCTTGCCAAGGAAAACCCAGGTGCTGCTGGGCTCTTGTCCGGGATCCAGGCAGGAGCCTTCCCTCTGAGTCAGGAGAAACCCAATCCCCCCCAGCACGCCTGGAATCCAGGCCCAGTTGCAAATTGCACAGACAAGGCATAAAATCGAGGTCCTCGACCACATCTGGTTGTTAAAGAATCCCTGAGTGCTCCTTGCTGAGGGCAGGAGCAGGAACCCACAGAATTTTCCAGTGTTTTCTGCCTGGAGTTTGCTCTTCCCTCACTCCTGGCTGTTGATGTCATGGTGTCCTGTCTCCAGCAGTTTGGGATGGATCTGCCTGGGAGTGCAGAAATGTCCTTTTAAGGGGATTGTTCCTCACTCCCTTCCTTCCTTCCTTCCTGACCTGCTCAGGCACTGGGAACAGGCGCTGGGAACAGGAGCTGAGTGCAGGAAGTCTCAGCCTGAAGTGATGTCTGGAGCATCAGCCAGAGAATCCCAGAGTTATCCAGGTGGGAAGAGCCCCTCAGGATCAGCCAGTGCCACCCCAGCA
>VWYE01027394.1:299143-311517 GCA_013398995.1 Alaudala cheleensis | reverse complement strand
AAAAAACTTGAAAAATACTATTTACTGTAAAATATACATTTAGAGAAACCCAGCACCTGAAAAAAAATCGGAGTGCTTAAAGAGATAGTACCCCCTGCTCAAAATACACCTTTTTGAGGAGGTAATACACATAAAGCTTGTCAAGAATCTGGCTTGCAAATTAAAGTTAATACTACAACGCCCCCTCTTTAAATCATTCGCAGATCCATCTGTGTAATGGCTCCTCAAGTGTAATTCCCTATTAAGAGGCTTTATCTGGAGAGATAAGCAGCTGGTTCCCATGTCACTAATTGCTGTCTGCTGTGATTTTAAAACATCTGCACCATTGTGCTCTTCATTTTCATATTCTAATCACCCTGAAATTTGAAAAAGGTACATCATTGATTGTTTCTGTGGGTTAATTAGTACACAGTCTCCTTGTAGAGACAATTTAAAGGCAGTCAGAACCTCAATCAGCAAGTTTGTTTTAAAAATTAATAACATCAGGGGTGTCTGTGGGGATTGGCATCCACAGTGACACATCAGTGTGCTCTGGGGACACACCATCCTTTGTTGTCTTCTTCACAGGGATGGAAACAAAATTTTTAAAAAAGAAAAAAAGAACAGAAAAAAAAAGTAAAAGAGGAAAGGCTTTCCTTAAATGCATAATGTCACTTAAAATTAAGAGTATTAGGAAGTGCTTGCTTTTATCTCAGGGCCATGTCTGTCGCTCCAGCAAGAACAAATATCATCAAAACCCTATATAAAACCTCTGTGTGGTCTAGGAACTTGTAAGCCATTTTTGGTAGTAGTTTTGGCACCTAGGAGCTGGCATCTCCCTGGAAATCCATGGGGTGAAGTTGTGATGTGTGTGGGCACATGCTCTGCTTTGCCCCCTGAGATGGCAAGGTGCTGCATCCCGAGGTGTTTATCTCCCAGACATGCAGAGGAGGGGATTAGCTCAGGCACAGCATTCTGCTGTGGCAGAGACCCTTCATGCAGAGTGGACCTTCCCTGTACTCATCCAGCTCAGAGAGAAGGCAGGCCTGAATTCAGACCTGCCTAACTTGGGTTTATACCCAAAAGTACTTCAGAAAATCCTTATTATAGAACTATGGTGTCTAGCAAACTGTCACCCTGAGATGCTCCAGGCTGAATGAATGAATCTGCAGGCACTGCCTGAAAATGCAATGGGCACCTGCCTTCTGAAAAACCAGTCTCGTGCTGAGTTCCTAAAAACTGGAAAATCTCCAAATTATTTGTTCCCCTTGAAAAAGCTTTCTCTTTAGTTTCTGCTTCCTAGACTTGCATGAACACATGTAACTAGAGAAAAAAAAACCCTTTGAAAGAAGGAAAATAAATGAGATTTCTAGCTCCAACACATGAATAAATAATCCTGGCTCAGCTCATACTTTTGCTCAAAATTGAGCATTTCCCCTTGTGTCCCAGTGGGACAGCTGTAAACTGCTCACTTGCAGGCTCTAATCAGAGGTACAGGTTGGAGATACTTCATGTCTTTTGGTGAGTGCACTGAACTTTCCCAAGGTAGAATTACACTGTAAATAAAAGATGCCAAGTGGAGGAGACAGCAGACTCAGGCAAATATAACTTTGGCCTGATGGCTTACAGGTTGAGCAGTCATGGACATGAGGTGTGAGGAGCCTGTGATCAGGTCGAGTTCAGTTCATAACTGCAAGTCTCTGAAGTGGTCTTAGGAGTTTCTTCAGGTTCTCAGTGGCTCTAGCCATGGATGAGGGATACTAACCAGAAAATGACACTTGCAGTGGTGTCTTCTGAGGAACGCCACTGAATCTAGTTCAAAACTGATGTAGGGGCTTTAATTAAAAGTGAAACACAAATAGAAAGCACATCACCAACACTGACATAAAAGTCATTGCTATGGTTCCAAAACAGGGATTTTCCGGAGCAGTGTTGCAAATTTATCACTTCCAAAGTTTACTCCTTCTACAGCTCCCTGGGTCTCAAAGAGCACAAAGCCCAAACAACCATCACACTCACAGGAGTGTGGATCACAGAATGATAGAATGGTTTGGGTTAGAGGGGACCTTAAAGATAATCTGTTTCCAACCCCTGAACACTCATTTGATGTGCAAAGAGAGGCAGGAATTTACTCAAAAATGCCCATGAGATCATGACACAGTATGGGGTGGGAGTGGGTTAATTAAGAGCCAAGCAATGCCTCTTTGTGTCCATTCACCAAACAAAACATCCCAGACTGTGGAGTGTGTTTGTGTGATTGTGTCAATGCAGAGAAGCTGAAATTCATGCTTTGGCATCATGATTGCTTTGAGAATGCCTTGTCTAAAGTACTTATCCAAGGAAAAGACAAATCAATGCAGAGATTATTGAACAGTCCAAAGATGCTCACATGGTTGTGAATTGTAATTTTACATGCATTCCTGGTAAAGCATCTTGATTTTCTAAATAATTCAGAAATTCCAACGTTATTCCAAATTCATTTTGCTACCAGCTTTAAACTGAATAATTTGCACACTGTTTCAATCTTCTGCTGCTTTTCAGACACTTCTGTTTTCCACATAGAGGGACTGAGGATTTTATTTTGTCAAATTGCAACAACATGTTGAATTTATAAAGGTAGGATTTGGCACTGCAGGCTGATCTGCTCCATACTGGTGGAATAGACCCATCTCTGCTGCACATATTTTCTTTATCAAATGTTTAAACAACCCTGTTCTTTTCAGAGCTTTATATTAAGTACCAAGCCTGGGAAAACTCTAAACAATGGGATTTTTCTGTCATCTCCAACAAAGAACCCATCATCACCGACATAACAATGCAGTTTAAATATCGTGTTTAACCATAACACTGTTTGCTGCCTCAGTTAGGCAGCTGGGACAGAACAACTGGGCACCAGCTAAGGTGGACTACAATGGGACCCATACAATTTCCCCCATTCAACTGTTGAGATAACCCTGGTTTGGCCCTTGATTGGACTCAAGCCAGTACAAGGATTTTTAGGCAAATATTTCAGACATTGCATCCACAAAGCCAGGGCTTGCAGAGCAAGGCACCTCTGCTGAGCTGAGTGCTTTCACTTGTTCAAAACCCTTGCTAATGAACTTAACTGCAGGAGTGACATCAAGGCTTTATTATCCATGTATAAAACATGCTTCCATCCCTTCTGGAATGGTTAATTCTGTGGAGCTCAACCTGCTCTCAACAATGCCTAACTTTGACACCACTTGTCCAAGTTTCTACTTCAACTTGCTCTTCTACTTTTCTCTGTAATTTCAAGCCGAAGAGGAAATTGCACATTTGTACAGTGGCTCAGCCAAAATGAAACAGCAGAAGGATCCCAAGACAGACTGGGACCTGCAAAAATGGGAGCAGTCAGGGGTATTAATCTCTGAAAGACTTGTGGTGTTTTCTAGGATGTTAATCCCAGAATCACAGAATGACAAAAGAGGGTGAGTTGGAAGGGATCCATCAAGGATCATGGAGTCCACAATTCTGCCCCTGCACAGGACATCCCAACAATCCCTCCCTGTGCCTGAGAGTGCAGTCAAAACTCTTCTTGAGTACTGTCAGGTTTGGTGCTGTGCCCATTCTCTGGAAAGCCTGTTCAGTGCCCAGACACCCTCTGGGCTAAGAACTTTTTCCTGATATCCAACCTAAACCTTCCCTGACTCAGTCTCAGGCCATTCCCTCAGGTTCTGTCAGTGGTCACCACAGAGCAGAGACCAGAGCTTGCCCCTCCTCTTCCCTTTATGAGGAACCTGTAACTGCAGTGGGGTCTGACCTCAGTCTCCCCTTCTCCAGCTGAACAGACCAAGTGGTCTCAGCTGATCCCCGTGTGGCTTCCCCTCAAGGCTCTTCACCATGTCAGTTGCCCTCAGCATGTCTGAGATTGCTGAAGTGGAAATAAGGATGTGAACAGCTGCACACTTTAAGTTTCTGCTGTAATTTTTAAAAGCCTGCAGTTCTTAATTTGCATTGAAAGGTTTCTTTTATCCTTCATTTAATATAGGAATTGCAGCATTACCTTGAATACTCTTTTTTTCTTCCAAGGGAGGGTGAAATATAAATGGCTTTCCCATTGAGGACAGTGATTCTTTCCACTAGAGTTAAATAATTTGATTATAAATTGAGTCCTTAAATGTCAAGGAGATGCTGAATTCACCTGAAAACAGGCATTTAGGGAAGCTCATAAAAGCTGTGAGCTGCAGTCAGTTAGCTCATCATTCCTTTAGCATGCACTTCATTTAGCAGTTACTGACCACCAGATTAATTCTTCCAAAGCATCCTGATAGCAGCTAAGGTCTAGCATGGAGTAGTAAATGTGCAACAGCATTAACAAAAAGTCCAGAAATCTGCCAGAACATCTATCAGGCACAGCTGGGTTACAAACCTCTTGAAAAATTGTAGGAGAGGTCAAATATATGGTGTCTTCTGACCTCCCTGAATGAAGGTCTGAGTCCTGTCCCATGAATTGCCTTCAGCAAATTCACTGTGAAAAGATCAACTCCAGTGGCCTGAACCAAAATGTGGGAGGTGCATTCCCTTTGCAAAATCTGCCCAGAGAGATCACATGTGGTGAATTTCTGGCTCTGTTGGGTACACACCAAAGAGCCACTGCATTTTGCACAAAGTGGGTGATGTGGGGTATACATATCCAGGATGTGGTCTGGACTCTCCCAAAAAGCAGGTCTCAGATCAGGCTGCAAAGTGCGATTCTGCTTTGCTTACACCAGTAAAATAACATCTTTCTGGCAGAAGGGAATAGGAACACTCTCATCTTCCCTTGCACACTGAGTGTGTAACAGTCCAAGTGGACGCGCAGTGTAACCTGCTCCATTTGCAAAAGGCAACAGGATGAGTGGGGCTTCAGGAGATTTATGCTCCAGTTTCCCCACAACACATGACTGTTTTTCACCACTGCTATCATATAAAGAGTGATATAAAGATCCCCTTTTCCCTAGAACAAGTAGCAACCCCAGTAAATGATATCTGGGGAAATTTCCTTGCACACCCTGTAGAGGCCAAAGAATTGCAGACATTTCTGTTCTTGGACTAGAGATGATGACACAGTTGTTGAAGATTTTTGTCTTCAATCAGGGGATTTGAAATCCATAGGATCTTTAGGAAATTATGGAAGACAGGTTTGGAGAAGTCCCAGCACTGCACTGGGACTCCTGGGGCATAGACATGTACTGTTGGAATAAAAATGCTCAGCTGCAAGTCCTCTTTCAAGGCCATAGAAGGGGTGATTTTGGGCAGCTCCAAAATAATAAGCTTTCCTGGCTAAATCCGACTACTCTCCAATAAGAACCAACTTTGCCATCCCCTGGATTTGGCTCCCTGCAGGTAACTCTTCCACTAAGATGTTGTTCCTCACCACACCTGTACCCAAATCTTTCCCAGGGGGGAAATGTAACCAGGCTTGTGGTAATGTACTGGAGCAACACAAACAACAAAATGATGACATAAAATGTCTCTCTGGTGGTGCTAAGTGAGGTGGTGAGGACAGGCACTGCATTTTTGGGACATTGCTGTGCTTTTCCTGAACGACACCTATCTCTGCTTTGATGTTCATCCCTCATCTCTTCTTCCTCCCCTTCCTCCCCAGCTATGACAAAATCACCTTTACTAATAAACCTCCAGCTCAAATAGCAGGTTTTATTTAGTGTGCTATAAAAACAGTCATTTCTCAGATCATAAAAAGGGCTCAACTGGACTGCATCATTTTGCTGAAGTCAGTTTTCTGGTGGAGTGATTCTCTCTTCTAAATGCCACAGTCCCCCACTACTAGTATTTATGTACCAAAATAAAATGCAATTTTCTGTATTTTATTAAGTGTGAATCTCCAGTGCAAATCCATTTGGGAGCTGATCCCAAGATTTAGTTGTCCTCTGCTTTTATACTTTCAAGATATTTTCAAGAGTTTTCACAATATCACCAGGCTAAATACAGTTTTATTAAGGTACAACAGAATCACTTTAAGGCCCTGACCAAGATTGCCTTCTACACCTATAAATCCACAGCAGCACAGACCAGAAAAAGAAAGGGCAGGGAGCTCTGGTCTAGAAAGGAAGATTGCAAAACACCCTGAGCACACCTTAGTGCTTAATTGACCTCCCTTCTCTAATTTCTCACCCAACGAATCAGGTGTAAAATGGAGTCTTGAGTCTCACACCTATGAGGCTGAATATGTAGTGTCTTAATATAAATTCAGGCCTAGGATTAGCATGCAGAACAGAGCTGGCAGCAGGAGAGCATCTAGGTAAGAAGTTGCCTATCCCATGCTGAGAATCTGCTCCGGAGAAACCCTTACAGTCCTGGACCTGTACAGAAATGAGGTGATTTCTATGCTCACACTCCACCTGGGATTGGGGTTAGACCAGATGGAGCCATGGTATGGTTCCACCAGCACCTCAGAGCACTGCCCTTTTAATTGCCTTTGTTCTAGTAACTCACTTAAGTACATTTCTTTTCTCTGTACATGTTGACGAAGCAAAACCATTCCCAGCCCTGCTATTGCTTCCTCTTAAATGCTGACTGCGTGCTCGAGTTGAGCAAGTCTATAAAAATACTGGCACTGAAGGCACAGTCTCCTATCCAAGGAGCTGTTGGCAAACAGGGTAAATCACAAGCAGCAGGACTCATTTTAGATATCAAAGTGCACTTGCCCACTGCTAAGGGAGGGAAGGCACGACTCTTTCTTTTCAAAATGTACTTATTTTGAAGGATTGGAATTGGAAGAGTTGTCAGAATATAAGTGTTTCCAAGAGCTGGTTGAGGAGAGTGAGAGATTGGCTAAAGCAGCGGTGAAGCTGGTGTTAAAAGCATCTGAGATACACATCAAAATGAATAAAAATAAATGGGGACAGCAGTGCCACAGAAAGTCCTTAGTTTAGGGGATACACCAGGTTTGAAGTTAGGAAAATTGACATGAGAAACATGGCTCACTCATTAAGAGGGTGTGTAAATAATCATGAGAACACCTTATCACAGAAATCAATGGGTTATCTAGAACTGGGAGTCTCTTTTAAAACTAGGCTGGGTGTTTTTCTGACAGCTATTGGACTTGGAACAGGAATACATTTAGGCAAATCCCCTGGTATGAGTCATGCAGGAGGTTTGACTAAGTGGTTCTTTCTAGCCTTAAAAATCTGTGACTATATAACCTCTTTAAATCCTCCAGTGTTTTGTCCAACCTGGTGTTAAGCAATTCCAGCAATGTGTCTTCAGCCCTTTCTTCTGGGAGTCTATATCCCAGCACAATAAATCTCACTGCTCAGAGTCTCTTCTCCCTTCCCCTGGAACCATTTCCATCCCTAGACATATCTCAGTCCTGGATTCATCCCAACAATTCCTCCTCATCCTTGGACCAAAAAGAATATTTCACATTTTTAAAGAGTTCATTCACTTGCCATATTCCCTGCTGCTTTAAAGCAGTGTGTCCCACGGGTTAGAAAGAGCTGATTTATTAGGAAGGGCCTTTCTGTCTTGGCAAACCCAGACAGACGTGGTTCCCTCTGGAAAAAAAAAAAAAAAGATGGGCCGTGTTGTACCACAGCTGGTCCTGCAATGATGACATGCCAAAATCCACCAGTTCAAAACACTCAGGCCACCATCCTGGCACAGGGAAAGCTACTGTGATTTCTGTTGCCTTTTCTCTAACCTGACTGAGCATGGACTTGTGAGAGGAAAATCTGTGTGAAATATTCCTCCAGACTGACTCTGTCCTCACCAAATGACTGAGATTTGGCTCTGAATTTAAAAGGAGGCACTAAGTATCACCTGATCTGGATCCAAGCCCCAAAGATGTCTCTGAAACACTGCAAAACCAAAACATCCTGGATCTGAAGAGCGAAGAACTCTGGAGTCAGTTTTAGACATTGTCTGACTTTTATTTTCGTTTGGTTTTAATTTTTTTTCTTTTTATTTTCCCCAGTTTTAAATATAGAAGAACATATTTATTTGGTCTTTTCTGGTTTAAATTTCTCTGCTGTTCTGCATGCTGCATCACAGTCTCAAAACATGAGCCCAAATGCAGAGCTCTGAACAGTTGGAGACCTCTGCCAATCCAAATGTCACAGTTGGTGTTCTGAAGGGTGTTTTGGGGAGTTTTTTGGGTGTGCGGGAAGAAAAAAGAGCAAAAGCTAAATCCCAAACCACTGTGCAAAAGGGATGCATATGTTAAAGACACTGTTGCAAAAACTATTCAGTGACTGCTTTAAACATCCTTAGAAAAAAAAAATCTATTTTATTCTAAAGTATTTACCTAATACTCAGCACTTATTATCTTTTTTCTCTGTGTTTTTGTCCCTTTGTTTTGCTTTCCACTAGACAATGCACACAGTTCTGCATAATGCCCCTTTAAGGATTTCTCTCAAGGATACACAGATATCTATTTTCTGGTACCAGACACAACAACCTTGTGAAATCAGGGCAGATTCATCACCCATCCTGCACACGACCTTATCAGCAGTTGCTACGGCTGGCCCCGGTGGAATACTGTGGAAAGGGCAAAGCTGGGAAATGTGCACTTTAAAGTGCCAGAGAATTTAGTTCAGTGTGCAGCACTTGTAATTTCTGCTGCTGCAGACTGCTCAGCTTGTTATGGATATCTGAGAATTCACTTTTTCCCTGACTAGAGGTCATGAGATTTATTACAGTAAAATTTTTTTCCCCTTTTTTTTTTTTTTTTTTTTTTGAATTAGGTAAGGCATAATTGAGGGTGCCAGCTTTCTTGCATGTATAATATCTCCAGAGATGAAGAGAAATAGAGCTTCCTGACACTCCTCTCCCCACATGTAACATATTTTGCATTTACTTTTACTGACAAAGGGAATATGTAAAGAGAAGGCAGTGCTGTGCTAGGTTTTGGTACAAAAGGTATGGGTGGGAAAAAAAAAAAAGACTGACAAACATTCAGGTGGATGGACTGCAGCAGCAGATATTAAAAATTAAGTTTCTAGTTTCCTCATCATCTATATTCCCATCTGGATCCATCAACTACTAAATAAACCAGAACATGCATTTTTTCCCCTATAATTTGCATGGCATTCTCTATACAGAACCCCATTCTGTGGTTCCACATTTTGTAAAAATATTGCTTCAGTGAGTAAAATCAGTGTTATAGTATGTTCATGTGGAGCAGAGGGTTACAAACCAATGAGAAAATAAGTAACAAAAGTTTATTACATCTCTGTGTCATTCACAAAAAGCAAAAATACCTGGTAGGTACCTAAAAGCAATCTTAAATAAATCTCAAAGCTCTTAATGAAAGAAGTAGTGGTCATTATCCTACTACAGATGGAAATACTGAGACTCAGTGATTTGCCCAAGGTATTTCATATTCCTTGACCAGTGCAAAAGGGAGAATTTAGTGAGTATTCCTCCCACTCATTTTTTGCTGATAACTGTGAAGATTCCCATGACCAAGGCCATAGGTTCACATTTCCAAGGCATTCTACAGCCTAGATGAACACAACTTTGAATAAATAAATATCTGTCTGGAGTGCAAACAAACTGATACCTTGCTGCATGAGTCTGAATGTGCCATCTAAAGTGCCTATTACAGACACAGCAGGAATCCCTGTTTGCCAGAGGAGGAATAGCATGGATCTGTGTTTCAGCACAGCAACACCTTTTCACAGCCTGTCAGCTGGGATTCCAGGAAGTCTCATACCTACAGGACTATGATTTCTGTGGTACAAACCCACAAGAGTGTTCCTTTTAAAGTCTTTTTAGCTTTAGTGGAGATAGTGAAATGGATCATGCATGCACCTGCTCTTGCAGCACACCTGCAGTTCTCTACCTGCTGTGGTGTGTGTGTGTGAAGGAGTGTGTTGGTGGGCATTTAATTTTAAAGAATGGGTTTTAGTCTCACTAAATGAAACCTGGGGAAGATCCCCAGTCACCCAGCCTTCAGGTAATTGCACCAGGAAAAGCTTTCAGGGCTATCATCTTCTCACCGAGCAGAAGATACTGTGGCAGGCAAAGAAGTGACCTTGTGTTTCTTATGCTCAAACTCCCAGCAATGCACAGCAACTTAAATTAGAGCGTGTGCAATATAATTAGTTTTCTTCCCTTGCAGACTTGTTGTGCAGCTCCGGTCTGAAAAGGAGGGGTCACTTCAGACGGAGGCTTCAGCTCAGCAGGGCTCTCTGCTTTGCTTTGAGCAAGATCGAGGAAAGGCTGCAATTAAAGCAAAGGATTCATGCTTCTGGGGCTCCTTCCCTCCAGAAACAGAGTTTTAACTCAGGAGCCATAGCATATGAATCCTGGAGTTGGAGGAAAAATAAGAAATTCAGGTTGGTGTTCAAATCTAAGTTTCCTCTGTATGACTGAGTTGTTTATTACCAAGATGTAGTTTGGAGCACTCTGGTCAGGTGGAATGGAATTATGCTTGACTGTGGTCAGGTTTGGAAGGGCACCTGTTAAAATGTTGCAGGAATTGTCCCTCCAGCCCCATCTGTAGAAAAGCTTGGTGCAGCTCATCAGCTGGAGCAGAGAATTCTCAGAGTGTGGCTCTGCCACCAAACTGTCACCAACACCTGCTCCAGGAGCTGGGCTTCCCTCTACAGCCCATGAGGCCTCCAGAGAGGGCATCAGGCATGCCAGCTCACTCTGCTGGTTATCTAGGTCACCTGAGAAGCCAAACTAGACATCCAGCAGGAGGTAGGATGCAGATAGCCTAACTGACCTCAGTGTTTTGTAATACACTTTTAATCCCTTTCCTGATGCTCTTTGTCAGACTCAAATGGGCTGAATTATGCCCTTAAAAAAGTCTTTAGGAAGAATTTACTGAATGATAAATTGTACTGCAGCCCAGCTTGTTTATGACAAAGGATTTAAGTTTTCCAACTTTTTTTTTTGGTTTTTTTTTTTTGGCATGGAGATCATTGAAGTTTTTTGAAACCACATTTTGATTAAAATTGTGGTTTATTATGGGGTTGTTTCATGTCATCTTTCCTACCTGAAGCAGAGAATTTTTCATTCCTCACCATCATAATATCACAAAGCCTTAATATGAATAGGTCTTCTCATTTTCTTTTCTTGAGACAAACCGTGGAAAAGCAGAGATAATACTGATACAGCTTAGTCTCTGTGCCTTTCTTCACTACTACTAGACAAGGAAACATTTCTAAAACTAATTTAAAGAACAAAGTTATGCACACAATTTAATGTAAACCCAGACTTTTTTTTTTGCAAGATGTCCCAATCCCTTGTAGTCCCTCTGAAAATGCCACATTGTACAGACAGGCATTTGGAAACAGAAGAAATCTGTTGCCAGGATTCAAGCTGGCCATGCTGTTCAGATGACCACACTTCTGTCTTCTTGTTGAAAGGCTTACTCGATGTTTTGAGGTTTACTCATCAGTAAAATCTCGAGTTATGGATATTCTGTTAACCACAGGGCAGGACAGCTGACCACAGGAGGAATGCCACTCAAACAGCTTCCTGCTGCCCACAGAGCAGCACCACCACATGCCTCTGGGCACCCTTTCCTTCTGCTTCTCCAGGAGGTTGCTTCCCACGAGAGCACCTCTGACCTATCTGTGCTTCCAGAGAGCCCTCATCCCATCATCACCACACCTTTAATGAACAGTTCATTACTCAGTCCTTTAAGACAAGTGCAGATGAGGTCTGTGAGATTAGAAAGGCTTTCCTCTGCTGAGATTAAATGTGGTTTGAGGTATTATCTGATGTAGATATATTTTCTACTCTTGATTCCTCTTCTTCAGGCTTATGGGCTCAGCAGAGGGGGAAAAAACAAATTATCACGATGAAAAGCTCTAGGAAGAGCACAGTGTGTGGTGTCATCTGGGCATGGGGAGCAGGAGTCTTCCAACACATGTGATTAGAGAATTTTGACCACACTGATGCTGGACCAAGTCTTGGCCCTTGTTTGGGCATCCTTTAGAGGACCAACACACCCTCTTCTTTCTTTCCACCACCAATTTAACATTCTCCTCACTTCTCTCTATTTTACCAGGAAAATTTCTCAGGACTGCGGTAGTCAACATGTTCTAACTGATCTAGGATTTTGGAGATCATTGTTGTGTTCTTGTCTCTGCCTCTGACTCAAGCATTCCCTGGTCTTTGATGAGTCCAGGGACAGTTTTCCTCAGTGTGATTATTGGGCAACACTGAACCACAAATTTAACACAGGCTTCTACTAGCACTATGTAAGTCATGATTTTAGTAAAGAAGATGTTTCAGAGAGAGTGTTTTCCCACTCCAGAGGAGGCCCTGCTGAAGTGAGGATATCTGCACAATTCCCTCAAAGGAAAACAGACTAGAAAACATTAAAAGAACAAAACTTTGGACGAAACTCATTAAATTTTGACCATCTTAGCTTACCACCTCCTCCAAAGACCCTGTCTAACTACTAAAAAAAAAAA
>VWYE01027394.1:281934-298833 GCA_013398995.1 Alaudala cheleensis | reverse complement strand
TTTTCCCCTTCCAACCAATTTATCCTGATAGCGAAGATTTAAAGGGTGGCCCATTCAGGAGAGCAAGGCTTAACACAGGTGTTACTTAGAGAGGCATCAGGGCAGCACAAAATCCTTCCTGTAGCACACAGGAAGGGCCAGAGGTGCCTGTTTAAATTTTCTGCCCACGCTACAGTTACACGAGCAGCAAACAAAAGCCAGCCTGCTTTCTAACAATCCTGTCTCGGGAGCAGCAAGGGTTTGGGGAATACTGCTTGCAGAGCTTTTGGTGTAACTCAAACGAAAACACGGGGGTTACTAGGGATACAGGGAGACTCATGGAGCAATTAAATAACCAGCAGACACACACACACCCACACACACAGCCCTCATTTACTCAAAACCCTGACAGTTGTTTATTGAGAAGTAGGTGTTGACGGTTCACTTGTCTTGGATGGATTTCTCCCGGAATAAACACCAGGGCTTTCAAAGTGCCTGATCCCATTTTCTTGCAAAAGAAGTTCAGAAAAAAAAAAAAAAAACAAAAAAAAAACCACAACAAAACTTAAAAATCTCCCCCAAACACTATATATACAGCACGGGTATCATTACTGCTGTGTGCTGCAGAGAGGAGACTCCATGTATGGGAAAAGATTGAGCTGCAAGAGTGTTTTGGAAAATGAAGAGTTATTTCGCAATAGGCCATGACATCTCCCTTGGAGAAAACTTGCCCAGATTCTGCAGATTGCTTTGCAGATGGAAAAGGGACAATGTCTGATTGCAATATACTCTCAGATAAAGTCAATTTTGGCTTGATCTGGAAATTTTCCCTCCCCAGGAGGCCAACACTGAACTCTGAAGGCATCCATCCTTCCTTAAGCTAATCTTTATATTCAAGTGCAGGTGCAATCAATAGCATCAGTGCAATCTCCATAGAAAAACATAGCCCACTGAATGCCAAAAGGCTGAGCAAAATCCTTCCTCTCAGTCCCAGGTCTGTGCTGTCAACATCTGAAGATGCTGACTCTTCACAACATAAATAGGAGAAAAGGGATGAAATGAAAGGAAGTTCAAACTCAATATTAAAACCTGCTGACAGCAAGACATATTAAGTTATAGGGCAGCCCACAAATGCAACAGGAAACCCACTTTTTAAATAGTTAAGACTAGAAAAATTATTAGAGAATGGAGAAAGTGCCACAGAGAGCAACTGTGTAATGATAGGAAGAGAGACATAAAGGTTATCTATCTACATCTTTCCCATCCTTCCCTCCCATGTTTCAACAATATTCCTGGAGAATTTTATTTTACTCCCATTGCAGGATTTTACTGTGTACAGTGAAAACAAGGCTACTCTGACACAGGTTTGAGAAATCTCTCATAGCCAAAACCAAGGATGCTGAGCAAGGGTGACTTTCAGTAACTGCACTGAGCTGCACTTCATTGTGTGTATGAGAACACATTTACAAGGTCTCAGACAGATGTAAGTGCTTATAAGAGTCTCATTCCGGAACTTCCTTGCATTAGAAATGTAGGCACATTACTCCAGGATATTATACATGTTTGCATTATCAAGCCTGTAGCAAGAATCAAAGATTAACAGAATCACAGACTGGTTTGGGCTGGAAGAGACCTTAAAGCTCATCTATTTCCAATACCCTGCCATGGGCAGAGACATCTTCCACTAGATCAGATTGTTCAGAGCCCTACCTGCCTGGCCTTGAACACGCCCAGGGATGGGACATCCATGTGATTCTTCTCTCCTTAGTCTCTTATTTAACTTCAAGCGCTTTTAAAATCACTCTTATCCATGCAAAATTTTTGGGACATGTGCTCTGGCAAACCCATCTCAAGATACTCCTTTTTGAAGGTATGATTAAAAACTTTCACAGGGTAAAATTTAATTTTGGAGACTGAAACCACTTTGCAGGGGTGCTGCTGGGTTTGCCACGCTCCCTGACTCACCAGTGAAAGCAATCAAGCAAATAACCCATCTCACACACACGCTTAAACAATCCTTACACACTTGCTGTGTGCATTCTCCAGGGGACCTTTAGAGGCTGTTTGGTACACAGTGCAGCATGAGCTTTCAGTGGTGTGAAATAAAAAGGTTATTGCCACGGCAAAAGTCCCAAACACAGAGAATACTGCTCAAGATGCATAAATAATTAAACAGTGAGCATTTAAAACACGAACCATTAAAACAGAACTTTGTGAGGGGGAAAAAAATAAAAAACCAAAACAAAACTAAAACTGTAGAATGCAAATTAATCTTTCATAGGGCAAACCTTCAGATGGTTGCTTCTTCACGGGCACTTCATAGTGCTCTTTTTCCTTTTGAACCCAGCGCTCATACAAAAAAGCGTTTTGACAATCCCACTAGGATGCTCATCCTCTGTGTTCAGAGGGAGATTTATAAAGATCACAAGGCAGGATTGTGAATATAATGATCCCAGGGATTAGCTTTTCTTCCAGCTATGGCAGGGCAGTCCTCTGGATCTATCTGAAACTAGAGAAGGGGCTCTTGCCTGCAAGTCAGCATGTGGCTTTCTTCTCACTGCCACTGTCCCCTCCCCACCTACTCTCATGTTCCTGCAGTACTTTAAATGCTTAAAAATTTAAAATGGTTGCATGCTAACTATTACCCTCCCTGCCAAGGGAAAATGAAGGAATCTCCATTAAAAATAAGTGAACTGTTGCTCTCTGCCAGAGTGGATCTACTACTGGGAAGCCCTGTTTAAGTATTGATAAAGGAGCTTATTTAACCTACTGGAAAATCAAGCCCAAAGGATAAGGAAAAGCTTATTCAGAGGAAAGAAGATTTTGTGATTAAGACACTGGATAGGTATTTAGAAAACCTCTTGTTTCCTCCTATTTTCTTGTACCCTCTTTGACTTTGAGCAGGGAACTTTTTTGTTACCAGCCAAAACACCAGAAGAGATCATCTCCTACTTAGGCATTTAGAAGTGGATTTAATAGGAGCTGGAGTCACTCCCTAGTCAAGATGCCTGATCCAGGAACACAGTCAGTGGTTGTCCAGAGGCATTTCAGTGGTTGGTAAGGGAGAAAAAGAGACTTACGATCATTATGCCAATGTAAAATCTGATTTTTGCTCTGGATGTCCATGGACTATAGCTGGACTACAAGGCTAAAATCTGTTCTCCCAAGGAGATAAAACTTTGCAGAATGTTGTCCCAAATTCTGTGGCTTTCTGTCCTTTCTTGCTGCACATCTGTGTTTTTGCTTTAGCCTATAAGCTCTGAGGAGCAAGACCTGTCTCTCATAATGTCCACAACAGGGGTCAGGTTTAGCCCAGGCCTTTTCAGACTTAATACAGCAGAGTACACACATTTAACTGAATTAACTGCTTTAACCCCTTGCATCCAAGGACTAAAGGAAAGGGCAATAACATTATAAAAGTAGCTGAATTAAATAAATATATAGAATCTCTTATATAAGAAAAGCCGTTTCCAGGAGGAATTGTGCATTACCTATCATTATTTCCCCAAATTTTTGTGCATGTGAGCTTTTAAATAATCACACTAGTTTACAGAACATGAGAAAAAGTATATATAAGAAATTACTTAAAAGCCTGTCATAAAAACATTACACATAGCAAAGACAAGAACCTGAAAGGTCTCTTGACTTGATGAGTTTGTGAGCGTGGCCTCAGTTCAGTCCATTTCTGCAAACAGATTAATGGTACAGGCTTTAATTACATGCTCACATACTGCTCCTTTCTGCAAGGCCCCAGCTTCACCAAGTGCCAGTGAGAGGTTTTAATTCCTGTAACTTTATAGCACATTAATCATGGGTGATGAGGCCATGAATCAGTTATGCAAGTCATCCCAAATACACACTGATGAAATCTGTAAGCCATCACCACCCACCACCCATATTCTGATTATCCACCTCTGTTACTGATGAACTATTTTGGGATTGTTTTAAACAGTTCTAAGGACATTTAGAGTTTTTTTGAGTAGCATAGGGATATCTGACCCACCATCCCCAAAATACCATGTGCCTCAGTTTCCATGTGGTCATTTATTGAGGGCCTTATTAAGGAAGAACATGATGGTCCAACATTGAATGTCTTCAAGTGGTGACCTAGGACAACATTCTGCATGGAAAAAACCCTAACATAATGCTTTTGAACAACCTTTATAAACACTTTGTAGCTAATGCATTGTGCAGTGTTACAAAACCCTTTTGTGATTAATTTTAAAAAGATAAACTCTGTCACAGTGGAATATGGTTGGAAGAAATGTCCTTTGTACAAGGCAGAGTGTTACTCATTGCAATTACAAATGAGATGGTCAAAATCAGAAGTTTGGTTTGCTTGTTTGTTTGTTTTCTTTCTTTGGTGTCTGGTATTGGGTACAAGGATGTCTCCCTAGGAACAGTAGATGAAGCAGATGAGAAGGCAAAGACAAGTAGATTTACTGTATTTAATTTCTATTTGTCATACAAAGACATGTACAGGTTGCTCCAGCTATTGGTGTCATCCTTTTTTGGCAGTGGCTTGAAATCCATCATTCACCAAGTCATAAATATTACATTTGGAGGAACCTTTCAGGCCATTCAAGTCCCCCTTTTGCAATAGGTACAATGGTCCCCACTAAATATGCACAGGCATAATTCAATTTTGTCATCATTTGCCTCTTAATTACCATGGAAATAATGCCACAGACCAGTAGGTCTTCACCACAACACATATATTATTTCTCAGTATTCTCCAATATATGGACACATAAATTGCACTTGCCTGTATAGCTCACTGCTAAAGTAGTCCCAGCCACGAGTATGTTGTCCAATAAAACCCCAGAGCTGACACAAAGTCTCAAGCCAAAAATCTCTTCATCTTTTCTTTAAAGAAAAATTTCAAAGTGCACCGCAGAGGCAACAGCAGCTTTTCTTTCAAAAGTACTGATAATTAAAATAATTTTCCCTCAAAAATTCTGTTGCCCTAGGATTTTAGAGGAGGAGGAAATAAGAAACAATGGCTTTGAAGTAATTCATCTTAGAGAAAGAAATTAGATCAGGGTTCATATTTTACAGTGATTTACATCTTGTGCAACCCCATTACATTTAATGGGACTACTGAAGGTCTGTGTCAACATGGAATGTGACTCTTCAGGCTTAAGTGCTGTGATTCATGGGTTACAGTGGGAACTGTTTTAGGATAGACTTTATCTCCCAGGACTACTGATAGAGATTTTAGTTTTATTTAGAAGGGACGAGGGTGTTTTGTTTTGTTCTTTAAGAATATTCAAGGGGTTTAGCCAGTTCATCAGATGCCCATATTTCACTTCTTTTGTTGTCACACTTATTCTAATGGGAGTGCCTGCACATTTGGCATGCATAGTGTCATGTTTTCTGATGGCACAATTCTTTATTGTAGATCATATAGAATATAAAACATTCAGAAGGGAGCAGTACTGCCAGAAAGTGGAAACTACAGACCAAGGCCAAGAGAGGCAGTATTTTATAAATACCTATGGTGTCATTCCCTCTCTTAACTTCTATTTGCTTTCTTCCTTTTATTTTTTTTTTTTAATCAAACAAGGGCCTGAAATGAACATATATGGATTTATATTTCTTTCTTTCCTGTGAAGATTTATAATATTGAGTTACTACTGCAGACGAACCAGAGTTGCTACACAGCTTTTTGACATTGTTGAAACAATAGACTGCATGCATAAATCCAAAACACTACTGAATGAAATAATTTTGGTGCCTTTTGCCATCTCCCAGGAGGGTTGTAATAGTATAATGAATATTTAACATTTCTCTTCTATTTTTATTAGAGTTTGTAGCACCTTATAAACTACAAGAAGCACTTATTGCTTTGTTCCATATATAAATTTCTTGGAGTGTAAACTGCTAGACACCATTTAGAATCCATTCTTAAAATGGAAGAACACTCCAGAAATACTTCAGATTAAACATAGAAATAATTCAATGGGATATTTAGTAACTGCAGTTTCAAAGGAGGACTATGAGCACCTTTCTCACCTGAAATGCAGTGCACAAGGCCCACTCCCACTCAGGAATTTCCATAGGAAAGGAAGAAAAAGACTAAACCCATAAAGTCACTTGTGTTTCATGCAGAAACTAATGTGTATAGGAAACAGATATTTAGCTCCCCACCAGTGTGTAGGGGCTGGTGCATTTACAATGGAATATTACAAGGGAAACTCCATTCAAGGCACCCTGGCACAGGAGCATTTTCTATTTGATACTACCCTGGCAGCTGTTGTGCTGTGTCCTTTCTCTAGGTGCACAAGCTATGCAGGAGTGGGAAGAAATCTAATCTGGGAAACTCTAAATTAAGGCTTGCCTACACTTTGTGCTTTGCCTAGGCAGAACTTGTTAAACTTAAACTTGTTTTTGACTAGCTATGATTATTGTCATGCAAAATCTTACTTCATAGAAGTTCATTTGTATTTTGAATTTAAAGTTCCTTGCCCAGAAGGATAGGATTTGAAGGTTGGACTGAATGCGGTGTTTTTTTCCAACCTAAGTGATTCTGTGATATACAGACAAATATTACCTTTCTGGTGTACCACTACAGAAGACTGTGGGTATCCTCTCACATGTGGCACCTGAGTGACAATTCACAAAGGAAGTCTGAGGCTACAGGCTTTATGGAAAGACTGTTTTTTTCCCCTCAAACTGGATATCTACTCATTAAAGTCAGGCAAAAAAAAACCCCAAACCAAGCAGAGTGACTTGAAGCCTTGCTCGGTGCCTTTCCCTTTTGAATGAGTGCTTTTGATCACGTCACACCGTTTATCCACCACCTCCCTAAACAAATGCCGAAAGATCTCCAAGGCTCATTTTAAACCTGCTGCTCTCTGGCTGGGCATTGCACCAGAGCCTGCTGCCACTCTGTAGTTTGCTCCACTCTCCTTTTATTAATGGTTTCCCTTTCTCCCTACTGGTACCTCCCAGCGTGAGCACAGAACCCCCGGCAGCTCCTTGACCTTCGCAGAGTGCGGAGCGGGAGGAGAGGGGATGAGAGTTCAGAAGTGGGGCTTGATCTACCCCACAAACACTGGCCACACTGTGAAACAAACAGCTGCAGGAGGAGACAAAGAAGGTCTGAGAACGGAAACCAATATATTCTGAGAGCTGGGAGCGGTTAAACATGGTGAAGAGCCACAGCAGCTGACAGGGAGGGAGCCGGGAGTAGGGGAGGAGGGAGTGCTCCCGTCACATGCGCTCAGCATATTATAATTTTTCAATACTCACATTAAGAACAAGAAAACCACAAAGTTTCATAACTTGTCATTTAGCTTAAGTGTGGGGGACGGGGGGAGAGGGGAGAAGAAAGAAAAAATAAAAGTAATAATAAAACCCCCCTAAAGTTAAAAGAGGACTAATAAAAACATCTCTGAACCACAGAGAACTGCAAGGTGACCTTCAGACAAAATGTGGGGTGAGCAACTCAGCTCTTGCCTTCAGATGTCATTCATTTCCTCACTTGCTCTTTGCAAAGAAAGGACAAAAGGACCTTCTTGAGTTGTCTGCAGGAAGATGAACAGAACAAGGACTTTCTGTTTGTACTTCTGCGTTCCTCTTTTTAAAATAATAACAGAGAATAGTGTGATCTGCAGTGGCTGCCTGGGGAATTTTTGTCTTTCTGTTTTTTCAGAAAAAGACTGTGCTGACTGAGGGATCCATGCAAATAAGTGGAGGGTTTGCATGGAAGTGACTGCATGGGGAAAACAGCCAAATTGATTGCACACCCATCAGTTCACACACAAGCATTGCCAAGTGCCTGGAGTACACAATCCAAAAAAGACAACAGCACATTGTGTTCCCTTACACTGGTTTAACTTCTCTCTATCATAATCACTTTTTTTAATAATTGCTCCTATTTAAGATACAAATCTGATTTTTCCTGTAACCTTCCCTTGCCCTTTTGTAACAGTTTTTGTTCTTAGATCTCAGGTACCTCACAAGTGTTAAGGTCTTTGGTTGTATTTAGCTGTGGAAATAGAGGTACTCTTGGAAATTCTGAAAATGATGGTGTAATTTGGTTTGTGTCAACCTCCCTGTGAGGGGATAATGCTAAAATCTCATTCAGACCTCCCAAATTCCAGTCCCTTCTTTTGAAAACCGCTGTCATTTTAAAATATGTGTGCATAATAAAATATAAACTGTCATGTCTTGGGGTATAAGCCAAACACTGAGCACAGACGGTGGATAAAAGCTATTTTTCTTATGATCAAATTATGTTTATTGTTATTGTCTACTACGTGGTTTCTTGCATGCTCCTTTGAAGCATCTGGTGTTGGCTACAGTCAGTAATTGGAAATGTGTAATAAAACAATTATAAGAATTCGACTGGTGCAACAGTTCCTATGATCAAATGTTTAATAAACCTCAAGAGTTAAAAAACAACAGTCCATTTCTAGATACTAATACTGAGTATTATATCTAGGAAACTTTCCTGAGTGAATGAAGGCCAGTTCTTATTGTACTCAAGATTTCATCATCAATAACACAAAAAGGTTTAGGTCCTCACATGCTTATAATAAACATTAACTTTCTGAGTATGAACCCATTCATTTAGTGGTGAAATAAAATTCTCTGACACTTCCCCAGCTCTGTCTCCCAGGTGCAGCAGAGGCCCTAGACATAAGGCAGTCAGCTGAGAACTCTGAGACAGTGTTAAGCATCTCCATGGAAAATGTTCTGTATCTCCTGAGATGTCTCTGCACTTCAAAGACAGATGCACCATCATGGGAAAAAAGGCTGTTATTACCTCTTAGAAGAGGTTCCCCCAAAGTAGGAAAGATGCTCCTGAGTGAGAGAAGCAGAGCAATGAAAGAGCACCTGAAGTAGTGAGGAAGTCTGAGTGGTGGTGCACATCCCCATGAGGATGTTGGCACCTCCAACCTGTGCAGATGTGGGGCTCAGGGACCTGGCAGTGTGAGGTTTGTGGTTGAACTCAAAAATCTTAAGGGTCAGCCTAAACAATCCAGTGATTCCATGATTCAAAGACAGCAGGTTCTTGAACTGCTCCTTGAATGTATCGATTTTTTTCATATCCTCATATCCAGCTAATGGATCTCATCAACTTTTTCCAATTTTCTCTTTTATTAGAAGAAGGGTACAATCCCAGTGACTAGAAACATGAATTATCCCAGTTTAAAAACAAACAAAAACTAAATAAAACAAAACAAAAATTTCAAGACTTTTCAGTAAAAAAGAACCAAAACACAAACAAACCTTTACATTTTAACATTTTCAGTTATACAGAGATTCCTGCACTGCCCACAATCTATCAGACCACAGTGAGAACTGGCAAAGTGGGAAAAGCACATGCCTCCTCAGAACCAAGTTTTCACATGTCATTCTGAGAGCCATAGTTGTTTATTTCCTGCTGGGAAGGCCCCCTAGGCATTCTGTGTATCTGTGGTGCCAGTGAGGCTCCCGTTGGCATCAGCAGGAATGTGTCATGCAGGAAAGGAAACTGCACTAACAGGGTCTCCTCTTAATGGGACAGTGAATTTGTACAAGCTGAAAGCACACATGAGCTCCAAAAGTGCAAAGTTTCCTCTACATCCACAGCTGAGGTCAGTGTACAGCAAATTTCCTTTTACACAGAAAACCCCTCACCATGTGATTTGTGCCTCTGAGGGAAGCAGCAGGTTAACACTCACCTCAACCACCCTGTTGACATGTGCACCCTGGGAGTGCTGCTGCAGCAGGCAGAAAACTCACCATGGGCTGAGGCAATTCACATACGGCTGTGTCAGAAATAGCTGGATGTGGCAATGGTGTCACATCCCCCATAATTGGAAGGGGTCGGATTTCAGTGTGGGAATGGCTGAACAGCCCCTACGGTGTCATGGGAACCTACAAACTGCATGAGCTAGGAGCTGCCTGATGATGACAGTCCCTATCCTTCTCGTGCCATCTGGCTGCACCCTCCCTGCTCTGCACATCAGGCTGTGCATGCACAGTGATAGAGACAGCAGGTTGCTGTCTTTGGGATGGGTGGTGCAGAGACCCAGTCTGGGCACGGGGTCTGCTGCTGCATGCACACAGCCCCTCTGCTTCACAGAGCTGCTGAAACACAGATTGATACAAACCACTGAAATATGCCAGGCTCGCTCTGCCATTGCTTAGGTGGAGAGCAGCAGCTGGTGGACACTTAAGGGTAACTATCCAGGAAGAAAACAGACCAGGAAAACAGTCCTGACTGGTGGCAGGGACAACTGGCAGGGACCAAGACTTGCCATATGGTCATCCCTGACTTCCTTGCAATTATATAGAATGATAAAATCCCTCTGCCTCCTGAATCCTCTGTCTATTCATTGATGCACTGCAAAGCTTCCTAGCTAACATGTGATCCAAGATCAGCCAACACCAAGCCTGCATTTCAGGCATGGCTGGAGGATCTAGGACACATCTCCTCCCTGCGGGCCACGTAAAGAGAACAGACTTCCCAGTGCTGTGGAATCTGCCAGAGTCACTCCCTCCTTCCCTTGACAAGGGAGGGTGTTTAGGAGGGTTAAGCCCCTGTGTTGAGCACTGCAGTTGCTTTCCTTAGATGTGGGCTGAGCACAGCTCCCAGCAGCTCAGAGCACACCTCCAGCCTGATGACAGATTCATCATCTTGAGTGACAGGCCTACACTTGAGGAATTCGGATACACTACACAGGAATCCACTATTAGCAGGATACAGAGGAGGCACAGGTCTAAACCAAGTAACACCAAGCGATGAAGTGAATTTGGAGCGGTGCCAGGAAGGCTACAGGACAGGAAGAAATGAAAGATGAAAGTGTTTTTAACACTATCTCCACATGATCAACAAGGATTTTCCCAAGAGTCTTTACTTTAAAAATGCCCTGTGATATATAGCATTCCTTCCAGAGCTGCTCTTTATCATCTGATGAACAGAAAGAACCAAATTACTGTGAGAGTTGGATTAATCCTTTCTAAATGGCTCATTTCTGCTTTTATTCTTAAGATGTAAAGCATGGTAATTCCACTAAAATCTGTGAGACTGCTGGGACTTTATACCAGATTAACAACAGCATTTGGCCCATCCTCACCCACACCTGTGTTCCAAAGAAATGAGAGGGATGTTCTTAGGTCCTCCTTTCAAACCACAGAATGCTTCAACAGCATGGGAACACAACTCACCCAGGAACTGCCTCATGAAGGATGCAAGGCAAATACTACCACAAAACAGGCTTCTGCCCTATAAATTAAGAGCTGCTGTTTCACAACTCATAGGTGTCCCACAGAGAGACACTGTCTTTCCTCGGGCATCCAAAAATGAGATGCTGGGATGTGAACAAATCACCACAGGCTTCCTTGATAGTCAGTGAGGAGGAACAGGTACCCCAGAGGACAATTTGCATCACACTCCAACAGGCATCCAAGGCAGGTCAAATGGATTGCTCCCTGGAGATAGCTATTTCTTACTGTTGACTAAAAAGGGAGCCCAGGGTGACCAGTTCAAACTTAGGCATCTAACTTCAGAAATCTAGAACTGTGTGAAATGAATCACACATGCAGAGGCACTAGTAGATCATCTTTGTTTTATATGCCATAGAGTTTTATTTTTTACCCTGCTCCTCTTTTGTTAAGCCCAGTAATTTTTGTCTAAAACATTTCCTCTAGAGAGGCCTTCAATCTTGAAGACATAAAAAGATGAAGAATTCTTCACTTCCATTCGTCCCTTCTTTTAGCAATTAACCACTATCACTGGAAAAAACACTACTGGTTTCAATTTGCCCTTGGTTAATATTTTGTTTCCCTTTGCTATCTTGAAGAGATTGCTGTATTTTCTCTCTGGAAGTGCAGATGCAGTTTCAGATTGCCAAGTCTGAAGGCCAAGTGGTCCAGCCTTTTTTTCTTTTCAAAATTTAAGATCTTTGTAACAACTACCACTCATCTAGCAGAAACATTGCTTCATCTTTATGCTTAACTAGGACATGCTTTAATAAGACCAATGTCTTTGCATGCCAAAACTTCCAGGGACCTGAAAGAACACTGTAAAAATTAATAAATTATAGTCTCAGCATCTTTTAAAATAAATATTGCCACCAACCCTTCAGAAGCAGAGAAACTAGAGGGCTGAGAAGGCAAGTAACTGACTCAGGTCTGGAGAGTAAGTGGGAGCAAATGCCCTCTTACCTGAATTATAACAATGCCTTTTAAGCACTGGATTTCAATTAACACTTTGACACCTCTAGTCACACCTTGTTTTCTTCTACCGTGAGAGGACATTAATGTATTGGAGAAATTTTATCTTCAGTGCTTGATTTCCAATATCTAAGAAGCACCTATTTGATCTCCTTATATTACCTCCAAAAGAAAAGGTATCTGATGAGAGCTCCATGACATTACATTACATATTTTAACAAGAATTACAATATACATTGCCAACAAGTTTCA
Source organism: Alaudala cheleensis (assembly GCA_013398995.1). Lineage (NCBI taxonomy): Eukaryota > Metazoa > Chordata > Aves > Passeriformes > Alaudidae > Alaudala > Alaudala cheleensis. Next base: position 286,431 of record VWYE01027394.1, on the reverse strand, counting down.
AACATCATCTGAAATAATTTCGCACGGAGTTCACTTAAATTTACCTCTGAATCAGTAACCACACCAAATCTCAAACAAATCCCTGCATTTGCAAAAAGAAACTGGACAGTGAGGAGGGCAGTTGCTCAAACCACTCAAAAAAAAAAAAAAAAGAAGAAGAAAAAAGAAAAGAAAGGGGGTTGTGTGAACACTAAACATGCTAGAAATAGCCATTTGGCACAAGTGTTAATTCTCTTTATTCAATTGTCATTATTTATACTATCATGGATGAGGAGCCTATTGCACATTGCACTGCACGATAACAGAAAGGATAGTCCAGGTTTTTATTTTTATGAGCTTCATCTAACACAGCCAAAGTGAAAGAATATCATTGAAAACATCTCCATACAAAAAGCCCCTACAGCTATATATAGATACTAGATAAAGCTAATCACATCGTGATGATAATGTTTCTATGATCAGCTTCCAAATACACCTAGTAACAACAAGGCTCCTGCCAATTTTAAGCTATTTCATAATGGACATAAACAGGAGACATCCCAAAGTATAAACATCTCTCCTCATAATCAGTTCTGTTGTCTCTGCCTCACAGAACTCTCTTCAACTCATATTTATGGAAATGTGTGTGCACTGTTTTTCCTGCTTCAAACTGAATATTTGTCCTGAAGAACTTGGCCTCTAACAGATCTTGTTATCACTGTGCCTATTTGGAGCAGACTATACTGTTATAAATGGTCGCCACCCATCATTTGGATAATATATTGATCTAAGAACCCTGATCAGAGTCATATTCTATGAAATACTATTACCACTACTACTTGTAATTGCATTATTATTATCATCATCACCATCATAATCAGTATTAATATTAGTATCAGTATTGCATTTTTTCTTATATGTACTTTTGCACATTTAGCTTTTAAGGAACTGGCTTAAAGGGATGGTGAAGTTGTTAAGCACCTGCAAGCAGAGTTGGAATCTCACTGGGTTTGCTCTTATCACAACCAGGCTACAGCCTGATCCCCAAACCCTCTAGAAAATACTTTTCTCCAAATTGTCCAGCCAAAACAGAGATTTAGAAATGTCCACATACTTTCCCAGAGTATTTAGTGCTTTAGAAGGTCATAATAAAAGTACTAGTTTTATTATTCCACAGTTTCAGCAGATGGTCTGAACTATTAAGAGTCAATTTGAGCCTATTAAAAATGTCATCTATTCTATTTCCAGACAATATCGCAGCGGTTCAACCTCATTACTTATCTGTCACTATAAAGAGCAGATAAACCTTCATCCATCACATCCAGTGACTTTTTGCCCAGAATTCCGGATCTTTTTTTTTTTCCTTTGCTAAATTATTCCTCTCCTCTCAGTTCAAAAGCAATGTGGGAATCCATTCCCTATTCCCCCCACAAATATCTATCTGTGTGCTAGAAGAATACTTAGTCTTCATGTAGCACATTTTCCAAAAAATCTCAAAGGACATCACAAAGTACAAATGTATCTTTACACCCATTACTCAAATGAGACATCTGAGGTATGAGGTCACTCGTATCCACAATTAAAAAAAAAAATTTGGCCCCTAAAGGTAAATAAAGAAATCAGTGCTGACACAGCACAAGCTTCCCTTTTGAAATCATACTGAGTCCCAGAAATTCCAGAAGTACTGTCTGCTCTTTTTCCTTCCAGTTGTTGCTCTGGCTCCTTAAAGCAATAATTAAAAAAAAAAAATCTCCCAAATACTTACATCCCATTTTTGTCTTGGTTTAAAACTAGTTTTCCTTGGAAAATATGAATAATATTTCTGCAATTCCTGACTTAAAATCTTCACAAGTAGAACACTTATTTTATTAAAGGAATGAGTGGTGCTTTACACTGCATATTGATAAATAAAGTCATTAGTAACTTATTCCCAAATTTTAAAAAAAGCAGCCAGATCTTTGAGAACCATTTTGAAGACTAAGATCCCTATTAAATACTGATATCTCTCTTTCATGTCTTTTATAAAATCAACCACAAGCTAAGTAATTGCAATTTGAAGGATTTAAAACTTCCAGGGATATTCAGAGACATTCATTTTCTCAATTATGTTTATACAATGCTTAATTATGACCAAGTTGTTGAAACAAAGGATCACTGACAGCCATGACTATCATATTTATTCATGTTTATGGATGCATGAGAAACAATCACTTAAGGTAGAGCAATCCAGTGTGTTACCCTGTGTCTACAGCTGTGATATATTTTATTGTGTGAATTGAGAGGTGGGAAAGGAAAATTTTTACTGCCATAACTCAATCACATTAGGAGAAAAAAATGTGTGATGTATATCATCTATCTGTTTTTACATGACAACATAGAAAGAGACACTTCAAAAAAAAAAAAAAGTGCTGCTTTGAGTTCATTAAAGAGATATATTTTCTGATATGCAATACAACTGACACTTTAGGGGAATATGACTTTTTTCCTATCACAGAGAATATCTGAAACATGAGAAGCATCAATCAATACCTGCAGTTCCTTGAGAGGCAGCACTAAACAAGAGAAAAGATTGCTTCCTTTTTCTGCTGTGTTCTGCTATGAGTGTCCACACTGAACGTCTGTGTTCCAGCTGAAGCAATTAATGATTAATGAAAACAGACATAGCTTTTTTACAGAAAGGAGGGAACTCATGAAACTGAGCAGAGTATGATGGCTTCATTAAAAAGAAGTCTGAGCACCAATTTCAGGGGGAAAAATAAATCCAAAGCCTTTTTCTGCACTCCTTGTACTTCCACCAAGGAAGCTGCTGAACCTTTTCCCTATGGTGTTTCATGGACTACATGGGAGGAAAAGCCTTCACCAGGTAGAAACCTGTAGCAGATTGTCCATCTATGGCACTCTGGGGCGCTTCCATTCTCTGAGTCACCTGGGTGGGAACTGATTTTGGACTGGATTACTCCAGCCACTTCCTAAGGCTGTAGTTTCAGCCAGTGCCATCATCAGCATCCTTGACACACTGTGTCATGCACTGGAGGAGGTGTCTCCCAACCTGACAGATGCTCCTAATGCTTGTAAGATCATGAGAGCTGTAACTGTTTAACTAATATTTACTCTATTTCAGCTTATGGGCTGGATTTTGTCTTTTGCAGCCAGCTGGAGGGGCACTTTTCCAGTGGAAAGCGCAGGAGAAATTTGGTCTGGCTTGGCCAGAATTCCGCCTGGGATCCCCTGAGGAGAAGACGTTGCTATGGCAGCTTTGCTGTTCCTTCAACTGGTGCAATAGCTGCTGTTGCCACATTAAGCCAGCTCTGCTGGTCTGTGAAGGTGAGCTGCCTCTCTGGATGATTACAAATGTACCTGCTTCCCCATGTGCTTCTGCTGCCTGTCCCTCCATCTGCCTGAGAGACACAAATATTTTGTTGTCCTTTCTGTGGGAGGTGACCCACCATGGCTGTCATGCTGCTCATCTCTCCAGGTTTTTGCAGCCAGCTCTGTCATGTGATGGGCTGCAGCTTTTGCTGAGGGACTCGACCTGGCCCATTAAAACCCTTACCAGCAATGGGAGAGTGGTGTCAATTAATTTCAGTTCTGAGCTCTGCAGACTCGTTCACCCTCTCCTAGGTGGTTGTGCGCTTTTCCTTGCGCCTGTGGCATACGAAGGTGCTACAAAAAAATAGCTTTTTTTCTTTTTTTTTTTTTTTTTTTTNTTTTTTTTTTTTTTTTGAGGATGCAGCCTGAGCATGAGGATCTCAGCTTTTCATTTGGAGAACTGAGCAAAGTTGTCCCCTTGCTAACTGCAGGGCTGTCCCCTTGCAAACCTCACCTCTTACACAAGGCTGGATTGCACAGATGAGCCAGGGTTGAAGCTCTTTGTCTCCCAAATCCACATCTCATACCTCACTGGAGAAAGCCCTAAGGCCACTGATGACTCTGAGCAGCAGACATTCTCCCGTCTCGCCTGCTGAAACTGTGCCAGATTAAATCAAAGGGATCCTAAGCATTTAAACAGGAATTGCTCCTGCTCAACTAGCTAAAAACGTCCTCTATTAGGCAACAGCCTCACTCGAACCCCTCTGCCTGAGCTGTAAACAAAGCATATCAAGCTGGAGGCTGCACAGTGGAGGTAGAAGCCTGCTCAAGGTAATATCCCTCTAAGAAGAACAAGAAAGGAAGAGGTGTGCTTTATTGCACACGGATTCTGCAGTTCTAGAGATGATACAGCTGCCGTACGCATACCACGGGGCAGGTCTGAGGAATGAACACATGATTAAGAGCTTTGAGAACCCTGCACTAAAAAGAGAGGAAGCAATGTTGCTGTGATTTAATTCATGCATGCATGCACTTCAACCCAGACTAATTCCCCGGGGTTAAAATGAAATGGAGTTTAAATCTAACAAGGGTAGAAACTCGTAGCCAATTCCTGTGCTTCTCAAAGAGAATATCAAATGACATGAAATCCTTAATTGCCCTGAATGAGACACAGACATCTGAAATGGAGTTACGTGGCTCCTATCTAAA
>VWYE01027394.1:250158-281887 GCA_013398995.1 Alaudala cheleensis | reverse complement strand
AAAAAAAGAAAAACAAAAAACCTTAAATTAATTCTTTACCTTCCTTCCACCAACCCCTAGAAAATGAAACTTCTTCAGGCATGAAAGTAGACTGAGCTCTACTAAAACCAAGTGCAGATTTAAGCACCTACTTTAAAAGGACAAGCTGTTTGCATAACTGATATGATATTACGAAACTTTAGGCATTTCTTTCACAACTGACAAGGAACTGAATGCATTAGAGAGGCCTGTTTCACATCTGAAGCCACAAAGGCTCCCAAGTCCGTATGCCTCTGGATTTTTCTCTGAACTCCATTGTTTGTGGTTAAAACACCAAAAGGGTCTGACCCATTTTAAAAGAAGGAAATCATATTTCTTAGTCTGCAAATGATACTCACTGCTAGCAGAAAAACAGCTGAAGCTTAATCCTCCTGAAGAAAGGAAATGTCCCAGGTCAAAGTCACAGCACATAATCCCCCCCCGAAAGTAAGGGGAAAAAATAAAATACACCAGGTCCAGGCTGGTCATGCAGAACCACACAGCATTGGCAAAGTTTACAAATCACTCTGTCAAACACAGCTGATTTTCATCTAACAAAGCAGTGATGTTTTTGGTGGAAGGTTAGCATTACTTTCTTGGTAGAGCAGACTTGTACCTTCATTCTGAAATATCACTTCATGGTGAGAAGTGTTGCACATAGTAATGAAAAACAATAATCTGTCTTCAAAGTCCTTTTGAAAGGTCTAGCTCATTCCAGTTCCTCGGGGCAAAGCAGGACAAAGTGAAGTGGAATTGTTTCCATTTCACAGATGGGAGAGATGAGGCAACAAAGAAAAGGATTAAATTGGGGGAGGGTTGGTGTGATGTCGTTTTAGGATGTTCAGATTGCAGTCTCAGGCAACCATCTTTTTACATTTACATTACACAGGGTAAACATTTCTGTGCTTTTCACCAATGAAGTACATGAGATCACTACATCTGCAACTCATTGTGCAGCCTGAGTGCACCAATTGGCCTGAACATCAGTGAAATAAGCCCACAACTTTGGATGAATCTCTGGCCTCTCGCCAAGCATGCAGAGATCTTGTTTCTTAGAATAATTACTGAATTAAACTCTTTGCAGGGAGAAGAGGAAATGGCAGGAGCCAATTTTTTTGCCAAGCCTTAGCACGAGAGTTCAGGACATCCTGGGTTTCTTGCCTGCTCAGATCACTGAGTTTCCTCTATGTTCCTGCAAATCCCAGTGTAAATGGATTTAGCAACAGGGAAGGCACATACCCAAGCAGGGAGTTCGATTCCACTGCTGAAGGGATGAGAGACAAAGACTCCTAACATGACTACAGACAACCTAGCACTGAACTTGTGGACTGCTCATTTTCCCTTGGAAACTCAAGCTAATAACTTTTCCCTTTTCTTGACACTGTGCAATGAGCTGCTCTCCAAGGCACTGACCCTGTTATTACTGACTACCAAGTCTAACACTTATTATCATGATAAGTCTCGTTGTTTAAAGCAGCCTTTACTTAATGGTTTTCACATACACTTTACAACATTGCCTCATTCCAGTGCAAAAAACAGTGAAAAAGAGATGCCTGGCTTGCAAAGTGTGTGCATTTTCTAGGGTGCTCATTCCTGCAAGATATAGGGCAATGTCCACCAGGACCCCAGTTTGTGTGGGCCAAGCTGAGGCCTAGAGAACACTGAAACAAGTCTTTCTGTGAATCACGGATCTGAAAAGTAAGTGAGAGACACTTCACCTATACATACCACCTGTAGATTACACACCACAACAGCCCTGTATCATAGAAGCATAGAATCATCAAGCCACAGAATGAAAGGTTTGGGTTGGGAGGAACCTTAAAACTCATCCAGCTCTAACCCCTGCCATGGGCAGAGACACCTTCCACTATCCCAAGTTGCTTCAAACCTCATCCAGCCTGGCCTGGGACACTTCCAGGGATGGGGCAGCCACAGCTTCTCTGGGCAAACCACATGAGTTCCTCACCACTCTCACATACAAGAGTTTGTACCTAATCTAAACCTACTTTCTGTCAGTGTGAAGCCACTCCCTCTTGTCACTCCAGACTCCTGTATATTGTCCCTCTCTTTCTTTCTTGTTGTCTTCCTCTAGGTACTGGAAAGCTGTAATTGGATCACTCCAAAGCCTTCTCTCTTGCAGACTGAACAATCCCAATTCCCTCAGCTTTTCCTCACAGCAGAGGCTGCTCCATCCCTCTGATCATCATCTTGGAGCCTCCTCTGGCCTGGCTGCAGCAGCTCCAGGTGCTTGTGCTGTTGGAGGCAGGGCTGGAGGCAGCTCTGCAGGTGGGGTCTGAGCTGAGCACAGGGGCAGGGGGCAGAACAACCTCATTCAAGTCTAGTAAAGTTTAAATAAATCACATATCCTTCAAAAATCTCCTCTCATGTCCCAAGACAACCAGTCTCCAGGATCCATCTTGATTTAATCTCTTAAACCTTTGCCTCTTCATTGTAACTTATGCCGTTTTTAACTTCTGGTCAGGGGGTTTGTTCTGTTTTTCTCATTGTGGCGGGTACTTTCCATGGGTAATTTTTCTTACACAGAACTCCAGAACTTGCATTTTATTGTGTGTCACTATGAGCTGGCTGGCAGGTTAATCTGTTTCGGTGTCTGTCGTCATGAACAACCAATTTGTCCAGAGAAGGAATTACATAAAGGATGTGAAATCATGACAGTCCCGGTAATTTCCTTTCCAACTATAACTCTGTTGACATTAACTACAACATTAGCAGCTATGAATAAGGTTTGTCATGTACACTCCATGAAAAGAAGAAAACAAATGGAAAAGTTAAATATTTACTCTCTGACAGCTTATTTTTTTGCAAGTGTGTTTTTTAACTAAAGTTATCCAAAGCCTTCCCAAACCATTTTGCCAAGGGAACTGCTGTTTGCAGGATCAGGAGATTGTGTTTGCTTAAGCACATCTGTGGAGCCAAAAGAAAATAAATTTTAAAAAACGTAAAAAAAAAAACCACTTCTTTCAGCCATTCCTCATCCATTATTTTATTAACCACAATTGTAAGGTTAGAAAAATACCCACTCCATTAGCCCCTAGGGCATGAGGCACAGGATTCCAAAACCCATTTTGTACTCAGTTCTGCTGAATTTCATCACTTACTGATACTGCGTGGCATCACACAAAATGGACTGGACTGTGAGTTTTTTGAATGGCAACTTGGTCAAATACTGTTTTTGGTTATTAAACTACCATACCAAAGGGTCAGCTCAAACTTTCCACTCCATGCTCAAGATGACTGAATGATAAACAAACCATCAGTGGGAAATTCTGATAGTGGCATATGCCATCTGGTTAGCTTTTAAAAGGAGGAAGTGAGAAGACATATGGCTGATTTGCCCAAGTAGTTTAAAATAAAAGAAAAATATTTGAAAAGAGAAAAAATTGCAGTCCTTCTGTCTTCACTTTCTTATGCAGATACCTATAATCAGACTTTTATTTGTACTGAGAGATGCCAAAACCAACAGGACTTGCTCTCAGGAGCATCCATTAACTTCAATTTGGGTACTTGGTGTGCTAAGTCTCTCTCTAAGAAAGTTTACTTTTAAGTGCCTAAAAAGGATTGAAGTGACTGGCTAAGAAACAGTCATCCTGATTTGGACATTTCTGGCAGGGCAAAAGCGTGAGGATAATGGGATGTCTGAAATTGATTCATTTCCTGACTGGATCAAATTCCAGACTGATTTAATATAAGTGGCCAAAGCATAGAGAAAGGAACTAATGTGGGACTGTTTGCTGTGGGTAGCATGAGAAATTGTGTCATTAAAATGAGGTGGAGGAAATATAGATGAGACATTTAAGGAAAGAAGAAAAAGGTAAGGGTAGTTCCATGTTGGTGCAGGATGCTGAAGGACTCAGCATTGCTGGACATGCACAGGAGTAAATCAGACAAATGAGTTTGGGGTAGAGCTTGCCCTGCCTTAAGGAGGATGGATTCAGTGACCTCTTGAGCCTGGTCTGGCAAGAATTCTGTCATGAACAGCTCTAGAGGGAAAGCATCTTGAGGTGGCAAGCACCAGCACCAGACTCATGCTTCACGCCCAGATGNAGGAGAATAAATACCATCTTTCTCTATACAGTTATATGGCATCTTTCATCACAAGATCTCAAAGCACTTTTAATTAAATCCAGGAATTGAAGGGATGCCATTAATCTCCTCATTTATAAAACCTGAAGGAAGCTAAAAAGGTGAGATGTTTTGTCCACAGGCTGTAATGGCACAGCAGGAGCAAAGGTGGAAGTTCAACCTTGGGACCAAATTCTATCTAAAGTCAGGTTCCTCGCCCTCCAAAAGCATTGGAAACAGGACACTGGTAATTCAGGGAAATTTAATTCCCAGCATTCTGGTGTAATGTGAAAAAGTATCCTTTAGCCTCACTGTCTTCAAACACCCTTTGAATCTCTTTCTTCTCTATACCATTGCTGTTTGTGCCCATTTCAGCACTGAACCACCCAAAGGAAAAGTCAGAATAAAGCAAAGATCTGCGGATACAGAAACATTTCTGTCACACACACATGGGCAAACACTCACAGAACACCACGGTGGTCATGGTGCTGTGTACCAACTGCAGGACACATTGGCTATTCTAGACACCAGGTGTCTGGGACATAATGACCTCTTAATTAATGGCTAAATAATGACCACTAACAATTAAGCTGTCAGAAGACAGAGGAAAGAATAATGGCAGGTACAATTCCCTGTTTACCACAGGAGCACCTCTCATTTCTTACGCTCTGTGCTCAATCCTTAAACACCTTTCTTGTCCACACAGTTTGTGGACATATGTCTTGTTTCCTTGAATAAGGAAAGGAGAAACATAGTTCCAGTCCAAAGGAAGCCTTCCTCAAACTGGGAAATTAAGAAACTAGAAATATCTCTTTCTGCCTTCAGCTTGGAGAGCACAAGGGGAAGAAAAGCCTGCCTGAAATTTTAACAGCAGCTGTGGAAATACCCACATATGAGTTCTAGACCCTTGCTTTCTTCAGCAATAGCAAGGTTTCCCTGCTGGGAAACCCTTGGGCCTGTCCATCTGCCATACAGTATGGTGAATACTACTACAATAGCACTTTGACAATAACTGTGCTCTTTTGAACCTCCCCATTCAAGTCACTCCATTGATTACTCAGAAGAATGCAGACTCTTGTGTTATTTGATCGGCACATATACTCTGAGCATTTAATCCCCTCAAATATTTTTCAATAACTTCCTTTAATTACAAGGAAAACACATCGAGTGATGCATGCATTGAAGAGATTCCCCTCATGTCTCTCTCTCTCTCTCTCTCTCTCTCTTTTTTTTTTTTTTTCTCCTGTTTAATGAAGAATTTGAATCACTTTTCAACTTCTTAATCCTATAATCCTGGAAGGAATTTGCTCTCTTCCAAACCCTGAGGGTGGTAGGCTTTTTCTTAGTACAGTACACCCCGGAGATCTTTCAGCAGGGTCCTTCCAGAGGAGTCCCAAATACCTGCATTCCTCAGCTGTGTGGTCACCACGTAACTCAGCCTCTCCAAAAACACCTCACCCCACTGGCTCAAGGATCCACTTTTTCATGGAAAGTGCAGGGATAACATGCCACAGCAGACACAAAGTGTGCAGAGAACCAAGATTTGCCAGAAGGCACGGGGCACTTGGTGCTAAGCAGGGCGGTTTTAACAGCAGGTTTATTCCCTTCAATGAACCCATTCTTCTGGGGAAAAAAAAAGGAAAAGTCAGGGGAAGTGTGTCCTTGCTAATGCTACATCCTTGCTCTCTGTTGCCTCCCATTCTCCTGGGGGACTCTGGGGAATAACGGACAAGTCTGTATGGCTGGTCTCGTTGGAAGGGTTGGACTGAGCCTGTTGGCTGCACAGGCTGTGCCTTGGAGCGCACTGGGTGCATTTGCAGCACACAACACTCTGCCCTGTGAGCACAGTGAACTCACTGCACAACAGCTTCAGACATGCCCACATTTTTCCCAAGAAAAGCCTTCACTGTCACAGCAAGACAGCTCCTTTTTGCAATGAACCCAAAGTCCGTGATTTTCCTCCTCCTGGCTTTCCTGCAGAACCAAGAAACTCCAATGAATGTGCTCCAAAGCACAGATTTTACACCTTGTCTTTCCAGGCTGTTGGTTCTCAAGGGGTGGCCTGTGGGTCTTTAGGGACCCATAAAACGGGGAAAAAAATGGTGCATGGAACAACTGTAAAAGAGTAAAACCACAGTAACAACCCAAACCATTCCCTCGTAATGCTGTATGTGCCAGCAAGCAGACAGGGTGAATAAAAGGCTGTAAATACACTTTCAAAGTTTTGCAGCATTTTTAGCTGTTTGTAAATCAAACACCTTGGGGCTCCCTTGACCAGAGCAAGTCTTGGCTTACTCTCCAAACGTCTGAGTGCTCTTTCATTACAAGCAGCAGCAAAATACTGTGCAAAGGCATCAGTTATTCACTCCTCTCCCGTTCTAGGTCACGCTCCTCAGCTCTCTTTCTTTTTCTCATGCTTGTTAGTTCAAGTAACCATTGTTTTGTCAGTGGTTAGTTATCTAATCCCATTACACACAACCCTTGTCATTGTGTTTTGTGCTAAAGTAACAACACTGAGAAAGGGGTTGGGAAACCTGAACAGCCCAATGTGCATCTAGCTCTGTCCTTGCTGAGATAAAATGCCATCTGAGGCCTCAGCTGAAGGGTGTCTGGATGAAGAGGAGCACACAGGACACCTGGATGTTGACATGGTCACAGCATGGACACATTGCACACAGCAAGGACATATAGGGAGCAAAGGTGTTGCTTGCACATCATCTCCCTCCATTTGAGGGAACTAAAACTTGCAGACAAATTCGGTGCCGGACCAGCCTGAAAGCCTGGCCTGTTTTCAAAGGCTTGCACATTTTAGTGCAGCTCCAATGATCAGTTTTATGATCTGACAATTGACAAACCTGCTAACACATTAATCACAGCTCAGCTGGCAGAGGATGATGAAAAATTATGTCATACTGTGATGTATGACTGCTGCTTTCCATTGCTGTGATAGACTCCAGCACCTATTTCATACCCAAATAGCCCATCTCATGTTGCTCCTTCTGTGGGGGCAATGACTTCCTGCTTGCCTGGCTGAAGCATCATGTAATAGGCAGGAGCATGAATTAGACACCTGTCACTGATTGAAAGAAACTGTCTTCTATTTTCCAAAATTCTTGAGCTATTTCACCATCAACTTTCATTAAGGGAACACAGCTCTGCTATCTTCAGGGGACAAAAAAAAAAAAAACAAAAAACAAACCACTGAATGAAGGGATGCAACTCCAGGAATATTTTTCAGCATATATGGCAAGCTGTGTGTACATGACAGCAGCAGATGGGTTACACACTGATGTCCTCCTTGGGAGAAAAGTCTCATTAGAGCAGACAGGACTGACAGTTTCTACCCAGACTTGGCATGTACCTGGTGCCACCCTCACCTCCAGCTTGGAGAGGAGCTGGGCAGGTGTAATGAACAAAACCCATTAAACCCCCAGGTTTGCAGAAGGGTGAGCCAAGTCACACAGAAGTTGTCACTTGCTGCAGGTCACATGGCAATTCCATGACAGATCTAATGACAGAATCTAGGGAAAGAACTGAAGGAACGATGTGTTTTTGTGGGGATGAAATCTACATAAAATACCTTAGGAAGTGCATTTCCTCATGTTCCAGGAGGAAAAAAAAAAAAAAAGAAAAAAAAAAGCGATTCTTTTTATCTTCTCACTTATGTTTCCTTTCTTTTATCCTTCTTTTCCTCTCCATCTGGCTCAATGTATGCCTTTCAAAAAGAAAACTTTATTTTTTTTCCTCCAGAATTTCACTCTCTAACTTTGGAGCCAAAATTGTTGGATTAATTTAGTCCCAGTGTGGGACCATTTATTTAGGAAACACTCCTTTTTTATTTTTTTTTTAATTTTTTTTTTTGCACAGATTTTGTGGTAAAAATACAAAAAAATAGACAAAAATCACCAGTTCTTACTAGGAAAGCATATCCCCATGCCTTCCTAACACTCTCACTGCCTTTGTCCTTATTACAGTTGTACTACCATCCATGACCCCAACACTTACATGCACTTCAAAGCCTTGTAAGGACTATTATCCCCTCTCAAAAAGTGGAAGAAAGTGAAATTCACTACAACAGGGAACTGGCGAGCTTGTGGTGGGACAAAGTAAACACTCTGGAGAGGGAGCCCTGGGGAGATGGCTCACCTCCAGCAGCATGGACCAAGGGTTTTTCTGCAGCAAGGGGAATTTTTTTTGCTCAAAGAGCGGCCCCCAGCAAAGACAACCTGAGAAGGTTGCTAAAAGTAATATTACTCTTAATAATAAATCTAACAATTCTCATAAGCCCTCTTTTGTTGCTGTTGTTTATAATTTATCTAACAGAGAATCCAGGGATACCTGTGGCCCACAGCAAAACCTCCTCTCAGCCCCAGCCTCCTCTCTTCATGGACAGCAGTCACCACAAGCAGAGGAGCAGGAGCAGAGCCCAAGGGTGCTGGCAGGGCACAGCAGTCAGTGTGTCACTGTGATAATCTGCTTAAAGGAGGAGGCCAGGGCATCATTAAACAGCCTGGCCTGAAGTCCTCATAGAGCAGCTGGAAGATCTGGTGCTCTCTCTATGCTAAACCCATGTATTTCCGCTTTGCAGATGCATCTTGAAATGAGTTTAGCCCCAAGCCCTGACTGACACCATCCTCTATCACCAAAGATATCAGCCTCTTCTTCTCAAGTTATTGTTGCAAAGGTGACGCCTACTTTTTTATCTACATTTGAGAAGACACAAAACTAAACAAGCAGATGTTGTCACACGTTTTTCCTCTGGCAACCACAAAACCATGCATGGCAAAATTTCCTTTAAAAAAAATCATTGCAAAAAATAATTTGAATGAAAAAGCCCAAAACAACATAAAAACCCAAACCAAAACCAGGAGAGTAGGACTTTATAGAACCGACTTTTCTATGATTTTGTTTTGACATTATTAGGGAGGATGCTTTGAGTTTCCAAACATTTTTTTAGCGGTTCAGCAGGATGAAGAGCAACCAGCTGGAAGTCATGCAGCAGATGGCCACTGGGATCCTCAAAAGATAGGAAAACCTCACTTGTCTTGTAATGAGACCAACAACACGGAGATACTTTCAACCTTGACTAGATGTCCACATGGTTCAGGCAGGTAATGGTTGGGTTATAATCACTTCTTTTGCCATCCTTGCTTTCTCCACATACTCTCAACCTCGCTGTCCTTAATTTGAATGGCTTTCTTCATTCATTGGCATCAGCTATTTTTGGTTCTTGCAGAAGATGAAATTGAATTTCTTGATGAAGTTCATTCAAACACTCTTGCTTCCACCTGGATTTTCTCATGTTTATGTCAATTTATTAATCAAAATGTGCCTGGATGCCTTATCCCTCCAAGACCAGCTCATGTGCTCACAACTTTTGCAGTATGTAGAAGGTCTGTGTTTCAAATGTCAATTATTAATCAATTAGAATGGGTAAACTTAAAGGCTTCCTGCAAGAATGCTGTTTTTATGGAGATAAAGAGAAAAAAAATCTAATGAAAAAACTGCCCTTGAAAGCAAACAGTATTTTCTTCTAACAAAAAATTTATTTTTGCTAGTAAGACAAATTAAGTTGGTCTCAAAGATCTTTTGTTAGCTCTGGAATTTTTGTAAAGGGTTTTTGTGGGGTTTTTTTGGTACATTTGTTTTGTTTTGCTCTTCTTTCCAACTGACCAGAGTAGCTAAAAGGTACATAAAGTGCTAAGTTTCAGGGGGCTGGAATTTGGGAAGGAGCAGACATTTTTCTTCAGCAGTGGTAGTGGCATTCACCTTTAACGTTTGGATGCCAAGCTGTCAGCCAGCAGCTTCAACACCACCCTTATCTCTCCTCTTTTCTATTTATACATTACACAAAGCTATTTTTTCCTGGGTTTAATTGCACATCAAAGGACCAAATGAAGGGATCCATTTCGGAGGTCGCTGATAGCAACACTGGGGAATCCTGCAAATGGAGTCTAAAATTTCAGTTCTTTCCAGGGCTGTATTAGATGATACGGGGAAAGCCAGTGAAACACTCAGCAAAAGCACCCTGGCTGTGTCTCTATAATTTGCAAGTTCAAGCTGGACATAGAGAAGATTAAACAACTTAATTATTATATTTACTCACTCCCTCTAACCACAGGTTTCCTGCCAAAGGAGACACCAATGGTGATGATTATTTCAGTTTTTCAGAGGTAGTGGCAGATCTCTGAAAGCATTCAGGTGTCTCAGAGTCCATAAATACTTCCTTAAAAATCAAGTATAGCCTCTTATTCATTCAGGGATGTAAAAAGATAGGGATCTCCCAGTTCCCTTTAGGCCAAATATATTTGCCTTGGCAAATATGGATTTTGAAGGACTGCCCCAGGATTACAGGAACACAAAAATCACAACACTAAAATTGATTATATTGGACACAGTATCAGACTGAAGGTTTCACTGAGTTGTTAAGTAAATAGAAATGCCTGTGCCTCTGTGTTCCCATTGTAAAAGAGATGTGAACACCACAAAGTACTTCAGCTGACTTAAAACCATTTTCCCTGCACCGAGCCTGTCTCCTCTAAGCTTCATGCACGAGAAAGGTAAACAAGCACAGCTCCAGCCTAAGTTGAACAGCCTTTTTTGACATGTTGACTTGATTACTTCTGTCTACTTCCCCAAGCTTTCCAGCTCACACTGACTTAGCTTCTCGCAGATGAAACCTCTGGCAAAACTGCCTCTTGTGTTTCAAGATCCTTAAAACTCACTCCTTTGTCTGTCTCAATGTCAATTATTGCTTATTTATGAAAGGAAAGGAAAAGAAAAACACACTGGCCCAGACACACGAAATAATGAATAGACAAAGTTCCACATTCATAAATAAAACAACACACTTCCTATAGCTCTTACATAATCTTAAGGGGTTGTTTTGTTTTTAAATCTGGCATCATTTTAGTGTGTCTTTTTGTTCTACTACTCTTGTGCTACTTTTAAGTAGGAGAGGTGTTTGACAAGTGAATCTTCAGTGACGGCAAATGCAGCTTTTATTGACTTTTTTGAAAATATTGAGCTAGCTCAGAATTACTGAAGTGAACAGCACTTGTTAATATAAACTAAAACAATACATGACTGGTACACATTTTGTGAGAATTTATTTAATTTTCAAACCAAGAGACTCTGATGGCTAAACCTAGACACATTTTAATGCTGTCGGAAAGCATTTTTCCTCCCTGGAATGGACATAATCCACCTCTAGGCTTGATTCCACTACACACACTCAAGTATAATTTACCATAGTAATTTATAATGGTGCATAAATTTGTAATCAGGCTGGTTTCCTTAAGCTGTTTCTGTTCTGGAGGAAATGTGGCTTTCTAAAGAGCACAGCCATACAAGGAGATGGACATGGCTTTGGGGTGAGGCAGAAGACCTGGAAGTCAGCTCAGCCTTGATTGCCAGTGCTTCCTCATGCCACACAGCTCTGCATGGACCAGTCCCATGAGGAATGCCTCCAAAGAGCTCAAGAGAACATACCTGTTTGCAGATACAGCAAACTAATTACACAGAGGCAAACCCCAATGGAAATAATAATAATAAGAATTAAAATGTTCCAAACAGTACTCATCTGGGAATCTCAATTAGCTCCACAAACAGTAATTAATTTAGCTTCTTAGCTCTCTGCAAGATAGAGAATTACTAATCTTCCCATTTTATGGACAGGGATATACACATGCAGACATGTCAGTGAGACTTTAGCTGGATTTAGACAGCACATCTTCGTCTGTTCTCTACCTTGTGCTCTCTCCTGTCATATCAGCTCCCTTTCAGGAGTCTCAGTTAGTCTCTCTTTCTTTTTGAGCAAAATTATATTCTTTGGTTTGGGCCAAAGAAGAAATCACTCCAAAGTCTCCAAGGGCTTAACATAACTGAAGTCTGCTGTACTCACCATAGGAATTGCATTAAATACCCTGTGCTGTGATAGAAAATGTATCCAGGGGGACCCCACAGGATTTTATTTAGTAACCCAACAGTTAAGTTTCCCTAATGAGGCTGATGACAAATTTGTCTTTATTTCTTTTACTAAATTGCTGAAACCCAGGAGATGATCCCATAAAAAAGTCAGATTAAACACTAGGAAAGAGACCTGCCTTTGACCTCAAATGAAGGGCAGGGATTGTTGGTGCTCTGAGGGCAGCTCTCCAACACAGTGAGATAATAGATCCTTCCCTAAAATAAACACCAAGTCAGCCATACCAACAGAGCAGCCTCTAGTTTTATAATCCCTTTGCTAGTTTAAATCTCCAGATGAGTTATTATATTGCAATACATACACAATAAGTATGTCATGACCCTACAACAGTACTCTGTAAGAATACAGAGGACCAGGAAAAATAAAGAAAAAGGTTAGTGGCTTTTTAGTCTTAAGTGAACTTGATTTGTATGCATTTGGAAAAAGAAAATATTTGGGTACTTTCAAAATCTGAAAGAGCATTTTATTTTTTTAGACCTTCTTGCTCTCTAAATTTACCTGGGAGGAGGTTGTGGCCAGCTGGGGGCCAATCTCTTCTCCCAGGCAACAAGCAATAGGACAAGCGGAAATGGCCTCAAGCTGCACCAGGTGAAGTCCAGGGTGGACATCAGGAAAAAATTTCTCCACAGAAAGAGTTGCTAAATATTGGAAGGGGCTGCCCAGGGAGGTGGTGGACTCATCATCCCTGGAGGTCAAGAAATGACTAGGAATGGGACCATGGTTTAGTTGCCATGGTGATATTCAATCAAAAGTTGGAGTGGATGATCTTGGAGGTCTTTTCCAACCTTAATGATTCTATGATTCTGTCGTATGATTGTTTTAGTTGAGGGTCAACTGGATATTCTACGGACTTAATGACTACTGAGTTGTGTGCTACTCAACAAACATTCACACACAAACTATCTTTCAATGCAAGGCTATCCTGCAGGTGAGGCAAGAGGCAGGAGATGCTCTCATGTGTTTTTAAATATTTCTCAAAGTAGGTTTGTGACTTGGAAAGGTTATTTTTCATTGTGTCTCAGTTTCCCACAAAGAAAACAAGACTTGCAGCTGGTGTCCATGACAGCTGTGCTGCTGTGAATGCAGAATGGACAAGAAATTTTAATTCTGGACTGTGTAAGGGGAAATTTCAGCCTCACTCCTGTTTTGCAGTTTTTGTTGACTGCAGTTTTTGTGAACTGCCAGGCTATTGGGCATGAAGTCCATTGCAGTGACACTGCTGGAAAGAGGAACCACATCCCAGGGTGTTCATCTCCTAGAGCCAAAGTCTGCATTAATTTTCTCAGTTTTGGGTTACTTAAACGTTTCCCCCACAAACTCCCTTTGCCACATTTCTCTGACAGGAGCCAGCAGCTTGTCTGTTTTGTGTCTATTTGTGGCTGATATGAACTGTAACACGTCTGGGGGATCTTTTACAATTCCTGGTGACAAGGAGGGCTGTGAGCAGCAAAGTATGTCACATATATTAGTCAGCTGCAAAGCTGAAACTGATAGCAGGGTATGAATAGAGCTGATAGTCTCATCTCTAGCTGATATTTCATGTGGCAGATCGTGTTTCTGGGGACTCCTTTGCTTGCCCCAGGGATGGTTAGAAAAAAGTCCTGCTGCATCCTGGTGAAAGTGTGCTCATGGAGCTCAGGGCAGGCTCAGATTGGATATTAGGAAAGATGGCAGCAAGGCTGGTATGTGCAAAATGCACCACCAGTATGGTTCTGGAGGTGGCAATAGATGCCATGGGAGGGTGAAAAGGAGGTAAAGACATTACTCACCTTGTAGGTCAAGCTACCTCTTGGCATCTCTTGAAGGAGGACAGAGGAAATGCCATCCCACCCTCCCCAGTCCAGACCTGACTGAAAAGGCAATTAAACCAACTTTTAAAATCCCTGGAAGATACAGCAGCACTTTACATCCAAGTTGCCAGTCAGGCAGATGCATTCCTTTAATGCCCATGATTAGTGTTCTTCCCTAATTATCAGGAAAAGAATCACAGCTCTTGAGCAAACTGGCTATAGGGACACCAAATCATTTCCATGTACTTGAAAAGAAACACTAATGAAGAACTCCAGCTAACATTCTAGGGAGTCTCACTATGAGTGTGCACATGTCCTTGTGTGCCTTTGTCACAAGGAGAGCCACAAGGTCCCTCTTTCTATCCCTGAGATTAAAAGCAATCAGCTTCAGAGCCACCATCACCATCCAATCCCAACAGCCTTGAGAAACTCCTTACTGCTTTGGAGGGTTTTTTGCTATCTAAACTCAATGGCAGAAGGAGGAGGAGAGTATGATCCCTCCATCTACAAAGTAGTTGGGAACAACAGCAGCATCTCTTTCTCCCAAGAAACTTGTCACCATTTTAGGATACTCTGCACCATCTGGCAGGGACAGAGGGAAGAGGATTATTCTGTGCTCTGAGAAAGGCCCAAGGAAAAGAGAAAACACCAGGGGAAAAAAGAGAGAAAAGCTCTGCAAATGAACAGTCAGCATAAACAAAGTGTATCAGCCCAGGCAAGAAGCTGAAGCATGACTGCACTAAACAAATCACAGTGGAATCAGCAACTGGCAAAGTAATTGGCGTTATTACAGCTGATGGAAAATTTCTGATGCCGCTCATGTTCGCTTTCGAAACACTGCTCAGACATTTAATTGGCTCAGCTCACATCTAGATGATTGCTCTTTTTGTCCTTCTGGAGTGTATCTGTATCTGCAGACAGAAACTTTTGGATGTGCCTCCCTGGCTCTGTCCATCAGCTATGAGACAGGGAATGAAGTTTTGCACAAACCAAGCAAGGCAAGGGAAATACGGAGAAGAATGGGTCTCACCTAAATAATTTCAATCTCTGTGACCCCAGTTATTTTTAAGTTCAGCTCTGGCACTACCAAATACTTCTATGTTTGTAGTACCTAAGATACTGTGAGTTAAATGCAGGGGTAAAAACTGCATGTGTTGATGTCAGCAAAGGGTAGGTTTGGTGCTTTAGTCACAATATAGGTAAAACTGCTTTCTCTGTCAATGTTCCCGTGAGCTCCCTCTGGCTTATTAATCACATCATTTCATGGACTCATAGGATGGTATTGGTTGGAAGGGACCTTCAAGACCATTTCATTTCTACCCTTCTGCCATGGCCAGGGGCACCTTCTGCTAATACAGGCTGGTCAGAGCACCATCCACCCTGGCCTTGAACAGTGAGAGGGATGGCAGTAAAATTTTATTAATGGCTGAGTGTCTGTGTTCAGAAAGCTCTTCTCCCTCAACTTGCTAGACTGTTGCCAAACTTTCCCTATCCTACAAACCATTTCTCAAAACCAGCTCCTCCCTGTAGGTCAGGCCTGGAAATTTCAGCCAGAGGCATCCTAGATTTCCCCAGTGTTTTATAAAAGCCTCACAAAATCATTAATTGTTGGCAGCAGCCAGGATCTCAAGGTATATGGCACTGGGGAATGGTGCTTTTTTAAACTTTCATGAGGCAAAGCAGCTTGGTTGGCTGGGTGCTGACTCACAGATCCCTCCACTCCCTAGGCCTAATCTTGGCCAATTGATCTGCCCTTTAGAAGACAACCAAATCTAGCAATAACAAATTCTTTCCTGGGCCAGAAAATGTGTCAGTAGTGTGGACAAGGCTGTGAAGGAAGGATGTTATTGCCCACTTCCCTCCTTTTCTCTTTGAGTGTGTTGAGAGCTGCATGACCACAGGCTGCCTTTGTGGAAAATGCCATGGTGGCCCTTTTGCTGTGTGGAGGGGTGGCTCCTCAATAATCAGGGAGTCATTCCTGAGTTCTCATTGGAAGAAGAGGGAATATTTCTGAACTCATTTGATTGGTTCATTCACCAGCTGATTTCACTAGGATACAACCCATTTAGGTTTACAGCTCTTTTCCAAGGAGCAGGGAGATCAGAGAGGATCATTTGTCACATCTCCTCTCATTGTAAATCAAAAGCAGTGCCATGATGGGAGACTCCCAGTGCCAAAGGGAGAGGACATTTGGCAGCATGGCTCCCAGAGATTTCTGGAGCTGCTTGACACCAATCTTCCTGTTTTGCTTGCAAAGAACCCTCATTTCAAAATGATGTGGCATGTGATAGCAAAAAACAAGCCAGAGGATTTGACACAATGGTCCTTCAACAGCAAATGTGGTTGTACCAAAGTCTGTCTCTTCAAAACCTGCAGTAAGGCCACCTTACAGCAAATCAATTTGGGAATGCCAAGGGTTCCAAACTCAGAGGCCAGAAGGATGGCTTCAGGATTAAATCCCTGCCCCAGCACTTTCAGGACCCCTCCAGAAGCACAGAGTTGAAGAACTGGACCATTTTAAACAAACAGGTGATTTCACCCCTCCAAAAAAAAAAAGAAAAAAAAAAGGCTAATTATTTGTGACCTAGTGCCACAGTTGGATTTTGCAGAGACTTCCAGTTTTGCCCTCATGACTCTGGGCCTCCCAAGTGGCAGCTGCTGCTGCTGCTGACAGACAGCAACACAGGACCTGGTGAGTCCTACAGAGCCCCCGAAGAAGATTGAACCCAAGCTGCCCCCAAAGCAAATTAGAGACCAGAAGAAAACAAACAGGAACCACAGAGGAGGTCAGCTCTTTGCTTCTCTAAGCCAAACAGGACTTACAGAAAATCCCACTAGAAAGGGCTGACTGATAATGGCCAGTGGCAAAAATGGAAGGAAAACACAGGCACCATCATGTTATTTGCTTTATCTACTAAGCTGAATATTTTCCCTTCCAGTTACCACTTCAGAATCTTGACTCTGAAAAGTCAAGCAATCCAGCACCACAAGAAGCCAAGAGAGATGTGTCTATTCTCTTCATCAAAGTTTGGTGCAAACCTTTGGTTCACATCCCATGTCACACTATTTACTGATGGGTAACTCTTCCTGTGGGAGATGCAATGTACCCCTGGGATTTTGAAAATCAAGGTCTGTTCTGCTCTGTGGCCACAACTGAATCACCTCACTCAGGTTTTTTTTCCTGTTTTCTGAAACAGGAATAATGCTATGCCCTGCTTACTGAGACACTGAAATTTATGTGTGAAAATCGTGGCATCACAACTAAGTATTGTCACTTAAAGCAAAATGAAGGTGTATAAAAAAAAAACAAAGTGATGTGTGTGCTATTAAAATCCTGACACCAGATGCCAGAAGTGGGTTGAATTTTCTGAGGTACTCCTGCTGTTCCTTTTTATCAGGCATGGGGAAATACTGCTTTGCACATAAACATTGTGATGTGGTGAATGTCCAGAATTTAATGAAGTCCATTATAACAGATGAAAATGAAGCTTTCATTAGTTTATGAATGCCTTATTCATTTTAGTTTTGGTTTAGTTTTTTTGGTTTTGTTTTTTTTTTTAATTGAGAAAGAACATTTTCCCCAAGCAAGTGCCAAATAAGAGAGTAAACATCTTCTGCTCTTACACCTTCATCTCCTCCCCAAGGTTGTCACTCCTGCAAGGAAAAGCTCTCATTACACCAGCACTGCCCACAGTCCTGTTGCAAACTTCTCCCAGTGAGATGCACCTAACTCTAGCAACATCTGGCCACAGCTGGCTGTACCAACGGGCTCTGCAGAGCCTTTTCCAACTCCTGCCTGCCTCTGCAGGGTTCTTCAACTCCCATTGTCACCTTTTATTGTCACACACACTTTGGGCCAAGAACAATAATGTATTTGCTTTATGATGTTCTGGCCATGACAGGGGTTTTATGGACTGCCACAATATCATCTTCGTAACTGTGGCCATACGGCTGATTAAAAGGGTCACACTGGCACAAGGGAATCTATAATTATATCATCTATAATCTTTATTTGTTCACAGGAAGGATACACCAGGAGTTCAAGTTTCTCTCGTCAGCTTTGGACTCTTGGTGCTTTGACCCTGATCACCTTTGAGAATAAAAGGGGAATTTAGCTCTTCAATGTGGTTTTGTCACTGGTGTCTCAGTTAACACCATCCATAAAAGGATAATTTTCTCTGTTACACAGGACAAGGCTGAGACCACAGACTTGAAATTGGAGTAGAATGATAAAAACTGTATCTTTTTAGCTAAAAAGGGACAATCATTAACCATGTAAATAAATGAGCCACTATTGAGGTTTAGTAACACAGTCCATTCTGTTGCTCATTCATGAAGAGGAGTGAAGAGAAGATGTTTCCAGGCTTCAGAAAGATTTTTACAGTTGGAGAATTACACATGCTGGTATTTCAGCTCTACAGACACCTGCTGACAATATGATTGCAAAACAGGATATCCTTGAGGTTGCAAGAAAACAGGCACAAAAAAGAGAATCCTGTTATCAAGTAAAATATCTGAAGACTGTGGGTCTGAGTGTGTGTTTTTTTTCTTTGACTTCTAAAAGCGTCACATCCTCAAATTCAAGCGAGCAGATGGCTGCCAGAAACACTCTGAAACCAGCAAGCTGCTTGCATTGGACACATTATTTTGGTGTCTTGACCCCTTGACTCTCTCATGGATTTTTATTTCATTTGGGTTTGATCCAAGGCGATTGGCGAGGATTTTAAAGTCACCAGTGAGCTCTGAACCTCAATGATGACATTTTGGGGCATTTTATCTTAAAGAAGAGATAAGGGCAGAAATGGCTGTACACTCACCATCCAGTGGGAGCAAAAAAATAATGACATAACTTGTGGTTTCAGTCACAGCTGAAGTGAGCTGTTGAGGCTGTACAAAGAAGAGGTGATATTGGTGGGGGGAGAAATGTTTTGAAAGCTTGCAACCATGGCATCACCTCTTTTTGCTGACACTCCACAGCTACAGCTGATGACAACTTCTGCCTTACCTCCATGTTCTTTCCAAATTAGCAACCCTAAGTCATACCTGCTCCTGGCTGAGCGTCTGAGTTTTGCTTTCTTGTCTCAGAAGGAGTGCAGAAATGTAATCTTTGATTTGAAGTCGGGTCTTAAGAATTGCCAGTAGATAAAGAGCCTTGCATTCATTTTCCCTGAAGCCGTGACTGCTCTTCAATCCTGACCTTGGCTGCTCCCAGTAAGAGATAATACAAATCTCATTCCTCAGGTAGACTTCCCAAGATGTTGTCTTGAGCTTCATCTCACAGGTGCTAAATGGCTTTTCATGCAGGAGATAAGCTGAAGTTCTCTGATGAAGGATAAGGCTGATAAATTTGCTCCTTGGGAGCCAGGGGAAGATGTGGGTAAAGGTCAGCTAGGAAAGAGAACTAAGCTGGTACCACAGCAGGTCATGATGACACTGAATCATGATCAGGCCACCTTCTCAAGGAGAGGAGCAAGGCATTGTAGAGGGCACAATTTCTTCTGATGCCCTCTTCCTAAGTTCTGTGAAAGGAAAGGTTTCTTTGTTCCTCCCTTACTCTGTCAGGGCTTCTCATGGACTCCTTCCCACCATCTGAGGCTCCTTCTTTTACACTTCCATCCAACATCCTGCACCTTTACCCAGCCACAGTATCATGGTGTGACCATTCCCTCTCAAATCTCCTCCTTCACCCACTTAACCTCACCAAGATTATACTTTACTCATATCAGGGTTCCTTATTTCCCATAATTCTTATTGAACTACAGGAACTTATTAAAAAATGGGAGCATCATCTAGTGCAGCTGCTGCTCAAACATAAGGGACCAGAACTTTATTCCTTTATGAAGAGATCAGTGACAACTAATTTTGGTGGCACTTAGATAAAATACTGATTTAATTTATCTGGATCTAGTAAAATCTGAAAACAGCTTATAAGAAATCATGCCTATACCTCAGTTAATGAAATTCTGGGCTGCTTCTGGGAAGGCTGACAATCGTAAAACCACTCTGCCAAACTTTTATTCACAGCTTCATTGCAAAGTCACTACAGATATGACAAAACCCACCAAACTCACAGAGGTGTGTGTGAACACACATGTGAGAATAGGGAGCACCACATTTTCTCCCTCCCAAGGCAACCTGGTGGCTCGGAGGGGACAGGAGAACAAGGAACAGATGCCCTTGATGCTCCAGCAATACTCAGTGTTACAGAACCTTTTTTTTTTCCCCACCTGAGAACTTATATCTGAAATCACCTCTTCAAGAAAACTGCATAAGCTTTCACCACCCATGGTGCTCCCAGCACATGGAGAGAGCTGCCAGAGGCCTCAAGGCCATCCATCCACAGACCAAATCACCCTTCCCATAGCATCACAGAATGGTTTGAGTTGAAAGGGACCTTAAAGATTATTTAGTCCAGCCCACCTGCCATGGGACACTGCCCACTAGACCACAGTGCTCTAAGTCTTGCCCAACCTGGGAACACTTCCAGCGGTGGGACAGCCACATCGTCTTGGCACCCTGTGCCAGGGCCTCTCCATCCTCACAGCCAGCAATTCCTTCCCAAGATCCCATCTGTGCCTGCCCTCTGGCAGGGAAGCCATTTCCCCCTTGTCCTGTCCCTCCATGCCTTGCCCTCAATCCCTCTGCAGCTCTCCTGGAGCCCCTTTAGGAACTGGAAAGGGTTCTAAGATCCAGGACACTGATTATTTTGGCCAGCTAGGCTGTCTGCTGTGCCCTTGGAGATGGACACTAGGGTTGGTGCAGATGGCTTCCACTAGTGCTCTGTGCGTCTGGATTGCTGCACCCAGAAACCACAGAAGTCTGAAATAAATCTATATGCAACCTATCTGCTGGTCACCTGTTCCCTGATGCCTTTGTGTTTATATTTGAGCTTGTTCTGACACAGGAAATGAGGGTGAGCATAAAACATTACTCCCTGGGGAACAGTGATTTTCAAGCAGTTGCTCTGCAGGTAAAAAGCAGGGTGCTGGCAAGAAATGCCTGCAAAGTCTGATGCCTTGATTTCTGTTGTGTGGATCAATATTAATAGCAATATTATATTTCCAGAGCTGGCAGAACTATTGATTATTTGGTATGTAGCAGTTCATTTATACTTGAGAGCAAACTGGGACACTGAAACAACAAATGTGCAGCTGTTAAAAAGCAACACAGGACATTGAGTTTCAGTGACACAACTGGGATATCACTTCCTTTGTCTAAAATGGAACATCTTTAACATGTCAAAAGTATAATTTACTTATCTGACTTACTGCTGTGGCTTGGGAAAATACTTTTTTCCCCTGAAACCTGCAGATTAAGGTCATGTTTCCAAATATGTGCCAAATACAATCAATAACTTCATCCCCACTGTGACCAAACACTTGAGGTATTCTTGAAGGGAAAATGCTTTGTTTGATATGTTTAAACAAGTATTAAATCAGATCACCTTGTGCATGAGAAGATTTCAATGAAAGAAAAGATGGTGAAACATTTAACTGTGGTTGCAGGAGCTGAGCCAGAGTTCTTTTTTTTCAATGAAATTTTTAACTCAGTGAGAAAAAACCTGTATCTATATATGTGTGTAAATATATTTTGATAGGGTGAAGTCAAAATAAAACTTTCTGTATTAATGTTGAAAACAAATTATATATAACACCTATCTTATGTCTAAAACTTATTGCAAAAGAAACCCCCTCATGGTAAGGGAGAAAAAAAATTTAAAATAATGGGTGACACTCCCTTTTGCAGGAAAGAGCACCTCAATGACTTAATAATCTTTTTACATGAGCTTGAAGAGGCTGGGGAGGTGACTAGTAAATATGCAGGAAATGTACTATATTTTTGAGGGACAATGTAGCCTTTCTTCTGCTATCAGCATATTAAACCACGCAGGCTTAGCTGTCTTATCAACTGCCAACAATTTGGACAGATCAGGATCAAGGGAGGCTGAATCAGCTTCTGGTGGTGGCTCACCTCTCCCACTGCTGACAAATGGAGTTTAGAGTGAAGGAGTCTAGTTTCTCAGTTGGGCCTGAGCCTTTTCAGCCAGTAGTAATTAAATGTGCCCAGAAATATTCCCAGGCGTGGAGGCCAACTGGCACAGAGAGGTTTGTACCTCTGCTCACAGCTCTGTCTTAACTTTCCTGGTGCAGCAGCTTAATGCAAACAGCTCACGGGGATGAACCCTGATCCATGCTTAAGGATGATTTAGGAGCTTGCTAGCTGGACCAAAAGTGTGCTGAGAACTGGTTTAGTACTTTGAGTATACCCAGTTACATTCCCATGAACGTTCCCAGATACTGCTTAGCTTGCTTAAGTTATTGTTATGACATATTTCTTTTCCTGATCAAGATTACTTCTTTCCAGCCAGGAGAAGGAGATTGTATGGCTGTAAATTTTGTTATGACAATAATACTTCTGCTGGTTCATGAAATCACTCTTACTCAATAGGATGTGTATTTACTGCTGTCTGCAATCTAAGACTCTTTGCAAGGAACCAGATATGGTGTATTTAAAGTGAAAAAAATGTTATGTGTGGACACATGAACTTCATGAACAAATCCCTGTCCTCCTTATCCCATTGCACATCAATGACATCTGCCTGATACTGCATTTTCAAAGTTTGCCACTTTAAATTGCTTGCCCTCCAAAAAAACATCCCACCTCAAGTACTTGTCATATGCTCTAACTATGCTACCTTGGTGTGTTGGTTTTATCTGGGACAAGGTTAATTTTATTCCCAAGGGCTGGTACAGGGCTGTGTTTTGGGTTTGTGCTGAACACAGGGTGGATAACACAGAGATGTTTTTGTTATTGCTGAGCAGGGCTTGCACAGAGCCAAAGCCTTTGCTGCTTTTTGCACTGTCAAAGGCTGGGGAGGGGATGGGGATGCTTGGGAGGTAGGGAGGAGACACAGCCAGGACAGGTGACCCCAAGTGACCAGTGGGATGTTCCAGACCATGGGACATCATGCTCAGTGCATAAAGTGGGGAGGAGAAGGAGGAAGGGGGATGTTTGGAGTGATGGTGTTTGTCTTCCCACACCACTGTTTCATGTGATGAGTTCTGGCTCTCTGGAGGTGGCTGAACACCTGCCTGCCCATGGGAAGCAGTGAATTAATTCCCTTTTTTGCTCTGCTGGTGTGCATGGCTTTTACTTCCCTGTCTTAACTGTCTTAATGCCGACCTATGAGTTTTCCATCTTTTACCCTTTCAATTCTCTCCCTGATCCTGCTGGCTGGGAAGTGAGTGAGGGACTGTGAGGGGCCTGTTGGGGTTAAACCATTAAAATTGGGATACCATTAGATGTCCCCTAGCAGCTTTCTGTCCTGACCTGCAAAAGGCAGAGCAAGTCTGTTTTCATTAATTTCTCTGAGCTACAAGAAGCTGAATGCAAACTCTTTACTTCAGGAATTGATTTTATCAAGGTAAGGCTACTTGGCAGAAGGTAGAGTGGGATAATTGCAATCCCAAACCAAGAGGTAAGATCTTGGTACTGTGTCACCCAGATCTTGGCACCCTCCTACACCCCACAGAGTCTCAAGGCAGAGGAAAAAGAGGAAATAGTTTATGCCTACTCTCTCTTCACCCACAAAGCCTTCCCAGTGAAAAGATTTCTGCCATCAGAAACTCTTACTCTAATACGGGAGCTGTTCAGAGGAATTTATCCCTTTGAATAGTTTAGCTCATGACACTTCTAACAATCACCTGTGCAGCAACCTACTGATGGTTTGCAGACAGAGCTTGGGAGGGAGCTCCTTATCCTGGTGAGCTGGATATATTCCAGTAATGGCACTTTCCTTGTGGACAGCACCAAGGCTGACCTTTTGCACCTTTTGTAGTTTTGCCTGCTTTCCCCAAGGCAAAGAAGGTGCAGACCTGTGTCAGGAGCTGGTGTCACCTCCCAGCTCCTGTTCAGACACATTTGTGGCCCTGGAAGAAGCAGCTAAAAGGTCCCCGTGGGCTCACAGCCTCGATGTTTCACGGTGGCTTCCTGACTCAGGAAGAAATAATGCCAGGAGGATGGCCAATTCCTTCATGCCAGCAGAATCTAATCCCCTATGATCCTGTGACCAAGTGCAAAAGGCAGGAGGAGTGGGAAGCCCAGCAGGTACCTGATTGAAGAGGCTGGGGGAGATGAGAGGCGATGGTGTCCTGCTGTGTGCTTCTCCCACCTCCATAACCTCCTTATTTTCAAAGAGTTTCCATAAGGCTGTGGGAGCTACTGTTCTCTGCACCTGCTGCATCATCATCCCCACTTCACTGACTGCTTGAGATTCTCACTGCCTGCCCTTCTTCTTCCTGACACTGAAATGAGCAGCTTGTTTGGCTTCCGGAGGAAAAAAAAAGCTGTGTGCAGCCCAGACACTTGTGTGCTAAAAATGTACAGGATGATGCTGGATAGCCCATAACCAGCATGGGCTGCCTGGGCATATAATCATGCCCAGACAGACCCAGAGGCATCCCACACCCACCCTTTTCCTTCCAAAACTGGCCACAGAACCTGAGTCAAGCTTTGGCACAACTGCTATTGATGTACAGAGTCAACAGTGAACAAGCAATTTTTTATGTTTGATTTTCAAGGAGGTTGCAGATTCCTCTTGGCCATTAAGATGAAAAGGAGACTAATTCAAA
Source organism: Alaudala cheleensis (assembly GCA_013398995.1). Lineage (NCBI taxonomy): Eukaryota > Metazoa > Chordata > Aves > Passeriformes > Alaudidae > Alaudala > Alaudala cheleensis. Next base: position 257,378 of record VWYE01027394.1, on the reverse strand, counting down.
GCTAGAGCAAAGTTTAAGGAGTAATTCTGCACAGGCAGGTAAGATAAAGTAAAAGTCATTCTTTTCTCTGTTTGGCCCTGTAAGAATGAGAAATACTATCAGGGCTGTGCATTTTTTGAAACCCGCATTATTTCTCTTTTCCTTGGAAGGGTTGAAATAGATTTAAGCATTATGTTATTATCTCACATTTTCATGTGAGTTTCCCTTCACAGTCTGATATCCATATTCACCCTGTGCATTCCTTTGTTTCGGGGACTGCAGCTCCCCTGTGGTCCAAGGACTCAAGGTTCATTTTGTGTTGCTCTTTCTGCCAAAAGGGGGTTATTAGAGATGGAAAAAAAAATCACAAGGTCACCCACAGCCTTGACAGAAACAGGAGGGTAGGAGAATATTAGGAGGAAACTATTAGCTCTAATATCCAGCTACATTTGGCAAATCTGAGTGTATTTGGATTACCAATACCAGCATTTCCCTCCCCTGGTTCCAAATGATTGCCCTGGCCCTAGTGATTAACCACCTGAATACACCCAGGAAGGATATTCACAGAAAAGATCTCATGATGAAAAGGCTATTCCTGGCCCTCTTTCCATCACATCATAATCTGTCCACTAATATGGCTTGAGATCTCAGCTGATCAAAAGGTCATAAGATGCTGCTGCTAAGTATCACTCTCTCTCTGTTCAGCCAAAGGCATTTTTACTCCATTCAACAGGCAGAGGAATGTAATAGCAAAGCCTTCAAATCTGTTTGTATAATAGATGAAGTCTTCTCTTTATGGCATTATTCATCCTTCAGAGAATGACACCTGATAAATAAATCTCTAGTTCCCGGTGAATTTAAATAAAACAAAGCCAAATCATATCGCTGTTCACAGTAAATATAAAACTGCACATGAGAGTTCCCAATCTTCCACCATCTCTTTTGCCAAAAAAGCTATGAAGTGCTGACCATCCTCAGATTCTGACAAAATCAAGGGTAAGTTGCAAAAAGCATGGTAATAACAGAGGAAGGACTTAAAGATACATAACTCATTTAGCCTAATGCAATGGTAAAACTTGCACCTCTTCCTCTTCATGCTAGTGAAAACTAGAAAGGTAAGAAAGGGGAGTTATCAGGGAGTACATCAGTAGCAATAATGGAGTGAAAATGGGGGAAATCTAATAAATGGGTCAATGTGTTTCCCAGGGATTAACACCAGGGGGGACAATTTTGAAGCATCAGGATAAATAAAATCCTGAACCACATCCTACTCAACACCATGACTTGGCCCAGCTGGTCAAGCTGCACTGGTGGCAACTGGTCCATGTGATGATGTCACTACCTCCAGCAGCAACTGCAGCCCCTTTTCTGGCCATCCTGCTTCCAAGCCTCTCTCAGCACGGGCCGGGATCACTGCCCAAAACAGCAGGGAGGGAGGGCACCACTGCCAAGAGCCACCTGAGACCCTGTGTCTAGTGGGTCTGCAGAGATACTTCCTGTGAGCAACACCATTGGGACACTGTTCTGTGTTTCCAGCACACCTGAAGTGTTGCTACAAACAAATTAAACCCCTCAGCATTTCCCAGACTACCTGCCCACTCTTTGGCTTTCCAGAGGTCTACACCAGGACCAACAGACAGCTTCTTTAACTGCAACTGGCAGTCATTTTGCTCCTCTCCATGCTTTCAAAGCTGAGAGCCATCAAAGATTAGGAGAAAAAATCGTGACTATTTTTCCCTAAGAAGCAGAACTGGTAATAGGCTTCAGGAAAAATCCTTCTAAATGCAAGTGATAAGCATAGATTGTGTGAAGGCTGACAGGTCTGATTATAATTATCACTGCAAGGGGACTAGCACTAACCTCCCTTCTGGAAGGCAATGACAATTCCTGGAAGGGAACATGCAAGTGAATTATCATAAACAAAATCATTGCATGTAGAGTTGTCTTTCGCTGGGAAACTAAACAAGATCCAGATTTGGGGGTGAGAAAAGACCCAAGCCTTAAGAATTTATTAAAGTCTATCCTGACAGAAAATGACACTTAGTCATACATTTAAGTTTTGCTGACTTCAGAATGATGGGAGTAAAAGAACCAAGTAGGGCACGTGAAGTATAAGACAGAGTCATTAATGCAAGAGGTGGTTGGAAATAAAGGATGTATTTTGAAAGTACACTTGAAGAACATAGCATGCATTTAAACATGAACAAGGAATCCCAGGGAGTATGTTGGCTCAGACTGAGATAAATATTCAAAACTAAGAAAAAACCCAAGCCACCTTGCACCAAACTTTCCCCCTTTGTCACATTCTAACAAGAAAGCCAAACAAAACCAATGCAAATCTCTTCAAATTGCTTCTATCCATTGACACCCTTACTTTAAATCTATACATCAACTGAAATACAATGGCACCAGCTTTCAGCAGGGTTGTGAGGTAGATAGGATAGGCAGTATTCCCTCAAGATCATCCTGTCCTGACCTTTCTGCTTTCTTTGATGGCATTCCATTTTTATTAGTCTGCATGGTTTTTTGGCATTTTTTTACTCCATTTCCATTGGAAACTTGGAAACAGAGGAGCTTGGGCAATCTGGACTGAAAGCAGCAGAACTCCAGCTTTTTCTTTCTGAAAACAGGGAAACAGTTATTATCTTAATAAGGGCTATAACTGCATAGGACAAGAAGAGAAGAGCTTCAGAGTCAAAAGCAGTTCTAAGAGTTTCATTCTCATTATATCTCAATGGAGTGGAGCAAATAAATTGTGCAAGGAGACATATGGAAGCTCACTACATAAATGGCCTATTTAAGGCTCTTACTTCCTAATTAGGTCCTGGTGTCAGGAGGTTGGTAACAATTATTCACACATAGATCATTTGGATACAATACAAACTGTTCTAAAACCCAAACCATCATAATGGCATTAAAAGAAACCATCATAATGGCATTAAAAGAAACCCAAATTAACGTTTTAGACTCATTTACTCAGTGCTTGAACTATCAGTTTCTGTGATACACATACCTAAATTTTGTGTCCAACATTGCAAAACTATGTTTGGAAAGGGAAAAAGGATGAAACAAAAATCATCACAGTCATGCCCCCTTGTTCTTACCTTGTTAATGGATTTTGTCACTGGACTCTGCACAGGGAACCCACATTCTCTTCCCAAATTCTTCATCTGACTCTGTAGAGCAAAAAGAAAAAAGAAAAACCTTGATTGTAGGGATGACAGTGTAGAAAATCATTCATAGTTTTGCTCTGCCCTTTTGATTTCCTTACATGTTTCAGTATGACCACTACCACCACTTGCCAGCTGGGGCCTGTGAACCCACCCTGTGGTGGGGTCCATCCTTGGTCCCACAGAGTTCTGTAAGGACCCCCAAGCTTCCCCTTACCCCACACTAATGTGTAAGCTTCCCCTTCCCTTACAAAGGACACTTACAAGTGTCCCTTGTAAGCATTCTGGCAAGACAGAGCCACCACAGCTTTCCCCAGCAGCCCTGGGGCACACAATGACCTGTGATCTCAGGGAGTAATGCCGTGGATTCCCTCTGACAACCTGTGCTAGAGAAGCTTGGGAAGAGAGCAGAAAGGTGTCACAAGAAGCCAACCCGCCTGGTTTGTATAAAAGCAAAGTAGGGAGCTGAAGCCAAGGATTACTACATTGCAAAACCATTTAAAACAGAGTAAGTGCTCGTGATTCAACAACGTGACTACAGCAAACCTGCTCTGCATTGTGCTTTGGTACTTCTGGCATGAAAATGAGGTTTTCCTCTCCTCTTCTTCCCCTCCCACCTCCTCTTCTCTTTGTCCACCTCTCCAGCCCTTCACACAAAGGTGAAATATTTCACATTTTCACCTGTGGTGATGCAGATCAGAGAGTGTTTGCTTTGCTTTTCTTTGCTTTTCACTGATTTTGCCAAAGGCATCCTTTTAAGCATCAGTCTGTGCAAAGATAATAGGTGACACAATTGTCTATAACTGGAATCAGCAACAAATCAGCCATCTGCCACTCCAGGGGTCTGAGATTAACCCAGCTACTGGACCGTGACTGCAAAGCATTTGCACATTTAGATTACAGAAATGTGAGGTTACAGCTCCAAAAAAAATAAAACTGGGACTGAGGAAAGGTGGGGAGAAGGAGTGGAGGACAGCCTCAGAAGAGCCTTTTAGATTAACCCTTCCAGACACAAGTCACCTCGTAACAACTCCAAGCAGACAGTGTTTCTCATCATAAAAATGAGAAATGCTAAAAGGAAGAAGGATTTAAAGGAAGAAACTTGAGACACATTAAACATCAAGTTTCTGAAGAAAATCCAAAGACACTTCTTTTAGGCAGAGAGAAATAAAGACAAAAAACCTACAACTGCCTTGTCAAAGCCTTCCCTCCTTGGGAAGTCAGCCTGCTCAGATGGCTGACTTGACCACCTGGAAAGAAGAGTAGCATTTTTGCCCCAAGACAGACAAGATGCATTCCACAACCTCCTGGTCAAGATTTCAAGAAATGAAAGGGGTCTGCCTACTGAAATAACAAAGTTTTTGAAGACCTCCTCATTTGTTGCTCCCAGTTCTACTCCTTGAATAACAAATACTATTTTACTGCTCTGCATACATGGATGCTGTCACTCCACATAAATACCTATCCATGCCTTTGGGATCCTCTCTGTAAATCTGATGGGAATTGTTATTTGATAACTGAAGTATTTGAAAATTGAAGAAGTTTAAATCGGTAGTAAACACAAACTGGTTCCAGATTGAAAAGCCTGAGCAATGGTCTGTATAGTGCGTGGTGGGTCAGGACAAGAACCAGACTCTCCTCTGGCCATGCTGATAGGCTTTAACCCTCACTTTCTCTTGCAGGTTAGAATCCCACAGACCCCTGAGAGTCCCATCCTCAGAGATCTCAGGTTAAAAAGAGGAGGTTCTGCCCAGAGGAACAGGTGTAGTTGCAGCCAAAAGTATCTGCAAGAACATCTGGGAAATTCTGGAACATCTCCCCTACAAGGAAAGACTGAAGCATTGTAGTTGTATGAAGATCTTGAGCATCTGCCCATATTTGAAAAGGCTCCAGGAGAGCTGGAGAGGAACTTGGGACAAGGACATGAAGTGACAGGACAAGGGGAAATGGCTTCACACTGCCTGATGACAGTGATAGATGGGATATTGGGAAAGAATTCTTGGCTGTAGGGTGGGGAAGCCCTGACACAGTTTGCCCAGAGAAACCGTGGCTGCCCCAAGGCTGGATGGGGCTTGGAGCAATCTGGTGTAGTGGGAGGTATCCCTGCCCTTGGCACGGGGTGGAACCGCATCAGCTTTAAGGTTCATTCCAACTCAAACCGTGCAAGGATTCTGTGATTCTATGAAATTTGACCAAGGTGCATGATGTGTGCCCTGGATGGGGATGGTGTTTCAAACAGCTCAACTCATGACATCCAGAGACAACTGAAAACTAAACAGCATGCATATGTGTTTACAGAAATCTTATGTGTTTTATGCAAATCTTTTATTCAGAGAAAACAGGTAGGATCACATGGAAGGTACAAAAACACACTCCAGGTTCTTTGGCCAATCCTCTTTTTGATATTTCCATGGTGAAGAAACCAAGGTTTCCTGGGCCAAGCACTGCATACCCTGCAGTCATAACAAAGCAAAAGAGCAAGAAGAAATGGCAGCACTTTCTCTGCACAAGCCCAAGTTGAACTGCAGCAAATACAGGGTACAAAGCACAGCTGAGAGGTAGGTAATAGCAAGGAAACAGCTGCTTTATCCACTCTACTCCATACAAAATCTGCTGGCATCAACTTAGAAATTAGTGCCACTCCCAACAGTGTTAATTTGGGACAGAGCATTTGATCCTCTGCAGAGGAAAGACTATTGATCTGTAAGGAGTTGTGAGAAGAAGAGGGCGAGGGGAGCATGCTAGACAACACCTTGAAGTCTGCCTAAACTCCCCCCTATTTATCACAGTATTTCCAAAAGCCGTTCCTGGGCAGGGGCAGGTCCTCCCAAACCAGGTCTGTATGTCTGAGTCCAAAGGTGAGGTTTGAAGTGGTTTGAATGTGTACTAGGGCATGGTTTTCAGGTGAGAAAGAGGTCACGGGGATCATCCCACACCTGAGACTACAAAATGGGCCAAGCTAACAACCCAATAATCCACAAGCTTCTGAGATGCAGCAAGCTAATGAGGCTCTGCCCGTGCTTTAGAAAGGTCTCCTTGAACTTGACCTGCTGACTATGTGAGGGCTAAAACTGCTGTTCTAACACGATCTAGACCTGTTTTCAAAACCAGAGACTGGGGCTGTCCCTTTCTCCAGTCTCTAGTTTCTGTAATGAGAACCCAAAACTTCAAATACAAATTCCTGAATGATCCGAAAAGGGGAGGGGGAAATATCTTTGGACTTAACTATAACTACTGAACAACTACAAGGTAATAATTTTTAAATGTTATATATATACATATTTAACGCTGTTAAAAATTAAGTGGTTTGGTCTGGTTTGGTTTTTTTCCTTGTCTATGAATGGAATGACAAGGAGATCAGCACAGGACAAAACCTTCCCCTTCAGACAGAAATCACCACCACAAAACTCCAGCCCTTGCAAACTCCAGTTTCTTGCAAATTAACCAACACAGCAAAATGATGTGGATTCAGCCCTACGTTTGTTTGTTTGTTTGTTTTATCCAGACAGGTTTTTGCAGGAAGGGGCTTTTGCCACCCAAACAGCGCCACTGCACCAACCAGGAGCTGAGCCGAACCCTGGAGCCGCTTGGAAGTTGTTTCATCTCCCAGCAAATGAGAAACGGAGGGAAACACCGACGCAGGCGACGCTGCACCTTGCAGCAGAGACTCCTGTGTCCTACAAGTAACCTTGCATCGAGATACAGAGCCACAACAGCAGCCTTGCGGGTACAGTGAGGAGGAGGAGGAGGGACAGCGAGTAGGAGGTGAAGGGCAACAGGAAAACAGTCAGAAAACTCCCTGAGAGTCTTCTTTTACTCCTTAGGAAAAAAATATTTAAAAGAAAAAAAAAATCCCTCCCCGATACAGAGATGGAAGGAGGGGATGAGCCCCTTCACACTCCAAGTCCCCAGCAAAGATCCCCTCCCTTTCCCAGAGCTCCTCAATATCACTGGGGGTGTGGGGGAAGCTGGGAGAAAAAAGGGTCACATTTAAAAGGGAAAGCAGGGAGGAGGGAGGGCACTCCTGAGCCAGGACAGTGGCCCCACGGTCTCAGCCATTCTCATTCCTGA
>VWYE01027394.1:236967-249162 GCA_013398995.1 Alaudala cheleensis | reverse complement strand
CAACCCCCCCTTTCCAGCCCTCCCACCTCCTCCTCTCGCATCTCTGGCAAGAAAGGATCGTGCCATGGTTGACAATGCCCTGGCACCTCCCCGGAGTGGGGAGACCCTGCACCCAAAATGCACCCAAAATGCACCCAAAATGCTGCCCGGCAGGTCCAGCTCAGAGCTGCCCCAGCGCTGTGCTCCTGGGTGTGTGCTCACACACGCGTGTGACAGGGCAGGACGTGCTCTGCACCCCTTGGCATCGCTGCAAACACGAGCCTGATTTCGACAACCGAGTCCCTCCTCCTGCTTGTGGGGCCGAGAGGAAAGCAGAGGCAGAATAACAAGGGAGGGACGCTGTAATTTTTTTTTTTTTTTTTATAAGCAACCCAAACATGGCACTGAGTGCTTCCACCAACAATTTCTCAGCCTGCTGTGCTGGCAACCAGCTGCTGGTTCCAGCCTGGCACCAGCTCTGATTTGTTTTTCTCTCCTCTTAAACGCCCTCCTCCCAAATATTTATTCCTTATTTTCCCCTCATAAATTTGTTTTGGTTTTTTTCTTCCCTATTTCCCTCTTAGCTTTTCCATAGAAACAAGGCTTGTCCATATGCTTGCCACCTTCCCTCTGGTGACAGAACCTGAGGGAGCAGGTTTTCTCCCCCAGAGGGTGGTCAGGCACTGGAACAGGTACCCCAGGGTACTCAAGGCACCAAGGCTGCCAGATCATTTGGAGAGCACTCTCAGGTACATGGTGGGATTCTTGGAGCTGGACTCTATAATCCTTGTGAGTTCACTACCAACTCTGAAAATTTTGTGATTCCATGGGAGTCTGGGGGAACTCCCTCCCATTCCCACCCCCAAATCCAAAGCAGCACGTGTGGAAGGGGCACCAAAGGAAGTGATAGATTATGTAATACTCAATGGACCCAAAACAGGAAAAAAAACCCTCAAATGTACACACAAGAAAAATATTCTTTTCTCTTAGGAAGAGGAGGAGGCACTGAGAGATGCTCTAAAAGCAGGCAACACAACCCTTGTGCATGCCAGGATGAGTTAACCCCAGCCCCCTCCTCAAAGGAGGGAGGAGTCAATTTTTGCTGAAAAGTAGAGAAAGACTGAGGCAAAACACGTTATCCATGGAAAGGGCCCGAGAGAGCCAACTTCCAGCCAGTGATGTGACTCCTATTAAACCAGAGTTTCAGACACTGACATATGCATGACAGAGATAAAGTGCTATCAAATACACCTTGTCTGGTGCCTGGAGGAAAGAGATTTGGAGAAAAAAATATAATAATGCTGATTCTGGGAATGGCTTGGGAAGGAGGGGAGAGATGCACGGAGGATTTTATCATGGACACATGAGTGTATTAATCTGAAAACCTGGCTGGAGACCCAGGGCAGGGAACAGCCCCATAAGCAGCCACTGCTGTCCCTGGAGCTTTTCATGAGACTGCCTGGATGGCTTTGTCCTCTGAGAAACATCAGGACTCCTTAGAAAACACAGGACTTAGAGGACGCTGAAACAGATGGGCATTCCCTCCCTGTGGCAAGTCCCTCAGGACACCCAGCAGAAGTGCCAGAAAAAAAAAAAAAGAGAGTCTGGTTCTTGCTGAACATGCTCTGGCCACTTCAGGGAATAGCAAAACAACCAGCTTGATATGGGGGTCACAGAGGCAGGCTGGCAGGCAGGCAGCATGCTCGGGGTAGTACAGATGAAACAGCGGTGTCCTGAGCAGCTGCCTAATATGTATCTTGGCAAAATCTTGCCTGGCTGTGCATGAAGCAGAAATCATGGGCTGGATTTGTAAACCCATCAGCTGGGCCTGACTTTTTCCTCCCCAGGCTGTAGGGATAGCACAGGAGGGGAGCAGAGGGCTGGGGACACCTCTCAAGCTGCTAGCAGCCACATGGAGTAGCTGGTCCTCTGGCCACTGCCAGCTGCTGAATGGGGAGAAGCTGATGGGCAGGTGCTGAAGGGTACTTAAACTAAACAGAATGCCCTGCCATGACTGTGCTCACTAAGGGATGTGCAAGTTTGAGGATTTGAACCCAGCCTGTGCCGTCAGGAGCACCTCCATCACTGGGATGCATACCCTGTGTAGGGTCCCTGTTGGAGTTTTTCTGAGCCACAAGAGCACAGCTGGATCTGGTTAGGTTGGGTGGAGTGTTATCCAGGTAGGGCCACCAAGTGCCCTCTTAGGAGCTGTGGTTTTACTGTCCCAAGCTTTCTGCATAAGGATATCATCCAGCATTAGCCACATTTCCTCCCAATGCCTGCTTCCAAAGCCAGCCAGTGACCATCTCAGTGCTCTTCCCCCATACGGTTTATGTGTCTGTTTCCTCTGTTTGCTATCCATGAGGCTTGGGGCAGATTTCTGCCCTTCCCTCCGGCCGTTATTACTAAGTGCTGGCATTTGGCAAGGCAGAGGGAGTCCCTTATATGTATCCAGGGCAAAGAAGGGCCTGACACCTCAGCTGGAGTCGTCTGCAGAGAAGCACCCCTGCCCGCAGGTATCATTGAAGTGACTCCCAGAGAGAGGCACTTTCAGATCCTCCAAGTCAAAAGGTGCTATAAATAAAAGATATTGCAGGCTAGCAAGTTCTCAGCTGCAAACTGGGGTGGGAAGGAATATTTTAGCATCCTTTTTCTGAGCACATTAACTCTTGGCAGTGATCATTGAGGCCTTCACAGCTGAAAACCTCACACCATGTGCAGAACTGTGTTGAGTCCACACGCTCCATTTCCATTTTCAGCAGCTCTAAAATCCACCCTGCCCCAATCATATCACCCCCTGAGTACAGGGAGTACCCAAATATCGCATCACTTTGGGGGTCATGACACCGAGTATTCACTCCATGGTCATCTTTCCCAGGAAAAACAGCCTTTGTCACTGTAACCTCACAATAGAGGGTTGCCTAAAGATTTTTATCAGCTGGCTTCTGATGCTTCCCTTCCCAGGGTGAGCAAGCACTTTGTATCAATCTGGCTTGCTTTAGTGCAGTGACCCAGCGCTGTGCTCTGCTGCTGAAAGTTCAGGTCCCAGCTGCGGGGCTAAACTCTTGCTGACACTGTGCTGATTTCTCAGTCTCTGTCACCCACGCTGCCAGGGCGGGGGGAGGAGACCTTGGATTTTTCCAGGCAGGGAAGGGGGAAAAGAAAAAAAAAAGGAAACAATCTTGAAAAACACAGAGAAGATGTGGCAAAGGAGAAGGGGGAGGAAAACAATCCCTGTGAGTGCAGTGAGACTGAGGAGAGGAAATCCTTTGGGCAGCACAGGCCATTTTGGTCACCTTCTTTTTCTTCACAGAGGAGCAAATCTTGGCTGAGGCAATTAAATAGTTACAGGCAAAGAAAAGCTTTTAGGATGCCTTGAAGAACTTGTGTGTGTGAGCAACAGCACAGAGAGGTGCAGAGGAGGAAATCAGTATTAGTGATGGGTGAACTACAGAAGTCTGGGTGGTTTGTTTTGGATAAAGATCCCCACATGCAGACGCTTATCTAAAGCCCTCAGTCTTCAGAGCAGGGCTAGAAGTCTCTTAAGAACACACTCTTCTTGCATGACTTCCAGTATCTCTGAAAGCCATTGTCTGTGCCAAAAAATGTAACAAAACCAGCTTACTTTACTCTTCTTTTATGCAGTGTTTTGGTTCATCTGCCTCTAATTCCAAGAAAAAAAAAAAAAAAGAATAAAAAAGTTTTTAATTTGAAGGCTGAACTACACTACTCTAATTTCAAGGGTTCCTAAAAAATCATCAGAAAAAGAAGCTAGTTTCCCTAAGAAAGGACAACAAGCCTTGAGCTCTCCCACCTTAAGCAGACTACTTATCTGTAAATTCGCTATTCTGCCACTGAACAACATAAGAGATCACAGCATTCCTGGTTTAAATAAGCCTGTTAGTCTAGAGTGGTTATTAGTCATGAAATACTATTGAATCAATAAACAAAAAAAAAAAAAAAAAAAAGGAACTTTGAAGAGACTCTTATTTCCCCACTCAATCTGCAGTAGCCCTGATTTGATAGTGAAAGAAAACAGTCTTAACATGATCCAGTGCCCTTCCGTTTTCAGAAATCCAGGTGTGACTGAGGTAAATTAGCCTGGTGCTGTTGGAATGAATGCTGAATGGTGCTGTTTTGATGAAGTCCTCTGGACAAACAAGGCTACTGCAGGGCTGGGTTTGGCCTCTGGCTGCATTTACACTGGGGTATCTAAGTTAATGCTGCTCAGTGTGTAGGGCAGGTCAAAATCAGGCTAGTGTGCTTCTAAGGATGTTCTCCTGATCCATTCACCTCATGAAGGTTTAAAGCACATGGATTCACTTCACAATGCAGTAAAGGTTTTGCTGTTAGAGACCAGATGATGCTCTTTCCAAATGATTTCTTGTCTTTTTCTCTACCTTCCCTATTATTTATTAAATACTCAAGCAATGATCTTCATCTCACCCAAGTGGTTTGGAGACCAAAACCCATGTTTCTAGCTGGTGCAAATATGGATAACTTAATCCAGGTCAACAGAAGCAATGGACAAATCAGAGGAAAAGCTGTGACCAAGGTTTTAAACCACAGAAGCTTCCAAAACAAGGACACAGACTTCTAGACAGCACAGTACATAGAGGTTATGTATTTTCTCACTGAAGGTGATGGCACTTGTGGGTGATCAAGACAGGTGCAGCAGGCCCAAGTTCCTATTCATGTCCCCATCTATGAATGGGGAGCAGCTCCATTACCTGTCACATGCCGTGCTCTTAGTAAAATCTGCCCACTGTGTCCTGCTGAATGCTGCAGGATGCTGATATTTTTTTTTCCCAAAACTTGGCTCTTGTGCAGCTTCTTAGTTTACACAGTGGGAGAGAGAGACATGGCTTTTTGGCTTGCAAGTAAAAAATCTGGACTCTTTCAAGAGTGCTGAAATCTGGCCCCGAGCTTTTTGAGAAAAAAGTGACCCAATCAATCCAGTTATTACACCACTCTCTGGCCTGTGACTAGCACATGGGTTGATATTTACTTGCAGGGGATGTTGGCAGGAGCTGGGGGTTCCCACTGACTCGTGCTGTTTACTGCTCCCCCAGGAGCTCAGGCCGCCTCACAGGTGCGTGGTTTGCTCGCCAAAATGGGCCGTAAATCAGAGCAGAGGAGGAAAGGGCTGCAAAAAGGCTTGTTTGTAGCAGTGATCATTGGAAAGGGATGCTGGCCGTGCTCATTTTGCAGGCTTCCTCCCCCAAGTCCACCCGTGCTCTATGCTGCACCAGAGGGATTGGGTCCCAGGTCGGAAATCCGAGGAGCACGCCAATGATTTGGCAGAGGTTACACACAGGGGGAACTTGTCCCTGATCTCTGTTATTGGTTCAAAACTGGGAATTCTTGTAGCTTTTTTGGACAGATGGCTTGTCCTATTACTTCTTGTGTTAGATTTCCCACTGAGGCTGAAAGCAAATCCACATTCAAGCTGAAAGTAAACAACCTGTGAATTCAAAAGGCATTAACTCAAACTGCCAAAGCATTTGCTGTGTATGCTGCAGATGTCAAACAGACAGTTTCCCACAGCCCTGAGCCTAGACACATAGCTGAGTTACACAGAAAAACCTTCCACCCAGCCCGAAAATCCATCCTGTGCAAAACTCGCTCTCCTTGCTGGCATTTTAAAGGCTGGAGCCTCAGCTGGAATGAATTAATGCAGCTCTGATTTGAATAGAGCTATGCCAATTTATACCAGATGAGTATTTCACCCTTTGGAGGCCAAGTGGGAAATGGCTACCCACTACTTTTTTAACAGTGTGGTTTGAGGCAGAAAAACATAAAATGTGGTGTTTCTTAAGGAGTGAAAGAGCACTAAGTAAGTTTCTTTCCATTACAGTGAATCATTTTTGAAGGGACCTTTTAGAGGTAATGGTTCTAAAAAATCAGGCTTTGCAGAAAAATGCATATAAATAACACAACTTATAAGTACAAACAGCATAAGTTAGCCAACTTGCTCCTATTCCTGATACCTTCCAAAATGCCAACAAAAAAGTTAAGTAGGAACTCAAGCATGATATTGCTGTGGCATTACAGGAAATTCAGAAAGTGGGAAGAACTAAATAAAATGGTCTGTTTCTCCTGCCAGGGCTGTATGAAGAGGACAAAAAAACCCCATGAAACTAAACCATACAAACAAAAAATATCCACCCATATGCTTTGAAATGCTCTAAACTTTGGAACCATGGTGTTCTCCTTGGCCATAAGGAGGTGCAAGGTAGTTTTTCTGACATATTTTGGTTTAAACTGAACACCATAATTGAAGTCACATTTTGCAAAGCAAGACTCACTCCGTTTAAAGCAATGCAGCCTCATGGCACATATTCAGGAATGATTACTTGAATTAAACCTTTGATTTATTCTTTACCATAGGAGGCCTCACTTGCAGTCTCCTGTTTTCCCCGAAGTAAACAGGAGGTCAAATATTACACGGATAGAAATGAATGGAGATTTGTCAGATGATAGTAATGTAAAATCAAACTTTAAATGGTTTAACCTGCAGCCACTGGACCAATTCAGCTTACCAGAAAATTCAGCACCTCTTTCCTCCAATCATCATTTTTTTCACTTTACAATTCAGTATAAGCTGGCAATTAGTAATACTTTGCCTGTTTATAGAGCCTTACATCTGAGGATCTAGAAGCACTTTGTAAACACTAATGAATTAAGCTTCTTAACACCCCCTGTGAGACAGATATTGCTATCTCGTTTGCACAGCTAGGAGAAGTGCAGGTTTGCTGAGGGCTGGAGCCAGCCAGCACCAGAGCTGGGAAACCACTGCAGGCCTTTAGCCTCACCTTCAGCTCAACATCACAAGGTTTTCCATGGATGTGGGGTTGTGCCTAGCAACTTCAGGGGCTTACAATTATTTCCTGGAACTGCCAGCGTGCCCTGATGTCTGTCAGACTGAAAACACAGAGGGTTGAACTTCCATCCATACAGAGAACTTAAGAGTCATTTAGAGGAGCACCATGAAAATGCCATCTGTCCTCTCCTGAAACAGCCCTTCACACTTATGATCCTCTGATGTGGCAAACAGGGGAAAATCCTGGGATTTTATTTGTCCTTACTCAGTTTTTAATAACAACACTGACCTCGGTCTTATTATTAAAAGCCAAAAGCAATACAAAAGTCCAGGAGGATTCCTTCAGTTTCCTTTTCATTTTTTCATTGCCCATATATTTTTCTCATATAAGGGTAAGGTAAAATATCCAAGCTTGCTTTCCAGTCATGCTGATAAGAGGAACTTAAGGGATTTTTAAAGAAAACCTGAAGGATTTGCTTCCAACACTATCATGGATTTTAGATCCTGGAAAAGCCTTAGGACAAGATAGGCATGGGTGAGATGAGTTCTTGTTAGTTCTTTTTTTTCCAAAGCACAATCTCATTTATTGAACAGCAGCTAATGTCTGGTACCTATTTGAAGCATTTTCCATGTGGCCCTTCTCCAAGTGCATGGCAATTGGACAATTTCCATGATGATTGTTCCGTCTAAAAATACACACCTTCCCCTCTTTTCAATTTATCATTGAGTCAGTTGGCCTGCTTATTGTTGAAGTTTTTCCTGTTTAATAGTGCACTTAGAAAAGCTTAATACAAACATTGACCAATTCATCCCTGTCACAAAAAGAAAAGCCCTAGAAGTAATTCATCTAAACAGGAGTCAAGTGCAAGAGTCTCTTATTTAGAGATCAGTCAATAAGAAACTATGTTACGGGAGCTATTCTAAAGGGAACAAATTTTTTAGATTTTTTTTCATAAACATCTCTTTTCTTCCACAGATTGAAACTGAGGAGAATAGCAAATAAAATATTTAGGTTTCCTTTCAAAATTTGTTCATGACCTTAAATCCCAGGAATGGGAACAGACAGGCATTTGACATATTCAGTGTGTTGATTTGTGAGCTACTGGCAGATTGCTGTTTGCCTAAGAATACGTATTTGAAATTCTTTTCTAAAAACTCTTCTTGATCTTTTCCCAGTCCACGGGCTGTTAAATGTCTGCATGACACAGTGGTGTTTGTCTCCTGAACAGAGGGACACTACCATCTCTGGAAGCAGATTTTCGGTGGGAATATTAAAGGCACTATTCAGGAATATTCTCCAGTATTTACAGCCTCCACAAACAGCACTGGGTGCAAACATGTTTGCTGGAATATTTGTCAAGAGCAAACATGACAGGATGGTGGGAGAAAGTGTACAAAGTCTAACCAAGCTTATAAAAACCCAACAGCTAATGAATACTTGTGGAAAATGTCTTATGGCGTTTCCTCAGTGATGGATGCTTATTAGGAAAGCCTATAAAGCTAAAACTATTTTGCTGCCTACACTCTTCTGCACTCCAGAAGTGAAAGATGCTTCCATGGCCCTCTTTGTCATCTTCATCCATTATTTTGCTGGATACAGGAACATTTTTAAAGATTTTTTTTTGTGGGTATCAAATGGACAGAGGCCCATTTTACATAAGCATCTTGAAGCCTCAAAGCTCTTTTTTGTCTCTGACCAAAGGAAAAACAAAAATTAAACCAAACACCAACAACAGATAAGAAGATCTATGCAGATTGGCCAATGTATCTTATTGACCAATAATGTACCACCAGAGTGTTACATGGCACTATTGATCCTCTTTTCAGGCCTCTTCTTTCAATGACAAAACTGCTTGTGGTTTGGGTCTTTTCCTGTAAACAAATAAACACAGCAGACTCATGTGGACATTGGCTCAAGAACACATGGCCAGGGAGGGAGGCAGATTTGAAAGAAAAACAGTGGATACCCTCAGGTTTATATGCCTGGGTGCTTGGGAATGGTGGATTATGGACTCAGCTGAGCCAAGACAGTGCCATGCTGGCACCGTAAGTGGGCATTCATGGCTGAGAAAATCACCTCTGACTAAAAAAAAATCAAGACATTGAGAGCCAATATTTTTAGTCAACAACCAGAGGAAGCATTTGGGATATGCAACAGTGGGACACAGCATGAGGTTGAAAAACCCATCTCAGGAAATATTTCTTTGTCTTTGCCCATTTAGTAGCAATTTACAAACTCTGGACCAACTTGTGTTTTAAAGGGAAGCTTTAATAGAGCGAGACCTCTAGCTCTCTGACACACCACTGGTGATAACATAGGACAGATTAGGTTATAGTCAGGGCCAGTCTGAATCTGTACCTGTGCTCCTCAAAATAGTCTAGCAGGGTCAGAGCTCACCACAAGCTCTTGAAGATCACCACTGTAATGTTTTCCAGCCATGCATGACATTTCCTTTTTCACCTGACTAATACTGATCCCCTCTGTATGTTTTCTGAGCAGGAGTTTACTGAAAATAGTCTTTGTTCTGCTGTGCATGCAGACAACTCAAAAAGTAAGAGGATAGAGTTCTTTCATTAAAAAAATGCAAGCTTACTTCACTAAAAATAAGGTCTTATTTTGCTAATTCTGCCTATTAACTGAATACATAATTCCTTATGTTCCCCTCATCTGGAAAGTAAGGGAAAAAGATGGAGCATCCAGAATTTTTCCTTTCTGTCCCCTCTGTTCATGCATTGCTAGACATGATACTGTATAATGCATGACTTACCTGCAAAGACATTGGAGGAGTAATGAAATAAGCAGATGCTCTGTCAGCAGGCTTTTAAAACATTGGTATTGCAATCTGAGATGCAGTCAGCCATCACATGCATATGTCCTTTATTTATGGAGCTGATAAGGCTCTATGTCAGGAGCATCAAGCCACCTTTTTAATTCCTGCTTTTCTTCACATTTAAGAAAGTTGCTGTCTGGATATTTTATTTTCATGAAAGCTCCAGATATGGGAGGAAAATGGGGATTTACTTCCTGTTTCATCCATTAAAAACAGAAGTTGGAAAACCAAACAACTTCATCTAAACAAATCATTGGGGATTCCTTATTGTGAATCCTCTCCTTCAAACACAGATGATGTCTGAAATAGGTGTATTTCCCTGGAGTTACCTATCTCTCTTCATCAGTTAGAAAGGCATCCCAGAACCACTGCACCAGCTACACCACAGACCACAGCACCAGGGAGTCAGAACAGCACAGATACTCACACCACCAGAAAGAGAATTGGTTAAAATTAGTATTGAAAAAACATAATCTTTACTGTGGGGGCGGTAAGGCCCTGGCACAGGGTGCCCAGAGAAGCTGTGGGTGCCCCATAACTGAGAGTGTCCAAGGCCAGGTTGGACAGGGCTTGGAGCAATCTGGGATAGTGGAAAATGTCCCTGCCCATGGCAGGGGGTTTGAAACAAGATGAGCTTTAAGCTCATCCAGCCCAGACCATTCCATGTCTCTATTATTTGCATGCATTCATTCATCTATAAATTCAGTTTTGCATACTTTTCTATAGTCACTATTGTTCTAGGTCATTTCATGACAAAATAAATCATTTTTTCCCCCGAACTGTGTTCCAAGCACAATGACAATTCGGAAATGAGGGGAGAAGCAGGCTCATATCTAAAGGAAGGATGACATTCACACTAACAGCCACCATAGGAGGAGTATTTTGCATTATAAATAGAATAGTGTTGCTCAGCTGCAGGAGAGGAGTGAGTTTCTGAAGTCACTGAGCTGCATGGCTGTGGCTCAGGGGAGGGTTTCAGTTCATGCTCAACGCTCTGCTTGATTACTGCTACATCACCCAAAGGCTCACAGCAAAACAGATGATGGGACAACAGAAAAGCTCTTCTTCGTCTTGCTAACACAGCAAAGAGAGCTGCTGCTTGCTGACTGACAGCTTCCCAGCCAGCTTATGTGCATCTAATTACCCAGCCACAACCCAAATCAAAATGCCCCATTGCAGCTGGTGTCTCACTTAATCCATTCATAACACGGGCTAATTAGCATTGATGTTTTTGGGCAAGTTTATTCCAAATGTGGTCGAGTCCCAGGCTTTCAGCTTGGTTGCTAGGACCCATTGAGGATCCTGGGAGAGGCTGTGTTTCTGCCCAGAAGGCATTTTTCTGTCTTGGTGATGGAGAGATTTAAGAGTGTTTCAGGGAAAGATGCTGGGCTGGGCTGAGATGAATAATAGCATATAAACAGTGCTCTTAATCTGCTCTCACTGTTACACCCTGCCTCAGTGCTGGAGAGTTTGTAGCAGAATTAGAGCATTTCATAGTTTGCACTGTGTCTGTACTCAAACATCCTAACTGTGGAAAAAAAAAAAAAAAACAAAAAAAGGAAAAGAGAAAAAAGGAAAAGGACAAGCAAAAAGGAAAGGAGACAGAGGAATAACAAGAAGAGGAAAAAAAGAAAAAGAAAAAGAAAAAGAAAAAGAAAAAGAAAAAGAAAAAGAAAAAGAAAAAGAAAAAGAAAAAGAAAAAGAAAAAGAAAAAGAAAAAGAAAAAGAAAAAGAAAAAGAAAAAGAAAAAGAAAAAGAAAAAGAAAAAGAAGAAAGCAAGCTCGGAAAATGGGAAAAGGCATGAAACAATTCTTTATTTTATGGTATTCTTTGTGAACAGAGCTGAGAAAAGAGGCCAGTTACCAGAGCTTTGCATTTCCTTTTCAACCTATGGGATTAGAAGATGAGAGCAGGTGCTAATGGGAATTTTACCCATGGCAGAGAATCAGAATCCTAAATCTTCATCCCTGGAAATCACAAAAACCCTTAGCAATGATCTATAGTGGCTGCACTTGGAAATTGGTGATATAAGGAATTGTCACTTGGCAGAAAACCGACTTTCTGCTCCTTCAGCACACCACAATTTCAGTTTAATTTGTAACAGGATGCAAGTGTAAATGAACTGACAACAGAGCTATCAGCTATTCTGTTGGTAACACTTGGAGCAATAGTTTCGATTTGACTAGACACAGCTGTCCACTGCATGGAACGACCTTTAGCCCCATCCTTGGCGAAATTCAATTCTCTCCATGTCTGACTTCGTCCACGGGGACTTGAGTAGCGGAGCTGCCAGAATAATCAGTGCATTGCTTAATGACAGGCACTCCAACAAGCAACGCAGCCGTGCATTGTCAGAAGCGGAGTACACAGCTCCGGGGAAGGGGCGGGGAGGCGGGGAAAGCCCCTCGCTATTCAGAAGGAAATAAATCGCTTGTAAGGGAGCAAATGCAGATGCGTGCAGCCGCCTGGGCTTGACAGGCGTCACCAGTGCTCCGGCACCTCGCGTGTGCGAGTGTGTGTACGTAAATGTGGAGCTTTCTTGGGTGTTTGTCAGCAAATATG
>VWYE01027394.1:205276-236913 GCA_013398995.1 Alaudala cheleensis | reverse complement strand
AAAAAAAAAAAAAGAGAGAGAGAGAGAGAAAACCATTTTACTTTTTTCTATTTTTCTAAGTCTAAACATGGATACATCCCATATGGTGATGCTTGCAGATGTCTTGCCATCCAACACGTGCACACGTGTCTGTATAGATGCACACATTTTCCCTGTGTTTACTGCACTGGCCAGTGCAACGAAAAACATGTTTACCCTGAAAGTGCCAAAAAACCAGGAATTTCACAACTTTCACAGCTTT
This sequence comes from Alaudala cheleensis, assembly GCA_013398995.1. Taxonomy (NCBI): domain Eukaryota; kingdom Metazoa; phylum Chordata; class Aves; order Passeriformes; family Alaudidae; genus Alaudala; species Alaudala cheleensis. The sequence goes on along the minus strand of VWYE01027394.1, from coordinate 236,672 downwards.
TTTGTGTGAACTTATTTTCTGCTTGAGTAGGAAGCAGCGAGAGCTACTCCCTCATACATGACAGGAAAAGACAGGCCACGGTGGGATTAACATATGTGTGCCCCAGCCAACATCATGGTTGGACCCAGGGGGATGGAGACAACACTTCCTCACTCTTTGGCTGTTTGATTCAGGCAGCCTGAACACTGCATGCTCTGTCCAAAAGCAGACCCATCCCTCCCCTCATCCAGGATCCCCGGAGGTGCACCCTGTTTGGGTTGGGAGGATTTCCCCACAGCTAGTGGGGAATTGCAGGGGGTGATGCACCAACTCCACCTGCCCCAGCAGCCCCGAGGGATTTCTCTTGTTGCTATTTTTTGCTTTGGCAAGGCCCAGGTCTGTGGAAGATTCGTGTTCAGTTATGATTCTGACCCTCTGCCAAGATTTTCCTGAGAAGGCAGAAATGGGGAATGTGGATCTTGCACAGCTCATAACTCAGTCAGAACAGAGGGGAGGTTCATGGGAGCAGGGAAAGGCATATCTTCAGCTGCAGGGCTTTTGTCCCTGCCAAGATTCAAAGGTTCTTTTCTCAGACAATAGAGATATTACTGCTTCTTTAAAAAAATCCAGAAAAATAAAGAACCTATGAGAAAGTTTGATAATCAAAAACATTAGGAATGTAAAAGTGCTGGTCTTTATCAATAAGAAATCAAGGTAGTCTCCAGAATTTATGAAATCACCTTACAGTGGAGGGTAATAATTTAACCAAATACAGAGTCACTGCTACCTCCCTGTCACTCTCCCCCTACCAACTGCTTTTGCTCTTTATTCAGGAAAGGCAAAACCAAAGAGTGGCCTGAGTAGACAGAAACATTAAAAATCATCCAGTTCCACCCCCTGCTGTGAGCAGGGACACCTTTCAGGACACCAGGTTGCTCTGAGCCCTGTGCAACCTGAACTGGGACCCTTCCAGGGATGAGGCAGCCACAGCTTCTCTGGGCAACCTGTGCCCAGTGACTTACCACCCTCACAGCCAAGAATGTCTTCCTAATATCCAGTCTATTCCCTGTCAGTGTGACGTCATTCACCCTTTCCTTGTCACTCCATGCCCTTGTAAAGTGTCTCTCTCCATTTTTCTTTAGGCTCCCTTCAGGTACCTGAAGGCCACCATTAGGTCAACCCAAAGCCATCTCTTCTCCAGGCTGAGCCATCCCAATTCTCTCAGCCTTTCCTTACAGAAGAGGTGCTCCATCCCTTGGTGGCATCTTCTGGACTTGCTCCAGCAGGTCCATGCCCTTCCTGGAATATTGTTCTCCTCAGAATGTTATTCCATCCAACACGTCATGCAGATATGACTGCACACAGTTTGACCTAATTCTGATTGTAGGATTTCTCTTCCCCATCCCTCTTTGCTCCTCCCTGGCCCTCTCCTTGATCCCCCCTGTCCCCACCACACTGACACTTTTTCACCAGCCCCCTCAGTGACCCTTAATGGCAAAGTCCTCTCTGGCACTTGACTTGGTTAAAGCTGTCTTTCTTGCTGGCTTTCACACCCTTCTTTCTTGTTTTTCCTTCACTTCTCTCATGCTGGTTTTCTTTTTTTACTCTTTTAAACTTGTTTGACATTTGATTGCTCCATGAACCTGTATGCTTAGCAGAGATATTATTCCAGTTCTTGAGCACATACTGCTTTTCATTAAGTTAAAGCCAGATTTTTTTGCTCAAAGTCCTCAGTTACTAATGCAAAAATGAGACAAACTCAGATATCCATGAGATATCTATCCTGGTTTCCAGCACGATGATATGCACACAATCGAAAACAAGTATTTTCCTCCATAGTTATTCAAAATCTTCATTTCCTTGTTCAATACCCACTCTTTGTTCACTCTTCAACTAAACTCAAATAGGCAAAGCAGAACATATAGACAAAAGTTGTGAAATAACTGGGAGATAAATCAAACTCCTCATGAACAATTTTCCCTTTTTTTCCTCCACTATCACATTAATTTAAGCATTTGAAATAGTGTTTTTCTGTAGGTCCTACTAAAATAACATGTTGTAGAACAGATAGAAAGTCTCTCAGCAATTTAGAAAAACACATTTTTTACGGCCCTGAGAACTAGAATATCAAATTGATCCTTAGATGAATAAGCTCTTCCCAGAGCAGGTCATTGGAACAAGTAAAGTAATAGCAAAAATGGAAAGTAATCACCATCGCATTGAAATGAAAGGGCATTTCCCAAGTCTGCTGCCAGTCTCAGTGGCCTAGAACCCCTCCTGGAAACTCCACAATGTGCAACTGTACAAAGCTCCACATGAGCATACCAGAAAGGTATTAATAACTATGTAATACATGGGGGACTCCAGAAACTGGGTTAAGTAGGCAGGAATTTCTGCTTCCATCACGACCGAAGAGGGTGCAGGAAGAGGAAAATTATTCTAGTTCTCAGAGAGAGGGGGAGAGAGCTAGAGAGGGAGATGACATGGACAGCTCTGTTTCTTTCCAACCACCCTCTTCAAAACAAATGTTCTCCACCATTCTCTTGTTCCTTCAAATTTGATTCACACTCAACAGTTATGGAGAAGACTCAAGGCCACAATGACAGCCATGTTCCCTTGGTAAAAGCAGGGAACAGGACAGAGCCACTCCACTTTCCAGTCCTTCACATTCATCACAAGTCCACACCTCCAGCCACTCTCTTTTAGAAAAGCCTCACCCATCCCTGAGAGCTGGAAATGTGCACTCATTTACTCCCAAACAGGGAACTCTGCCAGCAGCCTCACAACCTGCAGATTTTGATTGCATTAAATTGTTCTAAAGCAGGTTTTCCTCTTGAGCCTGGAGTAGAAGGCAATTAATTAAGACCCATTCCCCCCCTCCATCGGATTAAAGCAAATTAAATGGCAGCAGTAGGACAACCTTGCCCGGGATAGGGATTCTTGGAGGAGCAGGGCTTTCTCTCTCTCTGCACAGGAAGCTGATCCTATTACTTTGCTCAGCTGAGCTTGGATCATCTCTAAAAGGTGCCCTAAGTGTTATCCTACAAGTCTGGGAAGTGCCACTGCCATTTCCTAGACATGGAAGTCCAAACACAAAACAGCATGAAGAATTTCTGCTCAGCCTCTTCCATTGGAGATAAGGAACACAGTGCTGGAAATTGAGTGAAAACAGCACCAGGTATGGAAAATCTCCTCTTTAACCTGTGTGTGACTGTCATGTTAAACTAACAAAAGCCACCAGTCCTTTACTGAGGTCGTTCTTCACCTCACTGGGAATCAAGGGGAGACAGGGGATTATGGGACAACCCTCTGAGATGCCACATCCTCCTGGAAACACCCCCGGCATATGGTCTCTGCTGGTGTGAAACAGTTATGGCTAAGGAGTTGAGTAATTTCTGAGAAATTAGAGATAGGTAAATAGGCCAACTAAGTGAGAACACCAAATATACACTGGATCAATCTACTCTTTGAAGAGGATTAGGAAAAATTTTACCTCACTGTGAGCCTTTGCCAACATTTTCCATTGCATTCTCTAATGTCCCATCAGAAAATCAAACCCAAATTACTTAAATTCACCCAGGACCATAATTCTGCACAAATTGAAGACTACAGTGATACTTCAATCCAGAGACATCTTACAGCTTCCAAACCCTTCCTGCATTACCTGTAAGCTCGGCTCATTTCCCACAGTGGGAATTTAACCTGCTTGAAGTGGGAATCAGAGGAAATCCTCTGCCAGTGTCTCCTGTTTGCAGTTGTAATGTGCTAAGCTAGGGAACCACATTCAGGGTCAACCCATCAGCTCAAGCAGAGTCTTTCCCCTGGCAGTGTCACAACTGTCTTTGCTGACACTGCCACAGGACTGTAGGCTGAGGAATATGGCCAAGGTGATGAAACATGCTTTCTTGTTTTCAAGTGGTGCAAAGAAGAGTGGAAACAACAGCAAAAATATTCTCCTTCTAACTGAAAACACAGTACCACTTAATGGTCTTTGAAGTAAGTGTGTGTGTGTGTGTTTTGTGGGGGAAGGGGGAGAAATGGATCTCTGTAACCAACACCCCAAAGGACTATAAATCAAACAGCATACAGCTGTTGGTATCAAATATAACTCCTTTCACACTACATCAAAAAGCTTTAATTAACAACTAATTTATTCAAGTGAAAAAAAAAAAAGAATCCCTTGCACTAAATAATTGTATTATAACTGGGGAACTAGTCTGTATTTCCCCCCTCTCAAAAGCATGACAGGAGAGGAAATTGAGTCATTAGAGAACAGCAAAGTAAAAAAATGGATCAAAGATTCAGGGGGCTAGTTGATTGGCTTTTTGAGTCAGCAGAGACCAAATCAAGCTCATTTAATGAAAGAAGCCACACTGAGAGGTCTGCTTGCTCTAGGACCTACTTTTAATAGAAATGTTTATAAAGATAAATGGCAGTGGCTCACACCAGGCATGGTGTGCACAACCCTTCCCATACTGGCAGTGTCACTTCTGCTCCTTGCCTCTGTTTTGTCATCCATGGAGAGGTCCCATGGCCCAGATTGAGAAGGGAGGTTTCAGCTGAGAAGGGAGGTTTCAGCCATGTGTGGCTCTAGACAGAGCAGCCAGGTGTCTGCAGGGTGGCCATCAGTGGTCTCTGAGCAGGCTCACTTGGGAGCTGCTCCACATTTGAACCCCCAAATGTGAAAGGTCAGGCTGGCCAAATCAGCCCTTTCCTTTCCCTCCTGTTGAGACTCATGGAATCATGGCATATTCTGCATTGGAGGGACCCAAAAGGATCTCAAAGCACAACTGAAGGCATGTGCTGGTGCAGCCCAGGGCTTGCACACCCCCAAGAATGCTGCTCTTGCAGAACAAGAACGCATGCATGAGCATCCCTGCCCTGGCCACCGGAACCATGTGGCAAGACCCAGGTCCCATCCTCACCTGCTGCCAGCATCACTAAGGCAAGAATTTGAGGGGTGTTCCTTTGTTTTTTTTTTTAAATCTTTTTCCCTTTTTTCCCCTCCGTAACTTTGTGCTAGTGAGGACTAACTAATCTCTGCCGAGGTAAGGTAAGGGCCATTATCCTGCTTTAATGGCTAATGAAGCTGAAGCAGAGTAAGTAGTTTACTGGTTGTCTCATCTTCAGGGCCCCATCATGCATGTTTTACTGTTCCTCAGAGTGCACTGAAGTTCCACATTAATGCTGCCATTGATTACAGTGTACAATCTTCAGGGCAGGGACTGTGATTTTCTTTTCATTTGCTTAATGAAAAGCACACTGCCTTTTTAATTCTTTTGGATTCTGTTGCTTAGGTTTTAGGTGGGAGCCCCAGCCATGGGAGCAGCGTGGGGGACAGACCTGCGGCTGTGCCACGTGGTGTCCATGGGCCAGCAGAGGCTAAAGCAGAACCAGGCTGCAGAACCAGCACCTTTCTTTATATTCAACCCCACCTCTGAATCAGTGCCTGGTGGTGTTGGCCCACCACCGTCCACAAGCAATTCTGAAGACTCCTTAAGTCTATATATATAATCAGGTTATGACACAAGTAATTTTTATAATAAAATGGTTAAAGGGAAGCATTGGATTTGCTGCTGCAAACATCAAACTGAACTGGCAGGTGCCATCTTTAAACATTATCCAACCTAGAGGACAACAATAATGTCAACATGGTTAATTGATTAGTTTATGGATAAAATTAAATAATTGGTACATCATTCTAATGATATATTGCACCATAAGAATGATTTGAAAGGCAGGCAAGATTTATCTGCTTAAAATAATTTGCTTTTAAGAGCTTAAAAATTGAGCAGCTTAAATCTTTCTGATATATTTCAAATCCAAAAATAAATTTCAGAGGTAATCTTCTGAAGTGACATTGTTCAGGCTTTCAAACTAAAATCTAAAGTGTTTACACATATAAAGCTCTGAAAAGATGTATATATAAGTTACTCCTAAGGAGATTTGAGTTAGTTTAATTCTGTAACCTTCAGCCCTAAGCATCAAGGCCGTGAACAGGAAGCTTTACACACCAAACTAAGTATGGTGTTCCTCATCTACCTCCAGTGAGAAATCACACCATAAAGGACTAACCAATAATGTGTTGGATAAGTCTCAAGCCACCAAGAACAGGTTTCAGTATTCATCCTGACCTGCACTGCAGAAGGGAAAAGCAGAGAACAGGACAATTCATGGCTCCAGGCAGCAAATTGCTTGGGGACCTGATGGCCAAGATACCCACCTAGGCTCAGGTCCTGCCTCTGCTAGTGACTACAAAGAAGAAACCTGCTTCATTGTTTGAGTCCTCTTTTACAAAATAAGATCTTCATCTCTGTGTGAAATTCAGTGGGTTGTGATGCTTACATTCCTCTGGGCATCACAAATTATAGAAAAGGAAAAAAAAAAAGAATAATTTTACAAGAACAATCTTCCTACTTGCTTCCATCAATGATGAATTTAAGCACAGTGCGTAAAATCTGACAACTCTATGTTTGGCTTAAGTATCTTTTATTGTTGGCCATAAATTGTCAACTTCCTTATAAATCTGGGCACAGAATATAAATATATTTGGTAAATGGCTTCTTGAAATTAAGTAAAATTTACAGCACACAACAACAAGAACCAAGCTTAAACAAAACCTGCTGGCATGCAGAGGATGTTTTTATTTGTTACGAAAACTCAATGCTAAATCCATGTTGGGTTCAAACCTAAGAATTCCCTTCTTCCACCTCCTGACCAGTTTGGGATGAGCAGAACCCCAAATTGCCCCATGCCCAGGTGGAGAGGTCACAGTGGGTGTTTCAAGCTAGGGGTACTCTAAGCACAGCAGCATCCTTCATTCCTCAAGGGCCTTTTGCTTTTTGCACACTCGTTCTGTTTCCTGCTTCACCTCGGCTGTTCCCATCCTTACCCCCTAAACAATAAAAGCTCAATGGGAATGCAAATGCAGCTCTCCATTTAAAATCCCAGCCGAGAAGGCAGTGTGTCACCCATATTTATGAGCTCTAAATGGCTTTTATCAAAGTGAGGTCGAACTAAATCACCCCCAAGCTGTCATAAATACAAATGACTCGACATAGTCTGCAACAAGCCTTCGGGGGAAAATTATATGATCTGCTGTTGCAGTTATGCTATATCACACAAGGAGCTCATATATTTCCACTGGCAAGGTAACCTGATCCTTCAGAGGACACTAATAGGTGAAGGGGGGACGAGAGGAATAGTGAATCAAGCAGTGCGTGCCTGCACGTCTGCACACACGTCTGTGCACGCACCTCCCAGCTAAAACTCAGGCTCCTCTCCCTGTGTGGAAGGGGAGGTTCTTGTGGTTTTGGGGAATGAGATTTCTTTGGCTGCCTTAATGGAGACGGGAAGCTGCCAGCCAAGAGAGTAAGATCCAGGGGCTCACCAGGGTATTTCCTATTTTAAAAATTCATGGGAAGGCATGAAAATTATTAAGATATGAACCAGAGCTATCCAGGCTCCAAAGACTGGACCACTTCCAAGCAAATTAAAGAAGCCATTCCTCAATCTCAGCTGGTGAAGCCCAGGATTACAGCAAAGTCTACCGCAGGATAAAGAGGAAGCACTTATAAAGGAGGCATGAACTGGGCAGTGGAAAAAATCAGTGTGGGCTCCTGAGATAAGGGGCACTAATTATTTTCTGTCCATTTACCTGCTTTCTATTTATGTGCAAACATAGAAAGACATATATACAAAGAAGGAGAAATTCAGATCAGATGCCATAGACAGAGACAGCAGTTTGGGGGAGGCTCTAGAGACAGAATTTGGGACAGCCCACTGAGCACCATCCCCACTCATGATTAGATGGTTCAATGTGGCACTGTGGGGGCTCAGAATCCACAGCTCTCCCTGTGGTCCCACACTGGGGTGTTGGTCACCTTACATGCAAAATAAGTCAACTCCAGTGACCATTTGTTCATATTTTTGTATCTGGGATGAAGACAGTGCCTCTGTCTGCTTGGCAAATGGTTACAGTGATAAGTCAGATTGGGTTTGCTATCTATAATGTAATAGAGGCACTATGCCAATTTTCAGCACTCCAGGTCAGATGTGGGCATTTTTAATGGTACCCTTCTTGGAGAATTAGGTCTCTAACATTAAATTAGGTATTTTAATTAAAAGCTGAACTTACTGAGCTTGAGCTACTAAACTTGATTTTCAGCTGCTGTGAGCCTGGTGGGAAGCCAGTTGGACAGCACTGCCATTTCCCAGTGTTGAGCTTTTCATAAACCCTCTGTGCAGGAAACCTCCTCACTCAGGAGTTGAAGAGGAAGCTTGGTGAAATGCATGTTTGAGCCCTTTATCATCTAAGATAAGAGCAAAGCCATCAGAAATCATGTTTTGAACTCCTTCTGGTGTGATTCAAGGTACTCCTTTTCACAGGTGCATCATCTCCTGCCAGCGTCAGGGAACAGGCAGCCTTTCCTGGAGCTGGGGACTGAGGGTTATCAGCTCTGCCCTGACTGCTGGAAGGCCTATGCTGTCAGAAGGAGGAACCCAAGGAGCAAGTAAGCTCAGTACGCTGCCTGAACAAGCTCCTTGCACTTCAGGAACTCCACCAGCTTCCACAGCTGGTCTGTTGGCAGAAACTCCCACTGCCCAGGAGGGGAAACAGGGAAGACACAAGGCATCCTCACAAAAGAGCGAGGTGGTGGCAGGCTGACCTGCACCGATGGTCAAGGCAGTGAGGCTGGTCTTTTGGGAAAAGGCCACCTGGAAACCAGCCAGCTGGCTGTCTGATGTGATTACAGACAAAATATGAAATGCTTCAGAAGAGGGAGAAATAGGATCGCAGGTCTGGGTTGCATAATCTCATGCATTTGTGTAACCAGTCTAAATAGAGCGTGTGAGCTGACCAGATGTTTTTCATTTCAGTGTACAGCACTGTGGAGCAAATCAGAGACCAACAAGTGCCAAACACAACGGTGGCTTTGCCAGCACTGCTGTAATCAGAGCTCAACAAAGGGCACTGTCAACCCCAGTCTCAGGGCTGGCAGGTCAATCTTCTGGCTGGGTAAAAAAGACAGACTGTTCTTTACACCAAGTACCTATATCTGAGCTAAATATCAGTAGTAGCTGGTAAACTTGGGGTTAGGTCTCAGTCATTGAGCCAAGCATCAACAGAAAAAGAGCCAGCAGGATAGTGTGCATGATTTGATACACTCTGGGAGTAATCTATAATGTATTATCTATTTATTTAGACAGAGCTGGATACTGACTTTGTGAGACAAAACCAGCCAATATCAAAATATAGAGGAATAATAATACACACCCCCATTTATGATTATAGCATCATTCTGGTCTGGAAACACTGAGCTCCACTCAAAGACCAGTACTCAAGGACTGAGAAGATGCCTCAGGACAATGCCCTGATGGGGCAACAAATTTTGCTCTGTTAGGGGCCATTTTTATCCCTAGATTAGTATACATAGATCTGTGATAAAGCAGTAAACCTTAACCAGATGCAATACGGATCTGTAGTTACACATGTGCCTTACACACACACCTCTCCCACAATATCCTTGGTGGATACATCAAAACTCTTTGGCACCAAATAGACAACACACTGTTGTCCTAGTATAGCCTTGGGACAACAGTTGGTCATCTCTGCCTTAAACTTACATGGATGAGGATTGGTTACCATGAAGAACTTACACTGCTTTTACTACATGGATAACATTATACCAAAGTAACAGCGCTTCTAGACTGCAGTTATGCAATACTAAAGGAAAAAAAAATCTCTAAAGGCATCCTAATTCTATGAATTTTGTGTGATCTAGGTGTCATGTGACTTACTATTATTATATTGCCTGATAAAACATGGGGTGTTGTCCTGGCATGAAATCTGTACTGAGTTATACAGACCAGCACCTCAAGTGTTGCAGGTAAAAAACATTGTAGTGCATGTTCTAAGTAAAACTTTGAAGACTGGTAGTTAATGTAAGTGATTTATTCAAAGCTAAGTTGATTTTTTTGAATTATCTTCTCTATTTTCTCTTTTATTTCTGTCACATTGGTGTGAATATGAAGCCAAGTTTGCAAGTCCAGAGGCTGAAATCCTCTCCCAGGTTGCAGCAGGTGGTACAGCACAGCTGTGCAAGCCACAGGGTGCTTCCCTGCTTTCAACTTGAGCAGCTCCAACAGCAAGGGAGCAAGCCTTTTCTCAAAATAGGAACAAGCCCAGATTTTAAAATCGTGCTCACTGGGACTGCAACAGCAGGAGGAACCAGGCTCTGAATCCCACCTGCAAGCAGAGCAACAGGCACAAAACCAAGGAGGAATGCTCCACCATTAACACTGACATACAAGTGATAGAATCCTAGATTGGCTCAGGCTGGAAGGGAACCTCAAAGCTCATCTTGTTCCAACACACTGCCACGGGCAGGGACACCTTCTACTAGACCAGGTTGCTCATTTTGGTGCCATCTCTGATTGTGTTCTAATACAAATTGTCTCTCACCAACATGACTTTACTCACAAGAGTAATAAAGTAAAAAAAGGCTTGTCTGGATCCTCAAAATTCCCAATGGCACCACAGCTGGAGACTTTTTCCAAGCTCGTATTTTGTATTTGCAGGTCAACAGCATTTGGGTTGTGCAAAATAAAGATCAATTGGATATTTTGTACGCAAGAACACATTGTTACACTAAAGAAAAACAACGGAATTCATATAGGAGGTAAGCTTTAGCACAGGCTAAGTGGTGCAGTGTAATGTAAGTATTGCTATCCACAGCTTCTTTTAAAGCTTCTCTTAAATCCTAAAACAAAATTATTATGATTATTCTAGACACAAACCCTGTTTGTTCATGTTTCCTTTCCATGCTTTTCTCCTTCGTGCTTATCTTAGGGGCTAGAACAACTAACCCAGGAATGAATTATACCAATGTTTGTTCTGTGTAAATGATCAAAATATTATATTTGAAACTGCTCTGGGGATACCTCTCTGTTTAATTGCTTCTTGAGGTGGTAAGAAGGATATTTTCTACCAAGCCAATTTAACAACAGTTTGTACCAACAGAAATATTTTCAGTTACAGCAAGAAGGTGACAATGTCAATAATTGTAATGAATGGATCAAGCTCACTTTTGAGTCTTCTACTTGCTAAAATATCAGGAGAGAATTTTAATCTTAAACAGTCTTGTAGTGGCTGCTGCCTCTAGAAAAGCCTTGGTAGCAGATGATCAGAGCATTTTTTGGACCAGAAAAGAACAGACAATGTGATGAACATATGGGTGGCAAAATGCTGACCAGAGCCATCACAGCGGAGCAACCTTCAGTTTGGGATCTGATCAAAAGCAGCTTCCAGGCAGTTTGGACTTTCAGTGAGTTAATTAGTCCATTCATTTACCAAAGACCTATAGTTTTAGAAATCTGTGTATTGCAATGGCACAAGTGAATGTCATTGTTATTGTGTCACAGTAGGGTGATGATAGAGGGGAATATACTCACACCTCTGGGACCCTGAGCGATTTGACCTAGTGGGCAGCATCCCAGACTACAGTGCAGAGGTTGCAACTGGGTGATTTTTAAGGTCCCTTCCAACCCAAACTGTTCTGTGATTCTATGATTCTGTTCTGTAAAATCAGTAACCCAGGTGAGTTGTCCAGACCTATTCGGTCAGTCTGCAGCTTCCTCACAAGAGCAAGAGGAGGGAAAGACATTCTTCTCCCTGGTTAACAGTGACAGGATCCAAGAAAACAGCATGAACGTCTGTCAGGGGAGGTTTAGGCTAAGCATCAGAAAAAGGTTCCTCTCCCAAAGGGTGGTCTGGCCCTGGAACAGCCTCCCCAGGGCAGTGGCCAAAGCCCAGAGTCTTAAAGAGTTCAAGAAGCATTTGGACAATGCTGTGAGACACGTGGTTGTCACTCTGGGGGTTGTCCTGTGCAGGGTCAGGAGTTGGACTTTGAAGATCATTGTGGGTCCCTTTCAACTCAGGATATTCCACGATTTTATGATTCTATGAATTCTTCATGTTGGGAGGTCTCATTTTCTGTTGCATAATTATGTGCTATGACAGAAAAGTGACCTGTCTCAAATATTAAATACTTTCTCACACGAGTAGCAAGTTTTTATCAGCAGCTGAAACAAAACAGCTTTATGGGTGCAGGCTCTGAGCTGACAGAGGCTTTATCCCTCAGTTCTTTAGGTGGCCCAAATAATGCAAACTCTGGATAAGATTGGATCACCCTAGATAAGTACAACAGAGAACTCATAATGTTTAAGGAAAACAAAAAAAAGAAAAAAAAAAGAAATTCAGAAACTTATCAAAATAACACCAGAAAAGAGTGACACAATCAGAGCAAGATTCAACCACAGCAAGAAGCTGCTTCACGAGCACAAGGCTGTGGTTCTCTTTTGGATGGGATTCATAAAACTGGCTTGTAACCAGAGCCATTGACTGGAAGAACATTCATAGAAATACCTGATGACTGTCTGCCTGGGGTACATAAGATGTCATACAGACTCTTCAGCAAATTCAGACGCATTCTCAGATTCTTAAGGCCACCAGAGACCTGAGAGGATGGACAGACAAACTTTCTTTGGCTGAATCAGACATGAGGAAGGGGTTACTGCTACCAATCTATGTCCAGCTGGCTCTTCTGGACAGGGATTACAGCCAGCCTAGTTTTGTTGGCTGTCTCTCCATCTGAGTGATCTGAGCAGATCCTAACCCACATCCGCTCTCCAACAAGTCCAGAGTTCTTTTGGATGAACAGCTAAATTGAGAAAGCCAAGGGAGTGACCTCCTGAAACCTCAGGGATGGAGAAGGCATGGGAACAAGCTGCCCAGAGCACGACCTACACATCCCAGGTCTGCTACAGAGAATGATTTATCTAATCTTTCATCTCAGTTGTCCAAGCCGAGCACTCAATTTGCCCATCTACACCCTGAATCACAGTCAGAAATTGCCTGCCTCAATGCATCCTTCAGATTACACTACACTTGGAGTGTAATGGAGATATCAGAAGATGGAGAAAGCCTACCACAAGTTTTGCTCAAACAATCATATTTTGCCCTCACTCTTCATAATGAGTTTACCAACCCTGATGCAGCCTGACTGGTTATAGATTCTATTTGCTCCTGCACCTGGTCTGTCCCAGGCAATACAGAAGAAGATCCAAGAGACAGCAAGATGCCTCTTACCATCAGACCAAGAGGTCTCACTGCTATATGCAGTGTCCTACAAGAAATGAATGCTTGAAACGTCCAGCAGACATAAGAAGAAAAGAAAAAATACACACACAAACACACACACACGCATGCTGCTGTTGCAGCCTTCCCCCACAGACCTCCTTTGTCCCTGTGGCTGCCATCGCCCCCCGTAGCCCACGCTCCCCTCTGTCCTCCTGACCCCTCCTCTCCCTCCATTCATTCTTCCAGAATTTATCCCGCTTCTTTGACTCGGCATGTGTCTGGGCAGATGTCCAAAAAAACTCCCTTCAGCAAGCAGGGGGAGGAAATTCCTCCAATTCAGCCCAGGCTCTTTCCCCCCACCCCGCTTCCCGCCTTCTCTCTCCCTCTTTTTCTTGCTCCTTCTTCTCTTTGAACATGCTGAATGATTGATAACACTCTCCTTGCCTCTCTGCTGCCTGTTTCAGCCCTTTCTGCCCGGCATCTGCAGCACTGTAGGGAAACAAGCTCTCCAAGGGGATGGGATGCTGGGGACCTCCTTCAGTTCTTTACAAAAAATCAATAAATAAAAGGAAAGAGGAGAGAAGCACAAGGGAGTCTGGAAGGTCTGGGGAGGCGGGGGAGGAGGGGAACAGCTAGGAAAAGCCCTTGATTAGGAGGAGTCCAAAATAAACAAACAAATTAATAAGAAATGCTTTGCATGTCCCCTATTCTCCTTTTGCCATAGAAAAGTGAGTGGAAAGCTTTGTTCTTTGTGGTTTTTTGCATTTTTCAGGCCCAAATTTTAGGTTTGTGCAGAACTTCTAACTTCTTGTTATGCTGTCATTATGAATGAGTTTGTTGCCTTAAATTCACGCTTTCTGGAGGCTTTCATTTGCTTGAAGATCTTGAACTTCATGTAGAAACAAACCTGTGTTTGTCTTTCCAACACCAGAAGGTTTGTACAACCTCTGATATAGCACCTTATACATCAGAATCAAAAACACACTTAATTTTTATGTGTCATGTCACTGTGGCTTATGTTTGTACATCCGTGCAGGCATCTTGTCTTCATAGTTCTCAAATACAACAGGATGCCATGTTAATACCTAGACTTTGATTAGATGTTCACATTCACTTTATAATTAGTATTTCAGGCATGAAACTCATCTAAACTGATGTTCAGTCTGTGTTATTTTAGCACTATACGTAGTACATGTTTAATAGAGATGAAAAACACAGGATCACAGAAAGGCTTGGTTTGAAATGGACCTTAAAGATTCCATTCACCTATCCCTGCCATAGACAAGGTTGATATACACCTATTACATGCAGCAAACTCCTATTATTGACTTAAAAATTTATATTTTTTATTATAATATNTTTTAAAAAAACAACCCTTTTTTTTTTTTTTTTTTTTTTTTTTTTTTTATTAGCATTTTCTGAAATGCAAGTGAGAACTCATGGCCTGTACCAGAATCAGCACATTATTGCACTGGGCAGCATTTGCTGAGACAATAAAGCCCTGAGGCAGTTCCAGAAGCATGGGTAAAAAGGAAAGATTGCTATGCCCATTTAACTGAGGGAATCTGGAGATGGACCAAATTAGGAAGAGAAGGATGAAGGGAAGGGTTTTTTAATCCACCTTAAATGTTCAACTGTCTTCTGATTCCAGACTCCATCTATAGATAACAAGCCAGCATCTCCAGAATTCTCCTAGAAAGCCCTTGGGTGACTCTCTCAAATATGATATGATTCCAGGATGTGGAAAGTGATGCCTTTTTAATCCAGCCAACATCACTCAGAAAGTCTTTGGCAGAGTTGAGATTTCTGCCCACATATCTCACTCCCTAGTCCAATGCCTGAGCAAAGAGAAAGAGAAAAAAAATATCTTAGTAATGCTACCTGTCTTCTCAGTAGCAGAAAAATTGTTCCTTCAAACCAGGAGAAACAGATAGCATAAACTCTTCATATTTTATTAATCAAGGCTCTGAGTTTTGAGGCTTCTGCCTGAAAATGAAAGGTAAGTTTCTGTGACATGATAATTCAAAGTTAAATAAACAACTCACTGGTGTTTAGAAGAAGTTACATCTAAACCTTAATAAGACGGAAAACAAAACATAATAATCAGCAAGATGTTTTGTTTTTTGCCTCATTTTTAAATTGAGGCAAAAACCCCTCATGTCAGTTACATCTGGGAGAACTCTGTGTTGAATATTTATTCCTTGGTAGCTCATAAACTCTCAGCGTCCTTGCTGTAAATGATCTCCCTCTCCTGGGCCTGGAGGATACTTGTCATTTCTGTGTAGGTAGCAATCTATCTACCTGCTGCAAGCTGCTGACTACCTCAACAGGATCTGGGGAAGAGAAGCCCTCATTTATTTATTTGAAACAACTGTAAAGTGCTGTTGGGAAATATCAGATGTATTTCCTTGTCAGTTGTGTCCACACTGAAGGTCTCCTAATGCAAAGCTGGTAATTACCAAAGGTGAAATATCCAACACAAACATCCAACCTACCAACCCAGCACTCACCCAGCATCACTGAATGACACATCCCATGAAAATAATAGCAGTAATAATCCATTTTTCAAAGAAATTTCCTGACAGAAGGCTCGCTTCCCTTGAAGGCAACTGTTAATGGTGTCCTACAAATTCAACATGACCTTCACAAATAATTCATTGGTCTCTGCAGCCTAAACATGTAAAGACTGGGAAACTGAATTGTTTTCAGAGAAAATAGTTAGCTCTTGATTTCTGAACTCTGCAAAGATGACTCAGAAGCCTGAGGGGAAGAAATTATATTCAAGCTCCCCAAAATCTCATAGCAATAGAATCGTTCATGTCCTGGCTCAAAACATTGGGTAGTCTCATCTGCCAATTACATCAATTTTTTTTTTTCTTCATCTACCCCTGTGTTTACAGTATGGCCTTTCCAGTTTAAATATTGCACAGTTCTAGGTATGAAAAGTAAGATGCAGCCACTTGCTGCCCCACTGCCTGATGAAACCTTCCCAGTGAGAGGTACCACTAGGAAAACCTGCAAGCCCAGCCCAGAGTTGGCAGCCTCTCATCCCCTTCAAGCACCTGCATGGTGGGCTCAGCTTCAGGGATAGGAGCTCCCAGGGGTGCCAGCGTGAGGAATTTGTCCCTGCTGCGTCCTGAAAGGAGGACTGATAAATGACAGGCACACACTTTGCATTGAGAGACTAAACCTCCCCAGCCTGTCTGGGGCAGCAATGCTTATCTGGTGTCCTCTTTCCAGACCTCTTGCTGGTCTTGAATGTGAGGCCACTGTAAATGATGTCAAACCACATACTTGAAAGCAATATGGGTTTATAGTTTCCACAGGTGTCTTTTTTTTTCTACTTGAATACTACCTGTTAAGTATCTGTCTCAGCAGTACCCCTGCAATAAAGCCCAAGCAATTCAATGTTTTCTTCGATGAGAGACGTGACCTAAACTCTTTGCACTGAGGTGAGAGTTGTCCCCTTTTTGTGTAGTCAAGCATGCAACTAAGTCCCCACTTAGATGTAAATTCAGCTAAAATACAACTGGAGATCAGCCAAACTCTCTTTAAGACCATCTGCCCTGCCCACCTCAGCCTTGCCCCATATAAACTACTGCAAGGATCAACCCAAAAATCCCACTGGCATTGCTCTGCTCTGTGCAGCCTTGGCAGGAACCACGTTTCACTGCCCTGAGCCAGCAGGACAGTGCCCCTCTGACCTTCTAGAGGGTGAAGTGGAGAAGTGAATGTAAATACATCGCTATCAATTCTCTTTCCTCTCCTCTCTCACACAACAGACAATTCCCATTTGCATTTATGAGCCAAAATCTCATGTGGTTTGTGTTTTGTTTTGTTTTTAAGTCTTTGGAATTGCTAGATTCTCCCCAAAAAGGAAATAATGTATTTATCAAAATCTATAACCACAGAAGCAACTGCAGGCTTTGTTCTGAGTGGACCCAGCAGGTTTTAAACCATTTTGCAACCATTAGCAGCTAAGGACCCAAAGTGTCAATCTCATTTGACATGGGTGCAGAGGGGAATAAATGCCCATTACCAATAATTTTTTTTTTTTTATGATTTCACAGAGAATGTAAACCAGAACAACAACAAAAAAAACAAAACAAAACAAAACAAAACAAAACAAAAAAATGGGATGGGCTAGTAATTTCTTCCCACTTATTCAGTAGCTTTAGGTACTTGATTTTGAGCAAAATGTAATTGGTCATTGGTATGTGGCAGCAGGACTATGAGGAAGGGAAGAGAAGATAGCAATGGATTGGAAAGATTTACATAGAGAGAATGTGATGGGGCAAAAAGGAGTCTATAATAAACAGGGAAGGCAGCAAATTTAACTAATAATTAGTATAATGACATTAGCTGTAGGCCTTGCTCTGGTGTGCCAATAAATCAGACTCTAAGCCTTGTGAACCTCATGCCTTTGGCTCCTGGTTGTACCCATGGACTGGGACACTTAAGATAGTACAAGATACTTATATCCATATAAAAGTAAGTATCTTTAGCTACATATGGAATTATATATTTATCTGTATCTCTATTATTTATCATCATATCTGTATCTATGCCTATACTATGCCTAGTCTATCTCCATCTCTATCTATATTTCTATCTCTCACTCCATCTGGATCTCTATCTCTATATCTGTCTTTTTCTACTGTAGGACAACATTTTTTACTTAAAAGTTTACAGAACACAGAGAATGGTTGTCTCCAGACTAGCAGAGAAATTCAGAGGAGAAGAACACACAGCAAAAAGAAACAAATGAAAAATTAGACATCAGTGCATTGTCCTCTTCAAAACCAGTTTTTAAGTGATTGTTTATCACCAAACTTTGTCTGCATCCTTCTGGCCCTGGGTAGAGTTTAAGATCCTGGTTTTCCCTATGTAACGTATGAATTTAACCTGAAGGGCAATATTATCATTTGACCCGTGAGAGTGTAAGCCCCAAAGATCATCAATTCCCTTAAATTGGTGGCCCAGTCACTCATTTAATGCCTCCATGTCAGCTTGAAATAAGACTTACAGTTTGATAGGTCAAAGTGAAAAGGGGAGGATGAGAAGGGGGAAGAAGGAAAGAAAAAAAAAAAGACTGACTGATTGCCATGGCAGTAAAATAAAAAATAAAATTAAAAAAATAAAAAGAAAGAGGAAACACTCCTCAGTAAAAGCATTGTCAAAAAAAAAAAAATATGGGGAGGAGCAGTTTTACAACCTCCTGTAACCCAGTGGTCTTGAGGTATTGCCTTTCACCGTCTACCCAGGAACAGGCCTCTGAGAGGTTGTAAAAACACCATCTATTATTCCAGAGACCCAGGCGTGGTCTGTCTCCTACAGAGAGGCTTCACTCTGCCCCTGCACGTGGGGCCCAGGCTGAGAGCAAAACCTCAGAAAGGTGAGTGGGGTGCTTGGACCCCTCCAGCTCCTGCCCTGAGGTCCCCAGAGCCCTCCAGCCCGTGCAAGGTGCTGCCAGGGTGCTTTGTGGACCCAGATGCAGCCCTCACTTCTGCCTGTATTCTTGTATTTGGGTGCAAAATGTACCCAGGCTCTCACTCATCCCCTCTCTGAATCTGCTGCTCTTCTAGATTTGTTTGTCCTTGCCCCAAGCCCCTGGTTGGTCTTTGGTCATTGCTTTTCTCCCTCATTCTTAATGGTCTATGCTAAATTACCTATGCTTATTTTGTTGGTGTTTTTTTTCCCCTCCTTTCTTTTCTCCATACAAATGATTTGTTTTCTAATTTTATTTTCCTTTTTTCTTTCCTAAACAGCCTGGCAGCAATTAACAGAGCAAGGGAAATTTTCTTACAAAGTATGCTGAAAACTCCTGGAGGCTGCAAGACCAATCAGGCTGGTTTGTATAGATAAAATAATCAAAAAGCAGCAAGGACACCAACTCTGGAAACCAAATCAAACCATTCACATGCCCACAGAGACAAGATAATAAAAACATTTGCACTGAGATAGCTTTCTCTAACAAGGACCCCAAGGAGGTGGTGAACTAGGGGTTCATCCAGAAATCTGACCAGAGCAAGTTTGCACCGACCTTGTCCTCCTCCCCCTTCCTTCACAGTAAGATGCTATCAGCTTCCACCATCACAAAGCTCACATTTCAGGCTTTTTTGGGTTTGTTTGTTTGTATGTTTGCTTGTTTTATCTAATACTATACTCGTGATAGAATGAAGACTTTAGTTGCAGTGTTATTGTCTGGGACAGGGCTAAAGCAGGACAAGTGGTCACCCTCATTCCATGTGTCCTTGTCCACACTTAAAGTTCATCTTTACAAATGAATTTTCCCCCCTTAGTTTTCAAGCCCACAGGCCAAGGTGTGTACAAGCCCATCACACCATCCCCATTGTTCAGCATCTCCATTTTAATGGGTTTGCTTCCAAAAAGGCACACAATCAATCTTAAAAAGACTCCTGAAAGAAGCAAAGCTTAGCTGCCATGATTGACACTTTCCAGGCCCCACTTCTGCTTCTGCTTTCCAAAAATGTGAATCCAAGGAAGGAGAAATGTCCTGCTTAGGGTGAGAGCCCTCCTACAGATATATCTTCTCAATTGGGTTGTGATCTGAGACTTAGGGATTTTTAAAGTATATTATAAAATCCTCAAGTTTTCAGATGGGTGCAGCCAGCTACAGTCTCTGCAGCTGGGAGGCAGTTGAGGTTTTCTGTGAATTAATCCATCAGCTTTTCCTCCTTGGACATGGAGGGGCTATGGCCATAGGATCTCCTGTCACAGATGGGGCCCACCAAGTACCTTGAGCCACCCTGGAATTTCAGAAATGATGAAAACTGATAGCACCTGAAATCTGTTTTAGTTTTTGCTCATGTTCAGGTGCCTCTTGCTGCACTGATGTCCTCAGTCCTCTTGCCCCTGGGGTGGATTAAGCAAGCTGGCCCCCACCTTGGGCCAGAGGTGGGGTGAGAGGGAAGACCCAACTCCCACAAGCCCTGATTAGATGGTAATGGTTACCTTTTTGCCATGTCCAGTGTGCTGGACAAGTGCTCCATGATCAAACAGGGTTTTGGCACTCTACCAGGCACTCAAGTGTGACCAAACATCCAGTCTCCTGCTCCAGGAGATGGGTCAAATTTACCGCCTGTCCAGTCAAATCCCTTCCACAGCCAGGGTCCTTGGAGAAAAAGGCAACTGCTCTTTCCTGGAGCACAGGGCACCTCTTACTTTCTGTCCTGATCAATGGCCAGAGGGTTCTGGGCAGAACACAGCCCAGCACAGCCCCTTGAGCAGCACCCCAGCCACACAGCATCAGTTCAACCACAGATCTGGCAGTGAGGAGGGGGAGGGATGGGGAAAGGAACATGGAGACAGAGACTGCCAAGGTGATGGAGAGAGGCATCAGTGTCAGATTGGGTGGGACCTGGAGCAACCTGAGTGTGTGGTATTTATTTGGTGATTCTGTGATCCTGCTGGCATTCCTTAAACTTCTTTTCAGAGACTGTTTTGTTGCGGCTTTCCAAGATGATGATCAAAAGCAGGAAGGATAAAAAAACCCTCTGAACTTGTGCTTTTTTCTAAAATTCCAGTGATTTGAATGCAGTGAACAAGGTGCATGAAACACGTGGTAGGATCTCCGTCCCTTTTCCCTTTCCCTGGGGAAATACAGCAAAGGGATAAGCCCTGCACAGCCCAGAGCTGGAGCAGATGAACTGATGCTCTTCCCCTCCCTTTACCATACACCCACTAGGATGTATCTCACTTGTTCTGCAAAGTGCCTCCAGCAACTTCCTTCCCTCTGGTCTGCACAAAAGCTATATCCAGCATGAAATTATTTCATCAAAACTATTTATTTGCTTAGACAGCAAATTTTATCTTCTTGTCTCAAGATCAGAACATCACCCATCCCTTTTCTTGTGCTATTTAATCCTAAATTTCACCTTCACTACATGTGGCCAAATCTATTAAAATACATTTGTAAACTTTGATCAAATAATCAATTTATAAATCTCAGCATCTTTAAAATTCAACAACAATATAAACACAGCAATTAATAGGCTTCTTGACAGTTATGTGGTCTGATGAGGATTTCCTGTAACAGACCATCATGTAAAAAAGGCACCTAGAGAGATTTCTTTCCTGAAACTCTTTTTATATAAACCTCTATCCTCATCCAGCCAAGGCATCACTACTTACACATGACTGCAGGCAGAGTTCCCAACATATAAACTCAAGAAGAGCCATTTTGTCACGATCACCTATACAAAATGCTCAGTTCATGTCATTTTGAAATCAGCAGAAGTTAGTTACTGAGGTATTTATTAGTACAAAGAACTCATTAATACAAAGAACTATAGAACCACAGAACATCTTGGGTTGGAAGGGACCTTACAGATGATCCAGTTCCACCCCCTGACATTAGACCAAGCTGTCCAAAAATATTCCAGGAATGCAGCATTCACAACCTGAAAATCTGTCTTTCTCCAGCTCCTCCTATCTATTTTAGCTTTACAAGGCATTGATGACTAGGAATAATTCCCACAAACTGAAAGAAATCAAACGGGAAAAGCAAACAAACAAAGAAACCTGGGACAGGTAATCATAATACAATTTGTTCTCAAGGAACTCTTCCTGTCCCCTAAAATAATTACATTCCAAGGCACAGAAGTCCTTTCCACTGTAATTTTCCATCTTGGACCTTGGTTGAACAAAGAATGGGGAGGCAATCAAAACAATAAAATGACATGACATAAGCATCCACACTCATATCCCAGGAAAAATTAAAAAAAAAAAAAAGAAGAAACCTCCTCAAAAGAAAATTTAAATACCTAATACTACAAAAAAAAAAAAGAAAGAAAAAGAATTTTGCAGCTCTAATTGCATAGCTGTAAGTGGATGCACAATTTCCATTTCTGAACAGAAAAAAAAAAGTCTGCCAGGAAAGCACTTATCTTTACGGATACATATTGCATTGTCCAAGCATTTCTGGATTGCCCACTTGTTAAGCAGTTCTATCAAGTACTCTTATGTTTTCACTCTGTTCAGCAGCTTCCTCTGTAACCCACAACAGTGGTATAAAATGTGGCAGGCACTGAAATATCTAAGTAAACATTTTACAGTGCATAGCCATGTGAAATAATTTGAATGATACTACCCTTACAAGAGAAGCCACATTGGATATCTGATAGCAGCGAGAGCCAACATGACATTATTACTAATAGTATTAATAATAGTAATAGGAGTATGAGTGGGATTGTTATGACTATTGTTATTATTATTATTATTAGTGTTAAATTTCTTTCCTGCCATTAACAAGATCACTAAATCACAAGTTTATTTATGGATGCTTTCATTAGATACAAAACATACCATATGTCTGTCCAATACAACCCCAGAAAAGCCATTTTCCACCTGCCTAGTGGGTGTGCCAATGGATGCTTAGATACCACAACAAGATCCTATCAATCCCAGACAAGGAGGAACTGCAGATAGAGATTTAGGGGAACACTTTTCACCTTGGGCCCATCTCAGGAGCTTCTGTGTCTAATGAGATATCCTGGATATATTATCACAGGCTTGCCAGACCAGTAACCAGTACTGGGATTGCTTTTCACTGCAATGAGAGACTGTTGCTTCTGATGAGACCCATTTATGACTTTGGCACCTACCAGTGATGCCCACCAAGCGAGATTAACTTTTGGGAAAGCAGGAGTTGGTGTTCATTGCGAGGGGAGGGAACAAAGGCTGAATCATCAAAGCTGTTGAGTCTGAAAATCTCTCTTTTCTTAAGGTGGGTGCAGCCCAAGGCAGGCAAACTCACACATCCAAGACCACTCTGGGCATGGTTGCATATTGATGAGAGAGGCTGCAGGGCTGATTTCAGACTTATACCTCACACAGGATTTTTCCTGTGACAACTTTGCCTCAGAGAAACTGTTTCAATCCCAAGAGTGTGCCAAGAAAAACACAGTCCAAGTCATCTGGCCACTCCATTTGATCACCCACCTCCCTTTTTAACTAATGGGCTAACACACACAGCCTCTGCTGCTGACCAAAGGGCATTCAGCTTAGAAAACACTAATGCGTGAAAACGTCTGCAGGCTGACTACGTGAACAGCAATATACATTTTTAATTTGAATAATATGCAGTGTTTACCATAATTAGACAGCACATTAACATGATTAAACCAGCGCTGCAGATCAGAGTGGCAAGGCACCCGTCTCGAATCCAAAGGCTTTATTGCCGGGAGAACTGTGTTGTGCTTGTCCATTGAGTGACTGCTTGCCCTGCCCTTTTGCAGTGTGAGTTTGAAGCTGTCATTGCAGGGGGGCAAAATTTTCCCTGACAAGCAAACAAATCCATTAACATGTTAACAGGTTTTGCGTGTACGTGTGGAAAATATTAAGGATGCCAACACAGCAGTGTGGTTAGGAGGGGAATATTTACTCCAAGACAACAAAATTCCCAAGTTTTACTATGGGAGGTGATGTGCTTTTACCCACCCTGAAAGGCTGGAAAGGAATTGATTTTCAACAGTAGTTAAAATAACAGGACTAGGAATCAGCAGACATCATGGCTATTTTTATCTGCTGGTTGTTGATCTCTAACTTTAGCATCCATCAAATGGCCACAATTATATTGCTGTGTGTGATTGCTTTGTGTACGCCCTCCAAGTACTCCAAATCACAGTCTGCTCTCCTACTCGTTGCTGGGAGCCTTGCCATTGATTTTAATCAGGCCAGAACTTCACCCTTGTTTCAGCCAGCAGAAATCCTGGCAGCAGGATTTTTCTCAGAAGCAAGCCAAGTGTGATGGAAAGTGGAAATGATGGCACAATGGCTGCCCACACATTTAAAAGTGGGACTGTCCAGTCGTGGAGCTTTTAAGGGTGTTGGGTGCTTTTTATTTAATTCTGTGTGTGGCAGGAATGTGAGCACAGATTGCTATAGAGAGATGGCACAGAGACATGTGTCTATAGACACAGAAAGGAAAAAGATAATGATCAAGCTTTAAGTAAAAGTAGATGGTGATTCATAAATCCTTTCAGTCCATACTTTCAGTTGCAATATTTTTTTTACACCAGATAAGCACCCTTGCTTTTACACATGAAGGAATTTGGCAACAAGAGTTGTTCCAAAATACAGCAGCTGCAGTGCATTAAGAGTGCTCTAACCATTAAAGGGCATCTGGAACATCTCAAAATTAGTATTGCATCAGGCCACAGGCCACAGAGATTTCAATACAATGGGCACACTTCAATTCATTCCAGCTTTAGCTGTGTTCCAGCACAACATCCAGTGCTTAAGACTGGGGAAGCCCTAGCAAGCTGCACCAGTTTTGTGACTGTCAGGGAATGATTTTCCGCATGCAACCTTCAAAGCAAAGTGGAGTAACCCACAACACAGCAGCAAGATCATATCTTAATTTTTACAAATGCTTTGCTTATGACATGAGTGCCTAAAGTCAATAAAATGTCCTTCTGAGCAAGGTGTGATAAAAACTTGCAGGACACCTTACAGAGTGTGAGCTCCAAATGCCTGAAGCAAGCACAAGGTGAGACTGACACAGAGTTTAGAAGCAGAAAAAACACAATGACAGCTGTAGATATTGTTTCTCCCTGACATCTTGGTCCCATTCAGCTTTAGTTTAACAGTGAGGTCATCTGAGGAGGTAGGGGTTGAAGACAAAGAGAGGATGAAGTGACGGAGAACAGACAGCACCAACTCTTCTATCTTCTGTCATGGCTTGGGGCTAGGGTAGTCTGTGTGAATGGATATGGAGGAGGAAAGGAAAAAAGTATGTGTGTGTGTGTGTATGTGTGTGTGTGTGTGTGTGTGTTGTTGCGCACAGTGGAGTGTGTAACCATGAGGTTTACACAGTCATTGTTGTGGTGAAGTGTGTTGATGCAAGTTAAGAAATCTCTGTTAGATAATCTCACCTAAGGGCTGGGTTTTGAAGCAGACAAATGAGGACAGGATATTCAGGAGTGTCCTGCATACCCACTACCAGGAAAGATGGGTGGTTCACCACATTCTTCAGCAGTGAAATACAATACTGAGCCCTTCAAAAAATCTCACTATCTGCATACACTAAGGAAAAAAAAAAAACACAAAAACTTAGAAGACCAGAAAAAAGCCCAGAAAACTCCATAGTGGCTTATTTCTGCCTTAAATCTTTTCTGTCATTCCTAGAAAACCAAACATAACCCTTCCACTGGAATTCAAGGGGAGAGGAGAGCTGAGCTCTGCTGCTCTCTTTTGAAGCCCTCTGATAAAAGGATGATAAAGACCAATATAAGAGAGATAGGGAAAGAAATACAGATCACAAGATAAGCACAGCTTTAGCAAGGAAAGGACTCTTGGTAATATTTTCTCATGTCTCAGGGCTTTTGACAAGAGGGAAAAACAATTGCTACTAAAAAAACCCATGAAATTTAATTTATTTTTCTCTCCATTTCCAGCTTCAAGTGATGTTTTCCTTGCTTCCAAGATGAAGAAACTAAACTAATCCAGAGGTTGTCTGTGTACTCCCACAATATACTGGGCTTAGACTTGTAAGGGTCAGTCCTGATGGTGCTTGATGCTTGCAAGGGACAAATATTTCAGCAGGAGCAGAAGATTCTGGGTACTCCATGTTCAACATGATGGATGCTGTCAGTCTCCAGAGGACTGAACATTCACTGGAGGACACAAAGGCACCTCCCTATCATAGCACAGCACTTATTTACTCCTGGAAATCTGAGTACAGAGAAGCAGGGCTTCCCTAAGCCTGACTTCAGCACTTAGGCAGAGCAGGAAGAGGAAGGGTGGATTTATTCCTCTGAATTGAATGGCTGCAGCTCCATTCTTGGGGTTTCACAGTGTGCCTCACTGCAGCTGACTGTGAGATACAAAAAAATCAAGTTAAGGAGTGAAGTGGCTTCATTTGTGACGCTTAGCTGCAGGTCCAGCCAAACTAGTGGAGATGGCAGCAATGCTCTGCGGTGCCCACAGCCAACGATGGCCCAGCATCTTGTGTGGGTGAATGTCTTAGTCCCTCTCCATGGCACTGAAATCATATTATCTGGTAGCAACACTGCTGCAGGAGATGCACAGAACCAGATGTGCCTCCTTGCCCTTGTAAAAGCCTCTGTGTTGAGGAGGGATGATGCTGAAGGGATCAGCAGTGCCCCTGGGACTTATAACTACCAGTCCCTGCTACTGGAGCAGCATCAACCTCCCAGAGGTGGATCCCTGCTGCTCATGCTCTCCCTACCCCACAGTGAGATGTCATTGCTTAATGACAGACTCAGTTCAGCACCACCTTCGCAGCCCAGGATGGCTCGAGGTGAAATACAATATATATCCCATGTTTGTCCCCCAAGCCTAGGAAGTATAGATCATTTTTAAAGTGGCTAAGGGTTGTGACCTATCTCCTGCACTATAAATCTAAGAGGACAATGTACTCTGCTTCCCTCCTCATACTCTAGGGGGAAAAAAAATGTGGTCCAAAGACTGAACAGGGGGGGAGTGTGCAATTTTACTACACAGGCTGTCAAAAGTAGGTAGCAAAAATGCAGTCTGTTAGTGATCAGAGTATTGAAAAGGGGCTCTAATAAGAATTTACCAGATAGAATAATATGTGCAGTCCTTTCCCACATAGCTGGGGTTTGCTGGGTTGTGTTGTGTGTATTTTCAGTGAATTTGGAAGGACTAGAGATAAGAGAGAAAACAAAGGTACAGTATTCTAGATCTCTTATAGATTATAATGGAGAGGGCAAGTGGAGTCTGATAAATTGGATCAATTCTTGCCTTGTGTTGCTGTAGGGTTTCTTATGACCCCAAAGCCTTTAAATGGTTTCTCATAAAAAATACTGGTTCATTGCACATATGAGATGATTCTCTTTAGCTCTGGCCCTAATGTTTTGTGCAGCTATAAACCACCTGGGACACCACACAGGTCTTGTCTGTGCACATTAGCTGGATTTAAATCTGCAGGATCAAACAGCAGTGAGGGAAAAGTGCACAATCCTTTTCTCCCAAAGAATCACAAATCTGGTGCTTTTGGACTACCAAACCAGCTCCACTTCAAAACTGTCACTTCCTATGATACAAGAGCCTTGGGCTTTCCCTCCCAGAAAGGAAAATACAGAAGACAGTGTGAACTTCTGGGCACTTTGGGCATTGCCTTCAGCATCCCTGTGGCTTGCCATGTCTTCAGAGTTCTTTAACACCTCTGCACTGAGCTGCACTGCAGCCCTGTGATGCTCCTCTATGAAGCCTGTAAGGATAAGTACACCCCTTTGAATACCAGTGCTCTCCCAGCTTAAAAATAGCAGCAAAGGGCTGGAGGCAGGGAGGAAAAAATTATTAAAATCCAATTTCCTAGAAAGGCTTCATCCTCATTCAAGCAAGAGAAAGAACAGGCTCCTTTCTAGCTTTTCCAGCCCCAAAGAATCAAGACAAAGTGTCACAGATGATCTCTCCATGCTCTTTTTCCACGAAGGTTAGCAGAACGACAGACTCTCCTGTTGAGTACACAGATGTGCCACACATGGATCTTTTTTTTTTTCAGTCCAGGCTGGGAAAGGGCTTTTGAGGAATGTTTGCTGGATATGCAGGTTTTGCCTTCAAAAGCAAAACTTCAGGGAGGTGTGAGCTCAGAAGGGGAGATCCCATCACAGCTTTTAAACTGCACAAAAGTGCAACTGGATGGGAGAGAGAGTGGAGCAGAGGGATTAAGGATGGAAACAGAAGAAGGCCAGGGCAAAATGTTTTAAGTTTAACTATTTCTTATAGTTTTTTAGCTGCTGGTGTCAGCCCCTTACCACATATAAATCAACGCAACCCCACTGACTTGGGGGAGCCCTGCCAACAGGTGCCTGCAGGAGATGTGTCCAAATCCAGACTAAGACCACATTTCCCCTTGGAGCCAGACCCACAGGCGTGGCTGGCCAGTGACAGGATGCCCATGGGAGCCGTGGCGCTGGGCGAAAGAGCCCAGGAGCTCCCTGACCTAAAAGGAACGTCTGTGCAGGAGCAACGTCCATCTGTCTGTCCATCCAGCAGCACATTCTGTCCTGGCTGTTGGACACAGCCCTGTGTACGTTGCTGCTCGATCTATATTTAGCCCCTGATGTAACTAAAGTCAATAATATTCCATTAGGGCAGCTGCTCCCAACTCCCGAATAGGCTTTCCTACGGCAGCTCCACCTACGCATGTCAAAAGTCTGGACATATACAGCAACAAAACCTTCCCATGTTTATACACACAGTGGTGCAGTTTTGAACAGAAAATATACGACTGTTAGCATAGTTTAACAGCCTGCTCTATAACAGTAGCGCTGCATTTTTTAATTTTATTTTTTTTTTTACAAGAGACATTGATTCTCCTTGTCCAGGGTGTGAGTTTAAAGGGCTTAAGCTTTGCTGCAAGTCAATATTGGCCTTTCCCTTTTTAGGGTATGTTTCTGCATTGGAGCATTCCTTATCTTTGCTGCTGATGACGGGTTTGGTGAAGGGTTTTGTGGTGTTTTCTGGGAAGAAAGATGTGCTCATGAAAAAGAACTGCCTTCCAAATCCCGCACTTAAGCCTGTAAGAAGTTTACATCTGGTGTTTTGTGTTACTTAAATAAGGGCCTGAGCCAGGCAGCGCATGAATATTCCTGTAAGATTGCTTTTCCAAGGGAAAATTTCAGTTTAAACATTCTGGGTTTCCTTTTACTTTTGCTATGAAATGCTGCAGAAGGAATTGCTATGCAAAGCACTAGAGAATTCCCGTTCTCTTCCACAGCCCAGGGAAGTGCAGGAACTATGGGGATTACCAAGATGAAGAAAAATTAAAGGTACAGACCTGAGATCACAAATAAGAAGGGGCAAAATTTCATATAGCCTCTGCAAAAGACCCATATACCCATCTACATGATGTATATAATGAAAATACATTAAAAAGTTAAAAAAAAAAAAAGTTGAGTAAAACCAAATATTCAAGAAGTACAACTTCTTGTCCCAAAGTTAGCCCCACCAGTGTTCAAACCATTGGCCTACATCCTGTGTGCTAGAAGGGCACAGGCAACCTCTGTTGGCATTTCTGACTAAATATAAATATTTCTTCCACTAGCAAGGCACATTTGGGAATACAAACTGATGACTTGAGAGTCTGCAGACATGTTGCCATTTAGATCAGTGGTTAAAGCCAAGCCAACCGTTTATTAAACAAAGTCTATTCCCAACAGATAGCTAATAGTTTTTAGGAAATGAGCAAATCCTTCTTCATTTTGAAAGCTAAAAGTTTAAATTAAACATTATAAAGGATGCAAATTAACCAGTATTTTTGTGCCTCCAGAGAGATTTGGGTGTAATGGAAAAGTTTCCTTAACCATGCAGTGCAGAATATTAAAAAAAACCCAAAAAACCAAAAACTTCTGGTCACATGAGGACCTACAGTGAAGTCCTACACCTAAAATGGCATCTGGATACTCACATGTGCTCCCTGCAGCCATGCATGACACCACAAGGCTGTGATTATACAGGCCCCACTTGTTTTAGGATGCCACCGATGAACCACAGAAATGGTTCCATCCCTGCAGACCCAGACCTCAGCAGGGAGAGTGACTTTGGGGGAACACTTGTACTAAAATCAACCACAACCTGGTTGAAGGGTCACTTTTCAGAATCACAGAATGGTTCCTTCTCAAACCTCTGGGCATGGAGACTTAATTATAAAGAATTTGGTTTTTCTGTCTTCCCATGGAGAGCAGAGGTGGTGATGACAATGACAGAGAGAAGCCACCTGCCAAGACAGATACCTGGCTGTGAATTTCCATAGCTAGGAACAACTGTGTACCACCCTCCCAGGAAACAGCATGGGATTTGTCACATCCTTCTGTTCTCAAGAGCCATGCTTCTACCCAGGTGGATGTGTCTCCACTGGTGATGTGAAGTGACCGCCAGGTTACCCGCCTGAGAACTCGGACTGTGGGATGACACTGGAAATCCTTGGCATGAAACAGCAAGATGTGAATCATCTGAGCCAGGTGAGCTAAAGACAAAAAAAAAATCTTTGTTCTTCTCAAAATTATTTCTCTAGAAATTCATTAGCATGGACTAAACCCCTTGTCATGAGGGTGCTCTCTGAAGGAGGAGGTCAGCATTAAAATATGGGAAGCTTGTATTTTTCTGGCAATCTATTCACTTGGTTTTCAGAAAATGATACTTGGAGATGTGTAAATTCTGGGAAATGTATTCCACTGCACAATGGCATTGCCCACATTTAGCAGGGAGAAAGAAAAATGTTTTCTAACCCTTTTAGAAATGTAAAATTTCCAGGTTTAAAAATTCAGGATCAAAGGAAGTGCTTCTGGTGATGCTTGCAGCAGAACAATAGACCAGAACAGAAGAGAAACTCTATTTTCTTTATTCAGGTAAGAACCTCATTAAAAATCAATAGGCCTAATTTATCCCTGATAACATTCTGTTGAAGTCTGTACATTTACCCTAGGGATTAATTTAGCCTAATGGGTCTTCGTGCACAAACAACACAGGCAAGGCTTGATTCTTGGAAGTTACTGCATAGCAAATGCTACTACAGGACTTGATGCTATCACAGGAGAAGACAGAGAGGGCTGAAGAGTCTAATAGGCTCAAAGCCCTTGAATGATGTCCAAATACAGCCTGTGGTGAATAAATGTTTTAGGGCCACTCATATATCAGCGTGAATCAACTTTTTAATGGATGCTGCTAACCATAAAATGACAGAACTGGGATCAATTCATACAATTCAAAGGGAAAAAAAATAACAAAAGAGATGTGTGATCTTCCATCCCTTGTGGACACAGGCAAAAGTGAGTCATCCTGACCTGCCATGATCCTTGGAAGGAGATATTTCTCTCTAGCCCTAGAAAATGAGCCTTTGCTTTGCAAGGCTCTCCTCTAGTGCAAAACATGTGAACACTAAAGAGCCTGGTTTCACTGAGAATACGTGACAGTGAAATAGTGGCCCTCAGGTGTCGGTGTACAGGCCAGCGAATTAAATTAAGCTCTTTGCTGCTATTCTAATGTAGCAGAACTAATGCAGTCACGGCTCAGCACTACAGCTCCTTAAATGTGGGCACTGCTGGCTGCCACGGGGAAGGGAACCTGCTTTCCATCCCCTGGGGAGGCTGGCTGGAGTCAGCGAGCAACCCCAGGAGCCTGTGACATAACGTCTGAAGACACAGGCAGGAGGAGGACCAGGCAGTAGAGGCAGCTCCAGTTCCAGTCCTAACACCATTAGAGAGGAAATCAAGTACAGTGGCTTTTAAGCACAGTCTGAGGGAGCATCATGCTAGGAGACTGGGA
>VWYE01027394.1:174472-205217 GCA_013398995.1 Alaudala cheleensis | reverse complement strand
TTTTTACTGAAAACGGAAAAAAAAGGCAGGAACAAAAAAACAAAAAAAAAAAAAAAAAAAAAAAAAAAAAGAACCCAAACAAAAAAAACCTTTTCCATATGGCTGCAGCTGCTATGATGATGATCTAAGGAGGGCTTGTCTTGAGAAAATGGGGATGAACCCTTTAGAACAGCTGGTGCCAGGGGAAGGGAAGGNTCTCAAGACTTTCTGTTCCCACACATTTTGTTCTTCCCTGACTGTGTCTTTCACTTTCCTGCTCCTGCCCCTCCCATCACCCTTGCTGCACAGTAGCAAGCTGGGTAAATATTAACTATGATAAGAAATGATTAATGAATTATCAATTACAATCAAATTGCATAATGCAAAGAGCTGGATGGTAAGGAAAAATACTGGCTGCTGTGCCTTTGTTATTATATTGGAGAAGAGGTGGAGGCAGAGAGTAAGTTAGAAGGCTGCTACGACTTCTACAGATCCTGAAATATATCCTGTACTCTGACTATGCCAGGTAACTCCACTGTAGATATTCATGCAAAACTCTGTTTTATTTGCATGTAGCAGTCGTTAAGTGCATGAAAAAATCCCATTTTTGCCTATGCAAATGGAGGAATGCGGAACCACTGATGGCAACTATTCATGAACAGCTGGTCTGTAATGGCATGTGCCTAAGGAAGAGCAGGGCTCCTTGGGCAGGAGGCTTAGGCTTGATCCATTTTCATCAACAGTATTTCCAGTTGGTTAATGAACAAATAAACACTCTGAAAGCTCCTCATGAGGTAGTCAAGATATTTTCCCTGAGAAAAGTCAAAGCCTCACAATATCAAGAGCTGCCCTAACAAGTTCCTCCAAGGGTAAACTGAAACTAAGTGGTGATAACGTCAATATTTTCCAATGGTGTTGCTTAAAATATCCAGCAATGTCAATAATAATGAAGACAACCACTAATTTGGATTACTGCATTGAGGTGTAACTACCTGACATGAAACTTTCATGTTTGAAAACATGGGCCAGAACCATTTGCTTGTGGTTAAATAATGCGTAAGGAGCAGACCTGAGCTGGTTTCAGGACCTGACCACTAAAAACATGGCATGGAAAAGGCTGAAAAAGCAGCGTGGGCGCAAGAACTTGCCCATCTAACTCCCTGGAAGAGAGCTGTTCCCTGGAAAAGGGCTGGGTTCTATGTTAAAGTTAGTCAGAGAAACACGGAAACTCCTCTCTGGTTCAGGTGCTCCCATCTAGCTCTGGAAAAGAGAAGTTTGCCATTTGTCCTTTCTCACTCCCTCTGGAAACACAAGTGCCAGCAGCTCAGCCGCTGACTTCTTTTACATTTGGACATGGATGACATTGAGTGGCATATCTTTAACAGCTCTTACTTTTCTAGTTAAGCATTAATGTTTAACGAGATCAGCCTGCAGTTGCTCGTTAGTGTGCAGTGCTCCAGCTAATTAATACATCACTGGGAGAGCCAGTCTGGGAAAGGAGAGAGAGCAAGTGCATTCCTGAGGCACTTCTCAGTCTTTAGAAAAGAAAGCAGGGGAAAAAAAAAAAAGGAAAATTTGGGCAAAAGGTTCTTCAGAGAGGAGGAATAAAAGGAACTAAGCCCTCCAAATGTTTGTGCAGCAATGCTGAGCTGACTTTCTGTGAAGAGGATGTCTCTCACCATGCCAGTATCCTCCTGATAAAAGATGAGTATGTAGTCCACAAGGAGCAGTGCCGAAGAGGCAGCTCGAGTGTCACAAAAACACATCAGCCCTGATAGCCACACACATTTTCCAAACAAGAAGAAATAAACAAACCATCTTCTCATGCCCCCCCCCCCCATCCCCCCTAATTCCTCTTAGCAGCTCACCTCCCACAATGGGGGTCACAGGGAGATCAGGAAATTCTTATCAGCATCTGGCTGGAGGCTGCTCCATCGTGCTTGGCGGGGCTGATGCCTGCTCAGCAGGCAGGGATTTTTTATTTTTTTTTTTTTAAGAAATCATATGAACTGCTGCTAGTTCTCACAAATGTAACAGGTTTCCCATCAATTTTCAATTTATTGCATCTACAGTCCCCTTGCCTGCATCAGGAGATGATTTGTCAGCCTCACTGCTGAAGATAACATCTTTAAAATGCAACTCCAATACTTTCTACTATTTCAGAATCCTGCAGGAAAATTGGAAGACCTTTTTGTGCTTACCTCAATTCAAATGTCAGCACAATTTTCAAATGAGAGAAGCACATTTGGAGCTACTGAATGAAAAAAAAATTAAAAATCTGAGGTCACTCTTACTTCAAATAGTGTCTTAGAGACTGGTGTTTGGGTTTTTTTAATGGTTATTTTAGAATGTGAAAATGGAAAATGTAATTTTTCTCTTTCTGTAGGAAAAGGCAGCTACATGGTGCAAACCCCTATTTGTATGTAATATGAAAGATCAGATGGGGTCATCAGTACCACCAAGCAGAAAGTTTAGTTTTTAAACATTTGGTCTTGGGAGTGTTGGAAGGAATCAGAGAAATGGGTCAATGTATGTATGGCAGATTTAGGGAAAGGACCCAACTTTTAAAAATGAGTGTGTCTTGCAGCTGCTGACATGGAAGAGAGAGTTATTTGGTAATGAATAACACGTGATTTAGGATTAAAAATCATAACTATATGTGAGCCACTACCAACATCACTATAACCAGAGTTGCTAATACTGCTAAATTCAAAATGTTTGAGAATTGTGGATCAGGCTCCTTAAAAACGGAATTAAAATCAGGCAAATTAGATTGTATGTATGTGTCTTCTGAGTTTCAGGGACTTTGTAATTTAAGCTTCATCACTCACTGATACTGATGCAGAAATANGGGGGGGGGGAGAAAAATACAAACTGCTGCATACCTCATATTATAACATTCTTGAAAATCACAAGATGTGATTTGGCCGTGGAGGCCCCAAACAAAAACTCAGCCTACGCAAGCCAATTGTTCTTCCACCTCTGGATCCAGCTGTGTGCTAAGTGGATAACATATGTAGGATGTAAATATTCAAATTAATGCTTGGGCAAACTGAAATGAAGAGGGAAAATTAGGAACTTTGGGCAGAGCAAGAGTGGAAAGATTTTCACTGCTACTTATTAAGTGTGGAAACTAAATGGAAACTGTGTTCCATCACCTCTTTCACTACTGGTTAAACATTAGTGGGTACAAAAAGAAAATTCACTACTGTCATTGGAGATGAAGAGAAGGATAGAAGTAATAGAGGAAGAGAGATCCACATTTCCAATAGAGGACAGCTGGGAACAAAGTTAAGTGGACTCTTCAGTACAAGCGACCATCTTCACTAAAGCTCTGCTCTACGAATCCTTTCCACAGCACTAAGTAAAACACTGGTGAAGGAAAATACTAACACTCACTGGACAGCTACATTATTCAAGAGAAAAATATAAGTTCATTCACTTTTAGTCTTAAATCTCATAGACAAAAACACCTATATACATAGCTATGTTAATGCAAGTTTTGTTTTAAATGGCTATAAGGCCTGAGTTGTTGGAATAACTAGAAACTCTTATCATGATTGCTAATGGATTTCTTCTGGCATCAGTCTCTGAGATTAGGAAGTTCCTCTACTGCCTCTTATCAGATGAGGAACTCACAGCCAAGCTCCAGGATGACTCAGCAAGGCTGGAGAGAAATAGAGTTCAAAATTATTTTCAGTGGGACAGCAAAGATTTAAGCAGGAAACAATTTGGCTCATCATCTTGGGTAGATAAGGGAAAGTGAAAATGAGTACAGAACAAATAACCTCATTATTGTTACAGAATATTAAGGGCCCTTGTTCAACTGAGATACCACTGTACAAGGTCTGGAGAAATACAGGTCTGGAGAAATACAGGTCAAGAGACTTGGAGGAACTGAAAAATAGAATGAGTAATTTCTATTTTGAGAAAATTACTATTTACTTGTAATGCCCAGCAATTAAGTGTAACTTCTGTAACACCCAGATGATGTTTACACAGGATCAGAATCAGAGACAACACCACTACTGCCATCAAAACTTGAGTAATGGCCATATTCAGACTGCTGTTCAGACACTGATAATTTCTGGAATCAGTGTGCCTATCCATGGAGCCACTGACTTTCTCTTCTGCAATTGGTTGATAATGGACCAACAATAACAGTAGAAGTAGTGAACAAAGCAAAACAACTTTCATGTAATCCTACACATTAAAAACCAACAAACACACAAACAAAAAATTAAAAACCAACAAGACAAATGGATAACCTACTCTTCCAGAAAATTATTTCACAAGGATGTTTTATTATCACTTGACATCACTGGAGCATAAGGGAAAACCTAAACACACCCCTGGTAGAACATCAATAAGGCTGGTGATTGTGTCTACCAACAGTGCTATACAAAAAGTCTTCAAGTCCTCTGATGTCTTAAAATTGCAACTCTCTTGCTGCCTCCCCTCCTAATTGCGGTTTTTTCATGCTATTGCTGTTGCTGGAATGATCATAGAAGGATTAAGATTGGGCTTTACTTTCAACTCACGCTGAAACAGCCCATTATGCAGAGGGAGTCATAGGCACATTTAGGTTGGAAAAGATCTCTAAGATCTTGAGTCCAACAGTTAATCCAGCTCTGGCAAGGCCCCCACTAATCCATGCCCTCAAGTGCCACATCTACATAGTATTTAAATGTCTCCAGGGATGGGGAAACCCTCTACGGCCCTGGGAGGCCTGTGTGGGCAAGGCAATGATTTCAGTGAAGAATGTTTTGCCTAATATCTGACCTTAACCTCTCTTGTTGCAACTTGAGGCCATTTCTTCCTGCTTTGTCACTTGTTCCTTGGGAGAAGGACCCAGCTCCCACCTTTCAGGCTGAGAACAATGAGTTCTCCCCTGCTCCTTTTCTCCAGGATAAGGACAGCTGGACTGACACTGCTTCTCAGGGAACCTCTGTGCTAGGGAGGAGTGGAGGCAGCACCCTGGGTAGTGCCCAGCATGTGGGACCACTTCATCTCACAGCTTACCCTCACTTTTAAGGGCTGGTGTGCAACAGCAGACCTGGAAGGAGCTTTTTAAAGACTAAAAGATGAAAAAGTAGGAATCCTCTTCCCAAATGATAAAAGCCAGCACGGTTTTAGCAGTGCACTGAAAATCCCCCTCCTCTGAAATTAACTTGGTGGGAGTCTGGCGTGCAGTAGGGGAGGCTTCAGCTCAAACAGTGGGGGTTGCCACAGCCCAAACAATCAAATGAGGGACTTATCATAGGAAGTGACAGGCAACCTCAGCTACAAGAGAGGTCATCAGCTCCATCTAAACACTTTCTTTGAAATATATCTGCAAGGGAATAAAAACAGGATGGCAAACGATTCAAGACTAAATACTCCGACATATCCTGCAATACCCTTTGCACTCTCTTTTTGACTCCAGGAAAAGCCGGGAAGCTGAGTAGCAGCCCCGCTTCCGTTCCCTTTTCACCTCCCCTCAAGAAGAGTGACTTTTAACCTTATTATTTATATTACCCTCGCATCTGCAATTAGGCACTGCACAAACACGCGATTTGGGGGAAGTACCTGCCCCAAGGACAGATGGGCAGAGAGGCAGGGGAAGTTTTAGACCGGATGAAAACCCCTCTCTCCCCGTGCCGTGAGGCAGCCAGTTGTGCTGGCCGGACCGAGCTGGGTGGTGCGGAGCAGACACGCGTCCCTCGCCGCGCTGCCGGCAGCATCTGCCCGCCGTGGCCATCGCCCATCTGGCGAGGGAGGTCAAGCGCGGAGGGGGTGAGCGCATCCTCTCCGGCAGCGGTCCCTTTCTGCGGGGGAGGATGCAATTAGCCGGAGTCATTAGAGCTGCCTTCGTGCCTTTGTTAGAGCCGCCTTCGTGCCTTTGTTAGGGACATCTTTCCTCCCATGAAGCCCATTCTGGGCTCTCTCTCCTCCATCAGGGTTTTACCAAGGCCAACTGCTCAACGGTAAAATGAAGACCAAATACAACCTGAACAGCAGCTCTAAGGTTATTTTTTTCCTCCCCGAAATTCCAGCCTTTTTTATCTCGCCTCTAATTCCTCCCTTTGTAGCCATCTATCCTGGAGGCCCAGACTGAGAACCTTTCATCCCTTTGCAGCTAGAAAGTGGAGAGATGTTTATTTTCTTCCTCTAAGACTTAATGAAAGCTTTTAAACCCAAATGGCTGGAGATTCACACCTATTCCAGAGTATATCTGAATTCACTAAAAGCTCTTCGGTTTCCTGTCACCCTGTGAACATAAACAAAGTGCAAAAACAGCCACACCTCCCGTTGGAAACTGGAAAAAAAAAAAAAAAACAAAAAAAACCCCAAAGAAAACCAACAACAACAAAAAAACCCAGAGAGCTAAAACCAACATGGAAGACCTTTGGCTAACAGGTTGAGTGAAAAAACACATGCACGTGTACATGCACACACACACACACACACACACACACACACACAGACACCAACCCCCCCTCTACCTTGCTGGAGATCCAGTCCCTGCACTGGAATGTGTAATACAAGCACAACAGCTGCCTATAGCACTAATCTGAGGAAAAGGTCAAGGAAAGGTATGTATCCAGCATTCGGTTTGAAATACTCTATAAGGAGAATGTGGAGAGGGTTTGTTTTTCTTGTTTTGTTTTGTTCTTTCTCCCTTTCTAATGCTTTTCCCATACTTCTCCATGGCCTTTTCACATTCATGAAACCAAGAGAATCAAGCAGGCTTCCCTCGGGTATTAAAGATCACATTCTGAACTGGGCTGGTTTTGAGGTTTTTTTCAAGGAGGAGAGAAGGTATAACTTGCTCTGGACATAGAGCTGCTTAAATATTAAGCAGTGGAATGTAGTTGCAGTTTCTGCTTGGGAAGGGTAGTGGTGATCTTGAATGAGGAACAGATGCATTTTTTTGATGTTTTGAAGTCAACAGAAACCTGCTAATGGATTTGAGTAACAAGGGGGGAAACATGAAAATTTTAAAATTACATTAAATGAAAAAAATCTAGATTCGTGCTGTGCATAGATAGCCTTGTCTATGGACCCTGCCTCACTCTGAGACAATATTTATCAAAAACCAGAAGAATTCTCTAAAGGACTAAACCTTCTATCATTAATGTTAGAATGTAGCTTTTTTCTTCTTTAATTTCTTTAGGAATGTGAAAGGAAAATAGTAATCTTTATAATTAATGTATTGATAGCAAAATATTTAACATTGCAACCCTAAGAAGAAAAGAGTAAATTCACAGGAATTACTCAGCAAATTGGCCTAAAAAGGATTCCTTCTCCAACCCTATAATTATTATTTTTTGGTGGTAGATTATTTTTCTAACAGGATTAATGTTACCCTCTTGGCTTCTGTGCAAATGGGTGAGTTCACCTTGCCATAAGCTGTTTTAATGTGAACAGAGACAAGAGAGTTCTCAAATCCTTGAAGTATTTTTTTAAGAAGTCTCCTGATGGCCTATTCTTCTGCAAAAAGCGACATATTCATTCATTCATTCATTCATTCATTCATTCATTCATTCATTCATTCATATTGACTTATCTCATGATGGAAAGATTCTCAGTAAAGGCTATCTCAGATTCAACCAGTGAAACTTCAAGGAAAAGGTCTTGGAAGAACTTAATGGACTACAAAGCTTTTGCCATGTTATAGAAAATGATAGGCACACACTCGAGGCTCAACACTGCTAAAAACTGCTCAGATGGGCTAGCTAAACCTCCCTTGCTTTCCCTTCATTCTTTCTGCATTGCAAACCTATCCCACTTATTTTTACTCTTGTCCTATTGTTGGGGGTGATGCCTTCACATAACCCAGCTCTACCAGAAAAAGCCTCCATTTAGTGCTGAGATAATCACAGAAGAGTCCTTCAGCATGAAAGGTAAGAAAAGCAACATACTTAGCGTCAAGCTAAAGAGCAGTTCTTCCACAGGAGGCAGGCTATTTGCATGCCATTTGGGTTCACTGGGAGAGACCCTTCCTTTTTCTTCCATTCCTGCCTCCCAGTCCATGAGTGAACATGGGGCTGAAGAGGAGAGTCTACATTACACTCCAAATGCATTAAGGATCCCAGCACATTGCTATAGGCCATCAGAATAAACCTGGCAATGCTTTGAAGTCTGTAAACTGATTCCTAGATAACTGCTCAGAGTTTCTCCCCTCCCCATGCCCCAAACAGCTTTTCATTTGATGTTCTGGCACAGAGCTAATCTGAGAAAGGATCAGAAACTCGAAGCTATTGACAGTAGTGACAGGAGTGTCTCAGTGTGACAGCTGATTGAGCCCCTCTCACATTTCACTGACAAACTCAATTGCACCAGTAAATCGAGTGAAAGTCAATACAGGCAGCTCCTCCTCAAGCTCTGGGTACATCCCCCCTCCCTGAGCCTTCCTAGGGGCCTCTTGTTGCTGCCAGCACTTGCAGGACCCATCTGAGACCTCATCCCCATGTGAAATGGAGACACCTGCAACTCAGGGTTTGGGGTTTTGAGGGCAGCAATGCAGTGTTTACCCTCCTGATGTAAAGCTTGCTTCTCCCCCTTCACCATTTTCCTCTTTTTTTTTGTTGTTTTTTAATAGAGACCTCTCCTGGAAAACCGAGTTTTATCCTAAATCCTCAACCCAGGCAGACACGGAAACAGCCAGGCAATGTTGGAGGTGCAGGAGAGTGTTGTCTGCATGTCCCGCCCTCCCCAAGCAATGCCCATATGGCAGTGCACATTGGGGTTAAAAACAGGAAATACAGGTCTGTCTCTGCTGGCTTTTTCTGCTGTAAATCAGCAATAAAAGCCATCTGCGAGGAGTAAAATCTTATAAAGGTAGAGGAGGTGGGAGATGAGGCTCAAGCCCATTGCAGATGGCAACCTTGTGTTAGTCCTGAGTAACCAGGCAATTAAATCAGTGACTTAACAGGCTTTTTCCATGCTTTAATTGTGAAGCAGGGGTGTCTGTGGCCCAGAGCAAGCAAACCACAAAGCAGACTTAGCAGCATGCACTAGGAACCTGAATTTTCACAGAATAAGGCACAGGGAGACAGGGTACATGGTGAGGAACATATGCAGGCTACTGTTTGCAAATGGAAATCAAATAGGCTGACATTACCAATAATGAAGTGTGAGGTTGGCGTGGTTTCTCTCTCAGATTTCAGCACGGTTTATTTTTATAGAGGCAGCTTCCTCGTGCAAAGTGTTGGCAAACAGGCTGCTGGCAGGGAGGTGGGGAGAGGGGCAGCAGGACAGAAAAGGTTTTGTGGGGAGGACACAGGACATTCCCCACCTGCTGGGACAGAGCACTGAGCAGCAGAGATGGAGCTCCAAGAGAAGAAAGTGCTACTTCTTAGAACAAATGGCCCAGATACAGATCTTGGGTGGTGAGAAGAGTAAGGGAAGAAGAAGGAGCAGAAGGAGGAGAAAGTAAAATGGTGCTGAGCAGGTATCAGGTGCTGAGAGGGCAAGGGTTAAACATGACAAGCTCAAAAACATAGCTGGGCAAACAAAATAACAGGCTCTCTGTTGCATGAAGTCATATGAACAAGTAACCAAAGACACTCCTACCTAAATATACTCCTCTGTCCCCAGGTTGTTAGAGCATGTCAAGCTTTGCCTCTACTTACCCAGCAAACAGCTGAGGACACAAAAGCCACACTGTCCCTCCTGCCTTAAAAAGAAATCAACTCGAATATTACAACACCTCCATTCCAGAGTCATGCTCTGATGCCAGGATCAACACACAGATGATCTGCCTGCCCTGCTCCTACCACTGCACCCTGGCAGCTCAATGCCTTGGAGCCAGAGCATCCTGCAGGGTTCCCTGCCTCCTGGCTCTGCACTGACACGTGTGCTCCCAACCAAATGACCTCATCTGGACTGGGTTGAGCCTTCCAAGTCAAAATAAATACAGCACATAGGAACTGGCAGTGGTTTTCAAAGATTTAAGTTGGGTCCTTCTCAATTTTCACTCAGCACTTTATACTTTTTTTTTTTCTGCTGTGAAAGTGGGGGGCATTTTATACTCCCTGCTCCAATACATATTTTATAAACCTGCCTCTTATGCAGTTAATATTTTGGTTCCAAAGTTAACTGGTTAAAACACATATTAATAGATTTGGCATGGAATAAAAAAGAAAAAAAGAGGAAGAAAAAAAGGCAGGTGAAAGAAATGCTGGGGGAAGAAAAATAGCAGTGGTGTTTGGAATGGCTCTGGAGCCAAGACAGCAAACGTGGTCTTTTTAATGGGACCACCCAAGTGAGAAAGACCTTAAGCTCTTACTCACGTGTGTTATGTTCAGTGCAGCGTAATTCAAAGTCCAAAGGGGAGTTAGAAAAAGTAATAGTGGGGTTTATTAAGGGCTTAGCAGATGAGACAAAGTGCTGGGTTCCCACCAAATGCCGTTCCCAAATTTGCCAGCAGAATATAATGTGATCTCAAGTCTGGTTCAACAAACACAGGAGCAGGAAGGCTGTGCTGCTGGAACAACCTGTCGCTGACTGCCTGGACTTTGCAGAAGTCAACCATGGTTCAGCAGCTTCTCCTGAACATACGTGCTAGGATTTTTCCAGAGGTGAGTAAGATCACCTCTTCTCAACACGTTTCTGAGATCCAAAGAAAACTTCAACAAACCCCAGCACCCCTTCGGAAGGCCTCCAAACAAAGCAGCATTTGAAGCTGTGGTATTTTGTCCAAACAACAACCTATACAGGAATCCTAATAATTTGAAAATAATTATTTAATTCAAAACCAAACCTTTATGTATTTAGTTGGGTTGGCTGAGTCAAGCCTAAGGTTCATTCTCAGATCATAATTAAAAATATTACCAGTGAGGGCAATGTTTATGATGCTGTAAGTGCCAAGATAAGACAAACTAAGAAGTAATAAAGGAAAGAGAAGTTTAGAAAGCCACTTAAAACTGATCGCCCAGCAATGGCAAAGCTGGGTTCTTAGATTACTTGCCCCTGTAGCTTTCTCCAGCCTGGCTGAAACACTCCCATCAGCAAAATCCTGTCATTAGATTTAGCGATGGCATCTCCAAAGACAGAAGAACAGCCATGTGCAGGATTGCCTGTATCAGTATTCCTTCTCTCTGGAATTACACTCTTTGTATCCTAGCCTCTAGAAAAGAGGATGATTGATGTATAACAACAAAGGAGAGAGGGGACTATCAGGAGGGGCAGAAGATGGGAAAATCTGGTGCCCAACATGAAATGTTTAAGCCCTAAACTTCTGGGGGGATATGATCCTATCCTGCAGTGTTGCTATATTTTTACTACAGAATTAAAAAGAAGGACTTTTCCTGATGTCACTGCAGGCCACAGAGGATAAATCCAAATGACAGGGCTTAAGTTATGAATATGGGGAATTAGAGATGAGAAGTAAAGCAGCTTATAATGACTCTCCCTTTTGCTCTTTGGATCACAAGCTTCAGTATTGATTTTGAAATGCTCTGTCTTCATCCTAACAGCTTCTTGAAAATGCAGCCTGAGAGTTTCTTCACCCTGCAGCCTCTTCAGCATGATTTGATAATGATAAAAAGGAGAACATAAAAGATTTTGCACC
The DNA here is from genome assembly GCA_013398995.1 of Alaudala cheleensis. Classification (NCBI taxonomy): domain Eukaryota; kingdom Metazoa; phylum Chordata; class Aves; order Passeriformes; family Alaudidae; genus Alaudala; species Alaudala cheleensis. The sequence goes on along the minus strand of VWYE01027394.1, from coordinate 193,681 downwards.
AGGTATTACGATATTCATTCATTCTCTTGTTTTCTAAGCACAACCACTGACCTGTTGGGAGGGTGTTGAGAGAGAGAGATTTCAATTAACCTCCGTTATGAGGATAGCCAGTGTTCATCTCAGAGGCTCCATTCCCAACTGTGTGAGTGCAGGGAGACATGGATGCCTTGACAACACCTCATTCAGCCAGTCATCTAAAGTCCAGCCACAGGAGTGGCCTGGGAAAATCCTGCAACAGCTCCGACCTTGCAGCACCAGGTAACACAAAGTTTGTGGAAAGTGGTTACCACCTCCTTGTCATCTTGTTCACAAAGATGTCAGGCAGCCTCAGCATACTCACACAAGTCTTGCCCCACAACACTATAAACAACACAAGTATCTATATCCAAATGGAAACTTGTTTACCCCTGACCAACACATGACATGGGAAAAGAACAAGCAGCTCAGTGAGTAGTGAGGAGCACATAGAGTTGTCAAAGTTAATTTTATCATCTATTCTGACCCCAGATTTGAGGTGAGGCAAATACATTTCTCACTCAGTTGCAAAACATTTTGAGCTCTTTTTGAAGTGTTTAACAGCTATGACAAAAATAGCCAAAGATGGGCATCCTTGGTGGGACAAAACACTAGGACACATCCCTCAGAGCTTTTTCCTGTTTGCTCTCAATGTTATGCAGGTGGAATCTAACTCCTCCCAAAAAGGGAGTGAAATAACAACTCTGTCAAATAACTCACCTCCTTGGAGAGATAAGTCTGAGAAGAAAAACTAAAGTGAAATAACTTGGCTGAGTTTGTACAGAAGATCAGTGCTGAAGAATGAGAGTCAATTCCCTGGCCTCCTACTCCAATACTCAGCTGCTAGATTGATCCTGCTGCCTTCCAAAAAATGAACTTCACTACTCGAGGACAGACAGTGAGGTTTCCTGTGGATTTTCACTTTCCTCTCTGTGTTTTTCCTCAACAAAAGAAAAGCCATTAATATTCAATCATTCCTGCATGTAAGATGCAGTTGCTAAAATGGTTTTGCACTTAACAGCCTCCAGTTGTAGACTAAATTGATGACACTTAAAACATGCCCAGGAGCCATAGCAGAATGATCCTATTACAGCAGTGCCTTAGTAATGTTGTGTTAGTTAAGGTTATGTTGGCTGGTTCTGAGGGTTTATAACCCAGCTGTGAATATATTCTCCAGGCTGGGACCAGTTGCCAAGGGGATTTATTCCTGCAGCGAATCATATGGCTTTTTGGGTTGTTTTTTTTTTTCTCTTTTCCAGCTACTTTAGATCACAATTTTGTCTGTTTCTTTTTAAGATACAACATAAAAAGAAAAAGAATAAAACATCCCTCTGTTATGAGGCTAGTAAGAGCTGTACTGTATTCCAAGCTGGAGTTAACCTACCTCAGGCAATCCCTACCCCACACCAATATCCAAGTACTCCCCAGTCTTTAACATGAAGGATATCAGTGCTGCTTTCACTGCTTCTTTATAAGAGAGCTAAGGTTTTGCAGGAATTAAATCATGATTGCTTGTGTGGGAAACCTGTGACAGAGCATCTCTGAAGGGTGAGCTGACTCCACAGGCACTGAATCTCTTCTTTTTTCACCTGCTTTAAAGACTTTCAAACTATAGCTTGAATGATTTCTCCCCGCACGAGGGATTTTTTTTCCTCCTACAAAGACCACTTTTGCTACAGTTCTATTTGACAGAACTCTCTGAGTGGTTTCCAGGAGGTAATGTTTTAAAAACTGATTTGGCCTATATAAGGAGACTTTAAACCCAAGGTACACATGTATCTACTGTCACTTACCAAACTAGATTCATGACAAAGAACAAAAACCCCATGAAGTGGGATATAGTAGGGAGTAAAATGGCATAAGGAACTATAAGGCCTATTTGGATGGAACACTGCAAAATGTTCCTGTCACCATCGTCAACCCAACAGCAGGACAAGCTCCCCAAGAGCCCGAGCTGATGGAAAATTTAACTGAATACATTTTCCATGTATAACCAGTGTCAGAACCAAATATTTGCTGAATGCAGAGCAAACACATTGGGTACAATTCCAGATAGATGACCTGCTGAAATATAGGACCTGAATTTCATCGTCTTGACATTGACTCTGGTACAATGTCAGTGAAAGCAGGGTGCAACCTGCCACCGTTATGCTTGGGTTGCATTTTGCACCCATGCTGACTGAGACAGGCGTGAAGTGCTCCACAAAGCTTCCAGCACAACACTCCAACCAACAAGGCGGGTCCTGCTCTCCATCTGCCACCCTCCACAAAGCCTTTGCACTTCCACCTCACAGCTCTCAGCAGCTCTGAGTGGGCTGCTCAGTTTGCATGAGGAGATAGGATCTGGATTCACATGGCATCTGACATCTAAGGGGTGGCTGACTGAGGCTGACCCTGCTGTGGTGTCTTCACATGCTGGCTAAGGGGAAATGGGAACAGGACAGAGTGGGAAAGGCAGCAGAGGTGGGGCTGTTCAGCCTGGAGAAGAGAAAGTTGTGTGAAGACCTCACAGCAACATTCCAGTATGTGAGGGGGCCCCAGAGGGAGGCTAGACAGGGCCTCTTCATCAGGAAGCGGAGTGATAGAACAAGGAGTGAGGGGTACAAGCTGTAAAAGCAGAAATTTAGGTTTGATATCAGGAAGAAAAACCTTACTGTGAGGGTGGTGAGACATTGGTTGCACAGGGAGGTTGTGGATGCTTCAACCCTCTCGGTTCTCAAAGCCAGGTTGGATAAGTCCTTGAGCAACCTGTTCTGGTGGGAGGTGTCCCTGTCCATGGCAGGGAAGGCTGGGACTAGATGGTCTCTAAGATCCATTCCAACCCCTTAACATTCTGTGGTTCTGTAATTCCATGAGAGGCAGCCAGAATATCAGAGAATAATGAGGAAAACGGTCCTTCCTATATCATTATCAAATGGACAAGTCCAAATCTTCACCCAGGCCTTTTCCTCATCCATCTGCATATTGTTCCTGCCTTGGCCGAATCTCCTGACAGCAGATAAGCTGCCAAAGCAGAAGATATGGGATCACTCTTCCCTCCCCATCCATGAAGAGAGATCAGCGGAAATAACAAAATAGTTATTAATTCTCACTGGGATTTCAAAACTTAAGTTCCCCAACACAGCATTTTCTTCAGCTGCTTTAGCTTTCTTTTAACATGCTGGTGCCTGTTTGCCTTTGAGGAGTAGAAATGACCCCTTCAAATTCAGCATTTGAGGCTGGGGATGAAAACTGATAACAATAATATTTTTCATGTGAGCAACACTTTTTATTCAGAGGGCGCTCAAATTGCTTTTCCAAGCAGTATGGCTTCCCTTCATCCAGCACCAAAATGAACCTACCTCCAAGGTGGAACAAAGGACCCATCAATGGAAGGTGGCAGTACACAGCAATTTAGGGCAGGAAGTCAAGAATTATATGTCCCACTGAAGGCAGAGGGTCAAATAAAGTTGGCAGAAAGCATATCCTGAATGAGAGTCTGGACAAAACATCATCACCAGCTTCAACTCAGGAGGGGAAGTGCCATGGGATCATCACACACTAGAAAAGGTCAGAGCGCCAATCTTTACGTCTTGAACAGGGGCAGGGCACTGTGTTAATGCAGACATTCAGAAGTGCCTCAAAAGAAAAAGAAAAAAGGCAATTTGCTGACTGCACTTCTGAAGCCTTTGCTGCAACAAAAAGAAAGGGCACTATGAGTTTTTTGGTCTCCCTTTTCCTGTAGAAAGGAAAGGTTCTATTGAACTTCAATCTACACTGCGCTACACTTTACAGGAAGCCCAACCCACTCTGAAATTAATATGAACAGTAAGAGGAGATCATAAGGTGGAAAACTCTTGAAGTGAGTACAAGACTATTCATAAAATGAGTGAGAAAAGGAAATAGGTGATTATAAAAGGTCATTAGAAATGTCAGCTTACAAATGGCATTGTGTGAAGGGAGGTGTAACCCATTGCAAGGCAAACCTACCACAGCTGAACTTGCAGAGGACGTCCATAACCTCAATCTCTTTTGTTCAGAGGTTTACATTTAGGAAATTTCTTTCACAATATTATCACTCCAAAACTTACATATATCCTAAGAATGGGGACTAATCCACCCAGCTTCCACTTCACAACTGCTTCAATTCCTCCCAACAGATGAATGAAACTAAAAGATTTTCCCAGCCACCAGGAATGCAGATGCACAGCAACAGATCCAGCAATTACCTGGACACTACTGCTGTATGAAACTGGGGGGTCCCAGAAAAGGCATATGGGGCATCTGTTGTTCAAACACCTCTTGTCCCCAGACAGATCCCACTGAGAGGATTCCAGCTTTTATAAAACATTTTTGAGATTAAATTTCCTGCAGCATTTTGGTTCACCAAGTGAAATTTCTTTCCTCCTAGAGCACCAGCAGCAGCAAGGGAATGGATAGGCAAAGGTGATCCATCTTGCTAAGTACAACACCTGTATCATGGAAAGCTGAAACACTCTGATGTGGCAGGGAGAACAAGATGCACAAGTATTATGTGAGTATTTCAAACATTAAAAATTTAATTGGTTAGATTAGTGTAATGACAGAGGTATAAGGATTGCTTTTAATAGGTACCAGAGCCAAAAGGGATGTGTTTATCAGTGGTGCTGTATGTAACACTTCTGTGAGTTCTCAATGACTGGAACACTTTCCTACAGTTCCAAGTTCTTTGTATGATCATCTACCCTGCTTTACTAAATCAGCAAAGTATTTTTAAGAGCCCTTTACTGCCCAGATTACCTCAGACATTTAACAGCCTCTCTCTTTGAATTTTACTTCTGGTTTAGGTCTTTATAACCTGTGCAGAATCCAGTGGGGTTTTTTTGTTCTTTTTTTTAGAGATTCAAACTCTGCCACAATCAGGGGCACAGGAGATGGTGGACAACATACCCTCACTGCTACAGTTCTCTCCTCCTGCTTTATTCCACCCATGTAACTCCAAGTTATCCAATGCTTTCATTTATTTTTATTACTCTTATTTCTTTTAGAAGAGAGAAACATTAACTGAGGGGGCGTGATCCATATTTGCTCAGATGAAGTACAGGAGCCTTTGCACTCCTTTATTTCATGCCTCAGTGCATTTCTTGCTAACAAGTGTAAGAATGCAAGAGAGAGCCAGCAAGGCTTGGGTAGATTCTCCAAAATTTGGTCTCAGTCCTCTGCTACACCCTCGGCAGATATTACAGTGCTGGCTGCCAAAGGAACTTAGCTCTGACACAATTCAGCCCAGTTAGCTATTTAAAGAGGTGGGTTTATTTATACACTTCTTACCCTCCTCCCCTACAAACTCTGGTTTGTTTTTTTTTTGTTTTTTTTTTTTAAGATGGGAAATTTTCAGTAGCCCTGAACATGTAAAATTTGACAGCAGCTTACCAGACAATTTGTACTGGCCCCTTCACCTTTGCTGTTACTTTTATTCGTCTATAAATTCCTTCAACCATTAAACAGTGTTATTCCCACAACAACTTTGGCAAAGATCAAAATAGCGTGGCAGGTTTGCTCCAATTTTCTACTGCTACCAGCCAGGTAATGAAGAGCTAGATGGAGACAAAAGATGTTTTTCTTTCCTTTTCTGTCCTAAAGGATTTTGTCCTGGAATTCCACACAAATGAAAACATTTTAAAAAGTAATTAAGGTGGACTTTGTGGGGTGGGAAAGTTGTGAAGATTGGTTTCGATCCAGTACTTAAGTCATTGTGCTTTTGCTGAAACAATGGCAACATCAATGGATAGCACTGCCTCATCTTTTTAGAAAGAACCTGTAACTGCTAGGGAAACAAGAGTAATTACGAATTAAACTACTGTTTCCTCTCAGCAGATCTCTGGTGACAGAAATAAGTATATATATGTCTGCAAACCCCAGTCCAGTGACAGGGAGAGAGAAGCTGGATTTCTCACAACTGTTTTTCACAAGATGAACATCACCCCATGCCTCACCTCAACAGTGCAGTGTTTTCTTCCAGAAATCCATTAATCCTAAAAAAAGGTGCTTGGTTTAGGCTTTGCTTGGTGCAGCTGAAGTCCCAAGGAGCTAAGCTCCTGGTTAGTCTCACCAGCTGTTGGATCCTGTGGCAACCAGGATCTTAAAATGGATCTTAAAATCCTAGCCTTGCAAGGACTGCACATGCATTAGATTATACTGGAATCTACTTCAGTTTGAAAAGAAAAATAAATTAGCAGACAAACAAAAAATGTCTGAGAGAGATTATTTAGTCCCTAACACTGAGTTCAACCTTTAGAAAGAGTCAAAATCTCATGAGGCTTCAGGGGAAAGGAGGACACTCAGATGAGGCCGAAGCAGCCCACAGGGGAAGCTGCCTATTTCATTTCTGGAACACGGGCCATGTGCAATCTATTTTTAGCTTTGAACTAAGTTCCTCTGCCTCCTGCCAGAAGTCCTGAGCCCTGTGCTGGTGCAACGAAAGCAGTGGCTCAGCCATTCTCTAATAGCTTTTACTTCTTAATAAAGAGCAGCACTTAGGCAAAGGATGAGGTTACTGTCGGAGGGGTCATGATTAATAATGATTAATCTGATCCTTGCCAACATGAACTGGATCCACCATTCACTAAATAATTACTCTGCAGCATGGATACCATTTCCAGAGGAGGCACACGTTTGTTATATTAAAACCAAGACCAAACACACGGAAGGAAAAAGGGATCTGACTTCTCAGTAACACTTGATCTCACAGGAACCACCAAAAAAAGTTAAGCAAAGAGGGGAAAAAAAATCAAAAAGCCTCTACAACAACAACTGCAAATCAAAGGATAAGAGCAGTTTAACACTGATTAATCATCCACCTTTTGGGAAGACCAATGGAAAGCAAATAAAACTAAACCCTCAGAAGGCAGAGTTGCACATGCTGAGGATATGGAGCACTTTGCTACTTCTGGCTCTTAACCTTATGCATAACTCTAATATGCACATTATTTGCCCACCCACACATTTCCCTCCTGTTCTTAAATTACATTTTTGTTTTCCTCAGAAAGCACACAAATTAAATTGCTCCCTGGGAAACATCTTTCCTTCTTTGTGTTAGTATGCTACTTGGCACAATGAAATCCTAGTCCAGGACTGTCATTCTTAAACAACAATGCACCTCAAAAAATAAGCAGCATTATAACTTTATAACATTATGGGGAAGCATAAACTAATGGGAATCTAATAAGCACTCCTAAGGGCATATATGAACCTTACAATTACAGCAGGATGCTTGTGGTGCAGAGACTTGGTTCTAGGCCTCAGAGAATGGATAAATTTTACTCCCACAAAGCACACAAACAACAAGCAATGATGCCAAAGGCAGACAAATACATGGGGGTTTTGCTGGCAAGAGGTGGTCTTTTTTGGGGACTCCTCTCAGCCATCCTGCTTCACCGACCCAAAGCTTCCTAGAGACCATCCACTGGGGATGCTACTCTAGTGCACTGAGCGCTACTTCAGTGCACTCAGCTCTACTCCCTTTGAGGTTTTCAAAGCTTTTGTGGGATTTATATTGCACTGTTTAACCTTCCACATCATCATGAAGGGTTTGGTTTGGACTGGGAGGCCACAGAACATAGACCACCAGTCCCTCTCCTGGTCTGGTGCAAATCCAACAGGAAGGTTGGGTTCCTTGTGCCTGTTGTGAAATCCCAGCCCCTTGTAAGCTTGTTTGGACTTTTGCCCCTGACAGGTCCAGATTTTACACATTGGTGACTTGCACCATGGAAAACACCATGCAGGTAGTTGGTGTTCTTTACTGACAAACTCAGGGAAGCAGGACTCAGGTCAAGGAAGTGCCATTGCTTCTAGAGGCATCCTGGAGAATCACAGAATCATAAAATATTCTGAGTTGTAAGGGAGCCACTAAGACCATCAAGTGCAACTCTTAACACTGCACAGGCACCCCAACAATCCCAGCCTGTGCACCCCTGAGAGCTTTGTCCAAGCATTCCTGGAGGTTTGGTGCTGTGCCCATTCCCTGGGGAGCCTGGGCAGTGCCCAGCACCCTCTGGGGAAAAAGCCTTTTCCTCTTATCCAAACCTCCTCTGATTCAGTTTCATGCTGTTTCCTCAAGTCCTGTCTGCTCACTAGAGTGAAGAGATCAGTGTTTGCCCCTCCTCTTCCCCTTACAAGTAAGTTGTAATCGCAATGAGGTCTCCCCTAACTCCCCTCTTCTCCAGGATGAAGTAAAAAATGGTAAATTAAATCCTTGGCAATGAAGTTATGATTTGGTTCAGCTGGAGATTTTTCCTAGTGGGGCAGTGTGTTTAGGATTTCTTACCAGTTTCCAAACTGACTTGAAGGAATGAAAGAAAAATAATCTGTTTGCAAGGCATTGCCTTTCACAAAAATTTCAGCCGGAAAGTAGATGGTGACTTTAAACCCAAACCTTTAAATAGCTAATGGTATAAAAACCACATACCTATTTAAGAATATATTCATGCAAATGAAAACTAAGTTGCATTTTCACAAAACTTTACAGAGGGACTAGAGTGAAACACAAAGCAAGCTAGGGAAAAAAAAGAAAAAAGAAAAAAAAAGGCCCCAACAACAATAACAATAATGAAGGTAAACCTTTAAAATCTGAGATAGGGTGCAGGAGGTGGGGGTAGAGCTCTGCAAACAAAACTAAATCCAGTACACTGCTTTTCCTTTTCACAAAGTGAAACAAGCTGTTCCTAAAATAATGCTTCCTTGGTTTTCTGGCAATTAGTGTCCTGGAGGATTAGCCTACAACCATCAGCAAGTGTTTGCCTTTCCCAGCCGATGTCACCATAGAAGTCTGTGTTTATCTACAAGACCCAGGGGACAATTTATAAGCTGAGCTGAGGTCCTGCATTCACAGACGAATGTTCCACACTGCCACCCACCCTCCAGTACTAGTTTCTTCCCCATCTACCTCCTATCCCCTGAAATATAGACAGAACCCTGCCAAGGGCATGGCAAATAAGCCTAAAAGCCTCTGGAGCAAGCACTTGCCCAATAGTTTATGTTGATACAGCAAATAAAGAGGAATTGATATGGTCACCCCATCATCAGGCATCAAAACTTAGATTTCAGGAAATAACAGAATGAAAAAAATATTTAATCACTGTTCCAGAAAACATCAAAGAGAATAGGATATGTTTTCCCCTCTGAAAACTGTTGCCTACATTCTAACTGAAATGTTGTCATTTGTGAGTTTGAGGTCTACTACCCAGGGTTTGTTAGAGATAGTGCTTTGTAAAATCTCTCTGCAATCAAGATGTTCCAACTTTGTTTCTGATCTATTCTACCAGTACTTTAACAGTGTTCTTGGTCCCCTTGTAAACAAAAAGTGATTCAACCAGAGTACATCAAAATACAGAAGACTAAGATTAATATGAGTGTTTATTTCTAAACTAATTTTCCACTGATGTATTAGAACCTCAAAATGAGAATATTAAGCTTGCATTTGAGAGAATGGGAAGCTGGTCTCTTAAAGAAAATATGAATCCCTGTCTTGATGGTAAGCTGATGATATAGCTCATGAAAATTAATTTGAAAATTCTAATAAAAACACCCAAGCAAAACAAAGCAAATCGATGAATGACTCAATGATAAAAAGAATTCGTAAGTGTGACCAACATTCCTCACAACAGAGGATACTGCAGAACAAATACATGGATGGTTGGATAGGTTTATAGATAAGATAGATCTGTGCTCAGATCTCAAACATTAACAAAACAAGGCTTAGAGACACTGTTATTAATTAAAGTTGATGAACATGCATGTCGAAGGTGAAAAACACTTTTCTTCCTGAGAATTCATCTCATTTCCCTTCAGGAACCTATCAGGACTTTCTGGAGCTTCATGGACACACTTTGCCTCAGGTCTAAACCCAGTCACAGGTTGTCCACAAGATACATTAGAGAGCAAAGTTATTTGGAAATTGAGACCAACTGCTTCACTCTGCCACATTTAACACTGGGCCACCTGATTTTATAGAATTTTTATGTTAAAATCAGATTTTGTTTCATCTTTGGAAAGAATGATCTCCAGATTCAAACTTATCTTTAGCTACAAAGACAGGAGGCCATAAGAACTAAAAATAAAATTGCTGGGGATGAACTTGGCCAGCCTGAATAAGTGCCAAGTGGTAGGGGGAAGGAAGAGACCACCAGCTGGCTGTTATTCCAAGCACAGTCCATCTCACTTGCAGTTACTGAACCCTACCAGCAATCCCACCAATGCCAATTTGACCAATTTTAGAATAAGGGGCCATTCATTCCAAGTAATGAATATTGAAACCTGGCCATTGGTTTGTGAACAAGTTTCTACATGACTTTCATGAGGAACCCCCATGAAGAATAACCTTGTGATGGTGTCACTTCAGAAAAAAAACATGCTATCCATCCAGGCAGCTATAGAAGGAGACCAAAGGTTGCATGCATTTAGCCAGCAAGGAAATACAATATTCTTTAAGAAAGGTATTGCCTGGAGTGGATTTTTATAAAGAAATCAGAATTAATGAATAAATAAACCAGATGGGAATAAGCCAGGTTAGGGCATTAACATCTAGTGCAACGAATCCCCAGTCTTGCTTGAAGGTTTTTCTACAAATAGCAAACACAAAAACATTAATGTTGTACCATTGTCAATCATGCCAAGGGCTCTGTTTGTGTCCAGGAACTCTGATATGCAACAACACAGGTCAAATCCACTAGACATTAAGACATTCTTAGATTTCACTAGTTAAGGTATGTTGACTGACCTGATCTGAGTCTTTCACTTGAGAATTTTTCCCTTTTCTGCAACCACAACTCATAAGCAGTTTTGCATCTCCAATGACTTTTCCCTATAAGAGATAAGGAAGGAAAAACATCAGCACAATCTGAACCACTGAAAACCAAGAGGCTTGTATTTGTGCTCAGGAGCAGGGGAAAAAAGGGCATTAGGGAAGCCCTTTCTCTTTCACAGAGGGGGAGCTCCCAAACTGCCAAGAAGACTTCCCAAAGGATAATATCACAACATTAGAGAAGTCATACACAGGCAGAAGGAAAGCAAGGTGTGTGGAAAAAGACAGTGGGAAAGCAAAGCTGAAAAGAAATACATTATTTTAACCCATGGTTTTCATACACTGAAACATATATAGCATGCTCAGACAGTACAAATACCAAACTGCAGTGACTTGAAGAAAAGCTCTTTTTCTGTTCACTCTGTTCACACTACTTTTTCTGTTCACCTTTAGCAGGTTAATTCCTACTTGCTTCTCATGTGCCCAGATTTGGTGAAATAAAGTCCTCAGGAAATCTTGCTCTCAGTAAAACATCAGGTCCATGTCACTCCTGGTAAACCCATGCCAGGAATCCAAGAGCACCCTCTCTCCTAACACTACTGGCACAGACTCTGCAATGTCTGTGACATAGAATCACAGAATGTTTGGTTTGGAAGGGACCTTGGAGATCGCTCAGTTCCACCCCCTGCCATGGGCAGGGACATATTCCCCCAGACCAGGTTGCTCCAAGCCCCATCTAACCTGACTTGGACACTTCCAGGGATTGATGCTCAAACCAACAGAGATTTGCAAAGAAACAGAGTTCACTCACACTCCTTTGACCTGTAACCAACAGTTTGAGAGAGAAGCTGCGCTCAGACACCTTTATTTTTGTTGAAAACCCATCAGACTGACTGAGTGTGATCCAAGCAGCAAGGTTCCTCATGTTAACAGGGGTTTTTTCTGAGGGCTATTTGAGCCACTTTGGTTCTTCACCAAAGTATTTTTGTTGCTTATCACGCCTGGGCATCTTGATAAATCACCATGGCAGAAAGGAGTTGGGATTCCAGACTTGGCCAAAATGCTGCTTGAATTTAAAATGCATGGAGTCAAAAAGAGCGGATGAAGTCCCCACAAATGTATCACAATTACTTGTTTTTCCAAAGGCATGCATAAAAAGACATTGCTTACTTTCAGACTTCTGCTGCCTACAGCTGAAAGAAAAACACTTTTGGCATCTGCTGGGGAACAGAGGGAGAATCTGCTCATGTGCAGCCATGAACATTCATGAGATTTCAGCTGGATTAATTTATATAGAAAAGCAGATCCCAACACAGTCAGCGAGTTTAGCCAAGTGGAAGTGCTCTGCCCTTAATGATGAGGAAGGGAAAGGGCATGATTAAAAGGAATTGCAGCCATTGCTCAATATCAACAGCAGAGAGATGAGTCTTGGTGGCAGGAATTAAAAGTAGGCAGATAAACCTTCGGGAGAGCCTGTAACCTGCCAGGGGTGGGGACATCACTTACTTGGTCAGCTCAGCATCCCACAAGTCCAGACAAGGTCAGAATGTGCAGAAATGATCTTTTTCTCTCCTTCCAAAAGAAAAACTGGGAAAAAACTAAGATGCTGAAAAGCTGTACTGATATCTAATCTGATAACTATCCAAAATGCCTCACGTTTGGGCGGCTGATTACAAACTGTCAGACTCTGAGGTTTTCAGGGGACTACTTCCAACTGGCCTCCTCTGCCTGTGACTCCCATCTGTCAAAGGTGTTTCACTCTTGCCTGGTTACTACAATCCTTCAGTTGGTCTGCAATCTATTAAAGTTTTTTTTTTTTTTTCTCAGAAATAAGTGATTATACTATAAGTTAAAGCAAGTGTATCAAAATTCTATGTTAGAGACAGGAAACTGAGGCACAGGGAGAGACCCCTTTTTCTAACTACAGATTACCTTCTAGAAACCCCACAGCATATGAGACAAGTTGGAGCTATAAAAAGACCAACTCCAACCAAAGGAGAGACTCACATATTTCTCAAAAGGCCACTGGACACCTTGAGGTGGCTATAGAATTAACCTACACTTGTGGTTAGGAAACTATATCCACATATATCTCATTGATGCTCAGCTTCTCCCACTGTCTTGCTGCAAAACTGCTATGTGAAAGAAGATAATCCAACCCTTTTTTAACCACAAGCCAAGGAAAAGCCTCCCATTTTCAGACCCTTATGCCGCCTTGAGCCCATGGCAAACCATGGCCATGTTCTCCTGTCCAAATGGAAGTATCACCAGTTTTATTTAACAGAGAGAAATCATAAGATGTTGCCCATAACTATCTGGAAAATCAAGATTTCAAGGGAAATATGAACCCAAAACTTCATAACAGAATTTCTTTCTCATCTTCTGACAGTACAAGAATGAAGGGGCTCTTCAATTCCCTAAGAAAGCCCAAATGAAAGCAATGCACTGGATAAATAATCCCACCTCCTTTTCCAGCTGCAGATGAACCTCTCTTAATGTGCGTTGGATGAATGAGCTACTACCTCCACCTTATTTTAGGAATGATCCTTATGAGCAGATGCTTAATTTGCAGATAGGTGTCTAACATTAGGCAGCTAAGTTGAAAGGCAAAAGGGAAGAAAAAAAAAAAAGCATATGGACAACATTTGCAGCCAGTCGCAACTCTGTTCCAGAGCAGATGGAGGCCTTGTCATTCAGGGGTTTCCTCACATACACCAAGCAGTTCAGTGGGGATAGGGAAAGGGGCTTCTGTTTGGATGCTTCTGTCTGGAACCAGATTAGAGGAAAGCACGCTTTTCCACAGCACATGCCTTGTGTTACATTAAACATGCATGTGCAGCTTCAGCTTTTATTCAGTGATGTGAAACAGAGCCCTCCAGGGTGCTAAGGGTTAGTGAGTTTTTGTTTGTTTACCTGTATGTTATTTTACAGTTTCTAGTGCCCAAGGAGTTTGTTAAGAGATTAAAACATCTCACTGGAGCTATCCTGCTGTGGATCTTGCCTCTTAGTATTTCCCTCCTTTCTTTGTCCAGCAGTGCTTGATGCTCACTAGGGAAGGAGAGAACACCACAAAGAGAGGAGCCTCATCTGACTGGTATAGATGTTTGGTCTTAGTTCATGGAGAGTATTTTCCATGTTTCCTGGCCTTTTAATAACATGAGGTGTGCCTGTTTAGAAGCAGGTAGAATTCTTTAGAAGCACAAGTTTTTCCAACAGGGAAGACTGCTTCTGCTGGCTCACATCCACTGCCAGACACCATCCTTCCCAAGGTAAAAGAGCAAGAAGCCTCCTTGACATATGTCCTATTATCCCACCTCTTATAGGGAATCTGGCTGGCCTCACCCACCTCCTCGCACCATGGGCTCTGCAGTTAGGCCAAAATTTGCTGAAAAATAAGAAAAAAACCCTGCAATAATAGTAACAGGCTTAATTATCTCAGCTGCACGGGTGACAGGAGCTGAGCAGTTGCCAGTTTTAACAGCCTGTGGTCGAGAGACGCTGAACTGCATCACCCAGAAGTCAAATGAGGGTCGGTCACAACTCGCTTCACGCCAGCAGCTCCAGGGGAGGCGCGGGGCAGGCACAAATCACTGCAGCATTGCCTAGAGCGATCCCGTGAGGAGCTGCCAGCCCCGTTTAAAGGAGTCAGACACCAGGCACATGGCACCGGCCGGCCTCCAGGGAGCTGCCAGGCTCTGTGCTCTTGAAGTAACTGGCTGGGATTCACAGTAGGATCCTGCCTTCCAAGTCTGGGGCTAGAAAGCTCGGCTCCAGAGGTGGGCTTGGCTTAGCACTGTGCCATGCACCTTGCAGAAGCTGTCAGGTCCAGCTGGGCTCTAACCTGCTTGGTTTTCATTAGCCTTTCTCTCTTTTGAGCAACAGCATTTGAAAATGCTGGAAGCAGCTTTTTCCCCAGGGAGCTGGCACAACCACTCAGAGGGTGGTCGGGCACAGGAACCACCCCAGGGAAGGCCTCAAGTCTGTCAGAGTCCAAAAAGCATTTGGACAAGGTCCTTAGCCACACAGTGTGATCCTTGGGGCTGTCCTCTGCAGGGCCAGGAGTTGGACTCGATGATCCTTGTGAGTCATTTCCAACGTGGAGTATCACCCTTTGAGTCTATGTATAGCACTGCAACAGCAAACTCTAAAAATCCCCTTGGCTGCATAAATGCCATTAGAAAGAACAACACATTCAGTGTTTGTTATGTTTTTTTTGCTGTTCTGTCAGGGTGATCCACACATTTCGAAGAACCAGTACCCGAGTGCCTACAGTGGTAGAGTGGGAGAGAAGGGGGGAAAGGAAGGGAAACAAGAACTGAATCCAAGGTGGAGGCAAACAGCAGTACAACAGACAGCTGGTGTTTGGGTGGTGGTAAATCACCCTGAAATGAGCCTCTTCCCTCAGCTCAATGAGGCCTAAACAACAAAGGAAGGCACAGCTTGCAGCCGGACAGCCTGCTAGCCAACCACAGACACACATGACAGCTTCATTCAGGAGCCCGGAGTCAATACAAAAGCTCCGAAATCAATCCGACATCCTGCGACCTCAAACAATGCGCCAAATCTTCTCAGAATTGGAGCCCCAAATGAGGGGGAGCAGCATTCAAGGGAGATCAAAACGCAGGGCTGGCATTGAAAGGGACTAAAAAGGAGAAGAATGTTCCCAGTTTATTAATGGTGAGGTCTGGCCGGCTGCATCCCAGCCACCATAGGTTACGTTCATTAAAGGGCAGCGCTTTGCACGTATTATGCAGAGCGCCCGGAGAGTATGTGTTGTGTGCGTGTGTCCGCCAGCGTGCCCCTCACTTGCTAGAGATCAGGATGTGCCTTTCTGCTTAGCACTGTTGTCTCCATCAGAAATTCCTCCTGTGTGAACCGCAAACGGGGTTTTTTCCCACTTGAGAGGCTGTATGGGCACAGACGCGCACACGTACACACGCTCTCTCTCATCCCTGAGCCTGAAAAGCATAAAGGAACTCAGACAGACTCTTTCCAACATTAGAAAAGGAAAAAAGAAAAAAAAAAAAAGAAAAAAAAAGGAAAGATAAAAAAAAGGACAACATTTCACATCCCCTTCCCTCCTGGCCATACTTTCAGCTCTCACACACAAAAAATCCATTACAAAAGACCAAAGAATTATGCGATTGCTGCTACTGCTGATGGAGTTGATTGCTCCATAAACCTCACTCCTACATGCCATAAAGGACCTGGTCCCACAGCACAACAAATCCACAAAGGAGAGAAAAGGGAAAGAAAAGAAAACCTGCTTCAGTCCTTGGAGTAGTCCCCTCTGGGCAGGATTGCCCCTGCTGGGGTAGTTTCACTTGCAGAATCTGTCTTGCAGCACTATACAAAAATGGCATCCTTCCCCCTTCAGCAACAAAAAGGCCAAGTAAATCCTTTTTATCAGCTTCCCTTTGAAGGCAGGTGGAAAAGTATAATATAGACATACACAGGGAGAAAAAAAAAAAGATAAACACCATTTGCAAAAGTACTGTTTGGATTTGCCTGTCCTAATTATCTTCTTTTCAGCTGCCACATTTGAAAGAACCAGACCTTGAAAGTTTTCTCCTTCTTGAGTGCACAGTCCAAGACGAAGAGCTTGCTAGAGGAGGTCAGACTTGAAAAATATTTCTTTTTTTGTGCTGAAATGTGAGTAGATGAAGAGAAAGGACTGAAATTTTCAAAGCTGTCTATGGGTCTTGATGCATGTTTCCCATGAGTTTTTACTGAAGACTTGTCAAAGCCTAATCACCTTTGCTTTTGATGCACCGCACTTATCTGATACTCAGAACAGACATGGCTGAGGAAGCCAGCAAGCTCTCTCAAATTTGGAGAATTTTAGACAAACAGAAACTGAAAATACTAAATGCTCCTTAGGATGCAGCAAGTCTTATGTATTTTATCTCAAAATTAGGGAAAAAAATTAGAAAAAATGTGCAGGCTCCATCCCTGGAACTGTTCAAGGCCAGGGATGAACCTTGAACAGATGAGGCTTTGAGCAACCCAGTCTATGGGAAGTTGTCCCTGCCTGTGGCAGGAGGCTGAAACCAAATGATTTTTAAGATCTCTTCCAACCCAAACTATTCTGTAATTCTGTGAAATTAATGTTAAGGGTCCACAAAAAAAAAAAAAAATCTTTATGCTTATTCACACTTTATCCACATTGTCATGAGTCTACACTGTTATTGCCACTCTGAAGTCCTTAAAGACCATGAGTATGGTCTCTATCTCCTCCTTTGAGAAGACATCTCTAATTTTACTTTGTGGTAATGCCATAGAGATTCCAGAGGGCACTCTGGGTGTGGCAGATCAATCAAGCTTTTTCAAGGTAGGATGGAAGGTCACCTCCAAGGGCAAAATGAGGTGATGTCCAAACCCCAGGCAAGAAGACTGAAGCAGTCCTCACCTGGTTTGTTAACAGTAAGTCAAAAAACCTCTCCATTAGCATTTGTAGAAAGAGGAAAACTGCATCCAGTCTGGATGAGTGCCCAAATACGTGCTAGATGAGTGGTAGGAAATGATGGAGGCTGAACAATTCCTAGCACTGCAGATGAAACAGAGTCTGCAGAGATCAAATAGAAAGAGATTTAAAATTCATTTTTTTGGTGAGGGTAATAAAGAGAAAACTTTTTTTTTTTTTTTTTCAGAAAACTAGTGAGCCTAAATGTACAGTTTTCAAATTCAAGAAAACTGAGCTCTTATTTGGATGAACTGTCTTTTTTGTTTTGTTTTATCTTGCCTGCTTTAAACTCTGCTATTTAAATAATTTAACAATCTATCTTAAATATTTCACCAATAAATCACAGGCTTGTGTTTCTATTTCATGTTAAAACTAATCAGTGGAGGAGTGCCTGAGCTGTAAGTTAAAATTCTGCTCCACCAAGCCAGTGATGCATAATCATTTCTGTGCAGAATCTCTAGGGAATAAAAACTTCTCTGCAGAATTAATGCCATATAAAAAAGTTCTTTGTGCAGGCTTAGAGTGCAACTGTGGCCCAGGATCATCTGCATCCTGCCAACAGGATCAGGATTTCCAGAGCTAATTGGTGTGTAGAATTTTCCCACCCTGGCAAGAATGAGCATGGAGCTCACAGCTGAATCTCAGACATGGGCGTATTGGGCGCATTGAGATGGAGTTCCATCCACCAGCCAGGATGCTGACAATGCGCACAGAACTCCAAATGGTCCGTGTGTGTGATGATTGTATTGGGATTCTGTGTTTGTTCTCATCAAAGAGGAGCAGACAGAACAAAATTATGATATTGTTGGCCAAAATGGGTGGTTTTTAAGAAAGCCTCTAGGATTAAGGTGTTGAGGGCCTGTATCAAGGAACACCAAAACCCACTGAGCATCAGCAGGAATAAGACTTCTCAAGTTCCTAAATTGTGTAGCCATTTTAAACTACATTTCAATGAAGCTGAAATTCAAAAGCAACACACTTACAAAAAGTAAGAAAAGTACCCCTACCTCTCCTCACTCTTTCCCAAAGTCTGAGTACATCAAAATGAAGCCAGGAAGCCTCACATCTCCATACTTTGTGCAATTCACTCTAATTTTCTTCCTAAATCGTTGAGACACATTTAAGGCAAGACTCCCTTTGGTCTCAGTCACAAACATCCAAAATGCATTAACGATGTGAATAGATAGCCAGAAGCTGATAGCTTGCATATTGAATCCAAAAGGCAAATTGAGACACAGAAAAATGGAGGCCAAAACAGAAGGGGAAAGGGGAATCACTGTCAACCACATAGGTATTAAGCTGCCTTTAACTTTCTTTTGTATCAACTTTTTACTTTGTTTTGTTTCAAAACTTAAAAAGTCATGCCTTTTTCTTAGTGGGTGATCTCACTTTGATGCCCATAAGGGCAAAACATACACAATCTTATTTACAAAGAAAAAAATCCTTTAGGGCAGCATGACTCCTCTTCTGCAGCTGCCCAAAAACCTCCACATCCCAGGTCCTAAACCTGGCTGGAGCTTTCCTGGGATGGGGGAGTGAGATAGAAATCAGAGACATGTCCTCCTCCTCCTCCTCCTTGTTTGAGGCAGACATCCCCATCTCTCCTTCCCATGTGCAGCCAACAAGACTTCCTGCACCAACTGACACGGAAACAGCTAATTTACTGCTTTGTGTCAGGAATGCAGCCAAGGTTTCAGTCCCCTGTGCCCTGGACTCCTCTCAGCTGGGCTGCTTCATCTCAAAAAGGGTCTTCCCTTCCTCCTGCCCCTCCCCTCCAACACACACTCCTCCTCCTCTTCTGCTTTTGTAACTTATCTCCCTGCAAGCCACTTCCCAACAGGAGTTGAAATTAAACAGGCTGCCCATATGCCATGGCTCACTTGTTGTCTGTTCCCCTCACTGCCATCTGGCCTATTTGCTCAGCCAAAGAGAAAAACAAAAATAGTGGAGGAGAAAAAAAAAAAAAAAAAAA